>KK499780.1:85225-157892 GCA_000688715.1 Glossina pallidipes
TTGGTTTGTGTCTTTGCTAGTTATATTTAAATATAACTTCACACACTTTCAATTTTTGTAGTCATCAAGTATGAGTATAAGTACGAGTTGAGATTAAAACTTTTGTCTGGACGACTAGAGCAGGGAACATTTTGGAGGAGAATATTTCTTCATACCCCTCTCTACACTGCGCATAACTTTTTGGAAGTTGCCGATTTTTCTCACTTATAACCTGAAAATAATTCTGAGGGGCTGCGCATGAACATACGTAATGCCATATGAAAACTATTGCTTGAGATGTTTATATTCACAAGCTTTATTTCGCTCTAGGTATTAGCTCTAATCTATTCAGTGTATAGCTGCTTGGCTTGCACTTATGGATATAGATGAAGTTTTTGCCTCTTTAGTCGATCATTTGATCGGTCACTTAATTATACAATGCACTGAATCTTAATAGGGGAAAGGTTTGAAGGCCTGTACACTTGCTATCTGATATTTTGACATCTTTACGAGGGAAGAGTTTATCGGATTAATGTGTTTCTGAGATTAAAATCTTATTTTTATCTAATTTGTTTAGATTACAATAAATCTTAGATAATTTTTGTTTTATTCATTTATTTTTATGAATTAATTTAATTTATAATATAATGAAATAATTTTCATGTTTTTTTTTCACAGATAATAACTCAACGGCAATTTAACTCACCAGCAATAACAAAAGCAAAAACAAAAAACAACAATATGAGAAAATGTAAATAAACTAAATTATGCTTTTCACATGAACGATGAATGATCTCAAAGGCAGCTGTTCAAAGTCTAACGCAGAGGAATACACGCAATCAAAGAAAACCAATTTTACTGAAACCACAAGGCGGAATAGTGCGGATAGACGGACAGAAAGATAGAGAGATAGAGAGAGAGAGAAAGTAAGAGTAAGAATAAGAAAGGAAGGTAGTGATAGAGGTAAAGGAAGCGGGAGGTAAACGCAAAAGCAAAGAAAAAGTTAGGGGGAAGACGGAGCGAGAGAGAAGGAGATATCGCTGGAGATAAAGTCAGTTAAATTTGAATAAAGCGTTTGGGTAATTGCAATGAAATGAAAGATGATGAAAGGCGGCGGTACAAGTCTGATGGAATGCTAATAAATTATTGTAACAGTGTAAAGCACTTTTGACATTGACGTCATTGCAATTTGGAAAAGCCTTGAGGAACTTACGCATTTCACGACCACTAATAGGAGCAATGACAACAGATAATTGCTGAATGATATCAAGTTAAGTGTTGAGCTGTGTTGCGTTTTGCGCTATCGACAGTATGAGTCCCAAAGATAATGATACACTTGATGAAATGTTAGGCCAACTGCAGGGTACAAAAACAAATACAACAAAATTTATAACAAAATTGGGGGAGCGACTCGGAGAGGAAAGGGATGTACTTCCAGGGGCTGTTCACAGATATTCAACTGCGGGCCACGATATCCGCGAAAAGCAAATTGACCTAAAAACTATAACAAAGCCAGCCGTACCTAATAGCACCGGCAATTTAATTAAAAAAATGATAAACGACGTCAGCAAAACGATCAATTTTAATCCTAAGCACAATGAACGTAGGGAGTGCTTAGCGTACAATGTTGGTAGTGGCGATGGTAGTGGCGCTGCTGCAGACGTTATGCGCGAAGGTGTTTTACGAACACGTGTAGGTAGCGAAGGTGGTGGCGGTTCAGTCTATACAAGAAATTGTGGTGCTGATGATGAGTACACAACAACCTACACAATGTGCAGTAACACTTTAACTGACGTTAGTTGTACGATAAATAAAAACAACAACAGCAAACGCGTTAAAAGTAGCAACAATAACAATAATAATAATAACAATAACAGCAACAACAGCGATGACAATGATGCTAATAATATTAAAACGAATCCACACGATTGCTTTAATGAAACGATGAGAGCGGCTTTATCTCTAGGCACTAGTACAACTCGGTTGGCTTTGGTTGCAGAGAGTAAACAGCGTTCGTTAAAAACATTGTCTACAACGGTAAAAAACGACAACACGACAAGATATACAAAAACAAAAAATAAGGCAACGACGACAGCGACGACGACAACGACAGCAACGACAACAACTACAACAATCAAAGCCACGACAATATTAGTTAATACAAAAAAATCATCAACAGAAAATAAATGTACGTCAAAAGACTTGCAGCAATTCAGTGATCAAAAAACTTTGGAAGCAAGCACATCAAAAAGCACAAAAGCGGTTAAAGAAGAAATATCAGCAAACACCCAAGAACAACATCAATGTGAACCACTGGAATTAACTAGCAAAACATTAGCTGAACGGAAAGCTTTATTAAAACAGGAGTTTTTCCAAGAGTTTCACACGGCATCCTCTTCGGGCTCTTTACGATCGTCGTCTGGTGCTTTAAGTAAACGCGTTTTGAAGAGACAACATAACCTAAAGTTAAAGATACCCTCGGCAGAAGTTGTTGAGAATATTCCTTTATCACTGGTGGCTCAAAGGAAGTTGACTTTGTCGCAAAAATTTGAAAAGCAGATTGAAGTAAAGAGCGGTGTGAAACAACCCCAACGTGCTGTAAAATTTCCTCAGATACAGGAACTGGTTAAGAAATTCGACATCGACAAGAAAATGTTAGTAACACAACTGAAGGATCGTGAAATCCAAGAAATGGACACGCTGAAGCCATTTGATGGTAGCGGTGCTTTGGAGCAACGTAGTAGTCCTTTGTCGGATGAGGGCTGCAATCTGGGCCAGAGCCCCTACAGCAGTGATAATGACGACGATGACGATAATGAGTCCATACGCACCACTAATACCGCCATAGAGAGACCGGTGGCTATGCTAAAATATAAGGATAAAGTGGCACGTTCGGCCAGTAGTGACTCGGCTTTAGGCTTGGATGTAGAAGAAGCTATGGATGCTAGTCCGCCTGCTAATGAGCATCACCAAAAACGCCGCATGACTTTAACTGTAACCGATCTGCCATTAAGGGCAGCTTTGCTACCGTTAGCAGAACCCACTACTTTGCCGGACTCTCCTACTCCGGAAAGAGAGCTTGTTGCACAAATTCCTTTGCCCACCACTCCCATACCCAGTAAAGTGTTATTGGAAGAGCGCGTAGTAGAGATACCAGAAGATCATCGCTCTGGAATTAGTTCACGACGTGAGTCTTCTCAGTCTTGTCTTAGCGATTTTCCGCCTAACGAAATGCAAGGTATTAGATTTGTCCGCACTCCTTCCGTTGTGGTTTCAGACTATTCGGACGATATTATGTGCGGCATTACGTTGGAAGAAATTGAGTATTTTAGAGCTCAACGACAACGTAGACGTCGTTCCTCTTTGGATACTGCTACCGACAATAATTCTGACGTAAGTGCTGCCTCCTCATGCAGTAACTTGTATTATTGTGGTTCAACTATATCGGCTTTAGATGGAGCCGAATGTCTTGTAAACGGTGAACGTATTCAGTTGGAGCGTAAAACTAGTGATTGCTCCATAACATGTTCCCTAAGCGGTGATGAAGATGGCTTCACCATACGCGAGCAACCGGAAGGTAATTCAGATCATGATGGCAAAGACATAACCGATATGCTCGCTGCCCAGCATTTGGGAGCTAAACGTTCGAAAAAGGTAGGTATCTCTTCTATGAAGGGATTGCTTAATACTGAAGACTCCCCCTAGATTAAATCGTATGCAAAATTAGTTCTAGTCTATGGACTATTCCCCTCCCCCCCCTCCAAAAAAAGACTACAATATATTTTACATACATTCTATGCCTAAGTGTATATATATTTATACGAATTTGGTTTAATCAGTGTTAAGGTAAATGCCGTTTTCTATATATATGTATAAATGTGTGGTTTGATACAACTGAAGTATGTCATTGTACTCCTTAATTATTCGCATTTGCTTTTATCTTATCTCTGGAATTAAATGAAATAACAACAGCAGCAAAATTTTGATTTCATTTTATCTGATTTCAAATCTTATCTTAATTATTCGTGATGTTTATACGCTCAGTCTCACTTACTTCAAAAATTGTTGATATTGTTGTTTTTTAATGAAAAAAAAAAGAAAAGTATCTTAAAAAATATCATTAAATTATGTAAATACATTATCTAATTAAGTGTTTTATGTAAAACGAAAAACCAAAAAAAAGAAAATTTGTACCAAATATTGTTGTTTGACTTTCCATAAAAAGTAAGCGGAAAACATATTCAAATCAGTCAACAGATTCAATTCGTTTCTTTTTTTTGTCTTTGTATCGGGCATAAAAGATGAGGCAGATAAGGTTATTTTTATTGTGTTGTAAACGTTGTTTTGACTAAGAGAGAGAGAGAAAGGAGGTGTTTCGCCTTTTATTTATTTTGCACGTTTCACGTGATGCTTTCTCCTTGCGATTCTGTCGCACTCCCAGTCGGTATTGGAAGAGTTTTTTTATTTTTTTTCAATATCACTAACCCCTCAGGTTATGGCTCCTGAACGTGTGACACGGTGATGGCTAGAAAGACGTCAAGAAATAGAGGGACATGGAGAAGGGCCACTACGTAGTGGAGTGCGTGCCCAGTCGGCAAGTGTTATGCCTCTGCCGACTAAGCATTCAGTCTAGCGACGACCAAGTATGCTTTACTTCATTGAGATTTGAACCCGCGCCGAATAGCTTATCTTAAAAATTTTAATGCCTTAATCTCCCTTCTACATCTGGCAAGCAGATATTCTTTATCGCATCTGCTGTTCCCAGATCTAAGCATTTCCCTACTGAAGAAGTATAACGCAGCCAGTAATTGTCGTAAAGTTTTTAACAAAACTCGTGCTAATGTGGTCATTAGGTATATCCGATCCATGGATTGGAATACCAGAAGAGAGTAAAGAAGAAAAGATATTCAGTGTACTTGTCTTGTCTTGCTTATAAACAGTCCCGATTTTCATATCATGTACATTGGTGGGTAACAATTTTATGCATCTCCCTTAAGGGGCATCTCCTTTTCTGTTAATACAGCTCGGTTAGTTTTTTATCTACCAGGCGTATAAATAAATCATTACCGGCTTGTCTAAAAGGCGTGTCGCATAACACGCAAAAATAATGAGAGTTTGATTTGAATGCATCTCAAGGTAAAGATGATATAATGACAAAATAAAATAAGAAAACTAATCCCCAACTTTGCTAAGGCCCAGACCAAGAACTTGGCGTTCACACTGGTCCTTTTTTTGTTTTACAATGTAGCGAATCATCTCTTGTCGGCTTGCTGAATATTCAAGAAGAAGACGACGAAGAAGAATTATTTGACAGCCGATATAAGTTTAGGGAAGAGAATGTTTCAACCCAAATTTTTCTTGGAAATGCAATTCAATGCGAACTTGTACAGTTTTCGAAAAATGGTTTCAACAGTTTGATGGAATATGATCAGCTTAACAAAACGAACGATAGAATTCGCAAAAGAATCGTCATCACAAATTTTTGCCCCGAGTTATGAAGATCGGGAAGTGAGAAAGTTTACTTTCAACGGCGAAGTTGAATGCTTCGAATTTCGAAATTTGAATTCCCTAAGCGAAAGGATTAGTATCGGGGGATTTCTTTTAAGAGGGGTAAGCGGTAGAAAATGCTTCATGTCCTACTATTTCTAGTTACTTGTATTGTATCTTAGTTTTTTCTCTCTTGCAATTTTTAGGAGATTTTTAGTTCAACGCGGGAATCCTGTGGGATATAACCTCTGAACTCAGGATTAAAAAAAAAACCCTTTGCAATGTTTTAGTTTGAGGTAAGATTACTCTTAACCTTCTCTCTTCTATACTTTAACTAAAACTTTTAAGTATATGTTTTTTTATAGAAGTGGTCGAGCGGTCTTCATTTGTTTGCTCTTTTTTTGCCTTGAGGTTATGTGATCATATTTATGGTTTAATAATGGAACAGCACGCACCACAATAATTTTAATAGGTTGCTATTGTTGTTATTGTTAGTGTTTTATTTACTATTGTTACTATTACTGTTTTTTTTTTTCAACTTTACGGTGCCTAAGCGTTTTGCTGTGTTTCCATAAATGAACAATTGAATCTTTGATCAGGAAATTCGAAATTTCATAGGCTCCTGGGGCAACGAAACACCGATTTGGAAAAAGCGAAGGGAAATTCTCGTGATCTTATGCTTGTGTTGATGTATTAATTTTTTTATCAATTACATCCCGATTTCACGAACTGCATATCTTTGCATTTTTGACGCACTATCAGCAAAGACTTAGACCTGCATACACTACCAGGGCATAAAGAGTACGCCGTATTGTGAGTGTATTGTCAAGTCAAAATTTGTTATAGCGTTTATATGCACTTTGGATCCATCGGCTTCGATAACAAGCAAATTCTTCGGATTTTTTTTTTTTTTTTTTTTAATGACCAACCACTTAGGATATGTCTCCACTTCATGCAATCCCGTCACGGCCAGAAAAAAGAAGAAGTAAATAAAGGTAACGTGTATCCAATCGGTAAGTGTTCTGCCTTTACCGACAGAATACTCACTACACCCACGATCAAGGTAAGCTCTACCGCACTGAGATTTGAACTCGCAAATACTGATTTGTTAGTCGTGGTTCTTATCTACTCGGGTGCTGTTGCGGACTCTTGTATTTGGCCCAGTCAAGTGGCTATCTGAGGAGTCAAACTATTCGGGAGCGGTTTTTAACTCTTGAGCTATTCAACTGTATATTCTTGCACCATCTATGAAGCCAGGCTTCAATAACTAATGCAAAGGCTAGGGTCGAGTTATTGTGGCTGACTACGTTTAAGTATCAGCGATCAGGGATTTTAAAAACGATATCATGTCAGGTGCTTGTACGTATTTTGATCAGCGACATCTATTGGTGAGAATGATAAAGTAATGCTCTCTACATAAAATAACAATTTTCCATTCAACATTATTGAGTTATTCAGTGTATAGAGACGCAGGTACTTTTTCGATATTCATTATTTTTGTTATTTGATTTGAAGAAATTTGCTGTCGAAGACCATCGAACATTTTTAGAAGCCTGTGATGATGCTGCTTCACCATATCCCAATAGTCGGTCTTGCTTTCAACGGCGAAAAAGTGGTGATTTTGATGTCAATGACAAAGAACGGTCTGGAGGACTGAAAATGCTCGAACACATTGAATTGAAAGACTTATTGGCCGAAAATCCAGCTCAAACTCTCGAAGAACTTACGAACAGCTTAGCAGTTGATGAAGCATTTCGAACGGAAGAAAGAAGTGGTGTGTTGTGACTGGCAAAGACAAGTGGATTTGCTACGATAATTCCAAGCGCAAAAGCACATGGGTTAGCCCAGTACAGCCATCCACATCGACATCGAAGCGGAATATTCATCGGTTCTTGAAGTGAAAAAATGATCAGTGTACACGCAAAAACTTATTAATTTAGAACAAAGGCGTCAAAAATTGCGTTATTCAAATGAAATTTGATGAGTGATGTCTTTACAGAAGAACTCTATAAATATTGCGGCCATTAATCTCAAAGTAATTGTCATAGCTTTGAGAAAAAAATTTATGTTTATTTCTTACGCCATTTGACGAACACGCAAATGGGTTTTGATTTATCGCAAACGATGATGTTACGCGCTGTCTGCCGTGCTTAAGATTGCACGTAATATGACACAAATTCTCTAAAACGCATTTTTTGCACAATCTGATAGTGACGTCAGTCCTTGTGTAGTTTTATAGGAATTGAGAAATAAAATTTATCAGAAAAAAAAATGAAAAGTTATTTTAATATTTTTTAAAAAGTTTCTGTTTGTGAAGTTTGTTTTATCAGCATTCAAATAGTTAAGCACAGCGCTCAATATGCATCAAATAATTCCACCCACTTAAAAGCCCTGGATGTTTTGTTGTTTTTTGTTTTATTTTATATAGCACTTAGATGACTCTTAACAACGTTAACTAAGACACCTAACAATTCGTTTATTGCTTAATGCGCTGCGTTGTTAACATACAAAATAATCGCAATGATAATAAAAAAGAACGTTAACTTTCCATATTTGACGTCAATCGTCGTCGTATCAAGATATTCATCGTGGTTTTTGAAATAAAATATATATTGTTGTTGTTGTTGTTGTTGTTGTTTTTTTTTTTGCCATTGATCATTTCCGACAGCACACAGAAAATTCTCACAACATTAATTTAACTTAATTAACCGTTTCTCATAACCTCAGATATTGTGAAATAGTCTTGATTGCCATGACCAACCAAAAAGCAAATTACGCGAAAGAAAATTAAAATATTATTCTCATAACAGAGATTCTTCTAAACGATAGGTGTACGAGCATAACACTGTGACTTAAATAATAAGGGAAGATTTTATTTGAAAATTATACGCGCACTTCGAGTCTCAATATGAGCTTTTTTCCCTCGGAAAACTACACTGTTTATAATTCGAGGATATATTAAGTTTGCGTGGACGTATGCAACACATAGAAGGACTTCAGATGGATGCACCTTTCATTAAACCGATCGATTTAGAATCACTTTGTGATTTGATTTACACGTGTCTGTCCATCTGACCGTCTTTCCGTGCATCCATCTGTTCACATGTTTATCTGGCTGTGTGTCCATCAGTCCGTGCGTTTTTCTGTCCGTCTGCCTATCTATGCATGCGTCCATCTGTCTGTCTGTCCGTTTTGGATTCTTGAGTTTTACCTACAATCACACAACTTTTGACTTATTTTGATGAAAATTGGTACATCATCGTCTTTTGATCCAAGAACGAACGCTATTGAAAATTGTTCAGATCGGATCACTTCTTCGGTGAGTTCTCATATGTGGCCCTATTTTGAAAAATTATCCATTATATGGAACAAATCGCAATTCTCAAAATTCGTCGTTGTGTTATAAATAATCCTAGGCTGGTGTAGAGTAAGTAATACTCGGTTGTAGTCCACGCCGGTGTTTTTATTTATTTAGTTTATGATAAATTCTCCTTCTCATAAAGTATTGAGCGTAATCTGTTTGGTGAGCCTTATTGAGTCCACATCAAATAGTTTACTTGATCATGGAAAAAGAAAATAGTGACTCGGATCCATTGTACGATAATACGATTTTTGTGAATAGATATTTGCTATTGCATACGCAGGAGCATATTATGGTGATTCTGGAAGAAAAGCAAAAGGAGAATAGAACACAAATACAATTTGTTCACTAAAAGTGCTTGAAGTGTTCGAATTGCTATTCTTTTGATATATATCTTAAAAAAGATTATTAATCTTGTAAATATTTTTATCAGTCGATAAGATTGGCGGCGCTCCTCGACGTGGCTCGTCTTCAAGTGTCCGGTTTTTGTTACCATTCAAGCGTTTATATCACTTGCGTTACGTTTTCATTGCCCCATTGCTTGATCATCGTAGCAATTTCGTAGCATTTTCAATGCATTTTCCTGAACAATTTGATTTTTGTTTTTTGAATAGCACTTGATAGGAATTCCTTGTTTAATAAATTTATTTGTTTTAAAAATTCACTGACAAGAATATCTAATAATTACAAAGCATTTGAATTTTTTGTTAAGGACCGACCATCAAATATGTTACACCAGTTTCCTTAACACAATTTTGCGTTTAATTTCGAGATAACAGAGCCAAATTTATATCTTGTTTGCATGGAGGCCATTATATAGGAGTGGATTCCAGGATGCGAACTGACGTCGCCCAGCTGATTATTCTTCATCTATTTTCCTGATAAAATATTAAAAATTAAATTTTATCGCATTATAAAGGCTTACTTTGCTTGACCATGTCAAGCTTTTTCTGTAGACTTAGGTCATCTACATTGTGTACAATTAACTTTTACGTCGCATTACTATCAGGCAACAATATTATAAATCAGATCTTTTTATATATAAAGGAACGATTATTTACGCGGGAGTTCAAAGAATTTGCCCGCCCAATCCAAATTCTCTAAATCGACTTAGTGCATCTAATTCTCTTTTTACACGAATTTTTTTTTTCACGTATTTTTAGGGAACGTATACGTACGTATCACGATAGATAAGTTCCCAAAAAATACGTGAAAAAAAATTCGTGTAAAAAGAGAATTAGGTGTATACTGAAGCACTGCTACCCAACCATGTTAACGAAAAATTTTAAAAATTACCAAATTTTTACGTAGAGCAACTTTTTTGAAATAGGGTGTTATATGGGTAGCACTGCTCTGTCAAGCTGCTTCGATCCACTGCATTTTTAATAAAGTTTGCTCTGCTGCGAAAAAAGCCCGTCAGTGTAGAAATTTGCGCAAAAATAACTCGACATTTATGAACATAAAAATATGTGCACAGACCTTAGACGGATAGACGAACAGATAGACAAACAAAACAACACGTATAATTCAATTCGAAAAACGATCTTGTACCGCGTGGTATAATAAAAGTTGTGTCTTTCGGGGGCCGCGCAAACTTTGAATGCCTTGTACCACAAATGGTGTAGGATATGAAAACAGTTTTCTTATTTCACACGAAGTTTCACTAAGATAAGTTTCTCGTTCTTCATTTATGCTCCCCTGTTATACATAAATTTTTAATATTTGCACTTTGGTCGTTATTGGCTTTAGCTGTCAACTACGTTATGTTTATCTTATACTTTCTTTTATAATGTCTTACGATTACGGACTTAAAGGTCGGTGGGACTTCTCGTTCAGAATCATGGTAGATCGTAAAACCTATCGTGAAACTTAGTAGTAGGTTCCTATTCTCTTTCAAATCAACATTAACTTTCTATTTCTTCTCTTTGACAAACTGACAAACCGTCACTCTTGGAAACCCTCTAAAAGCTATTCACGCAGGAAAGCACAAGATGCTTCCCTCTAATATACCCAGAAATACGTATTAGAAGCACCAGTAGGGTTCTAAATCACTCTGTCATTTAGTCAATTATAGAGACGAGTTAAACGTGACCCGCCTGTATACCCGCCCATAGTTACAATTCCACTCCATTTAAATTTTTTTTACTGTGAACGGCTCGAACAGACGACGACACCAATCGGCAATCGGAACCACTTGAATTTAGAGTCTTAGTCAGGCATGTGTTGCCCTCTATTAAAAACAGACGTCATTGAAAATTGTGATCTATTTCTGAAGAGTTAACGTGGGAGTGTCATTGCGTTGATATTTCACAGGTAAAATGCAAAGGATTTTCAGATCCCTTATACACTCGCTGATTGGTTGGTGCCAATGCATAAACAAGATCATGAATTTTGAATCAAAACTATTCTTATTATAAGGATCGTCATATTTTCATCGGTTTGGGTACGTAAACAAAGAAAATTATGGAAATTGGGGCAGTAAAAAGGACCATGTGGAACAACCTCTCCAACCATAATAAGCGACATGGGAGCAAATACTTACATGGGTGCAACTACTAGGCGCAAGTACTTACGTATTTTGGCTACTGGTTTGACCATTACAATGGAATGAGCAGACTGCTTATCGCGTGTAGTCGAGTGACATTCTGTGTGAGATCGCATTGATGCTACAAATGCGGTCGAAGTGGTGGGACGGTGGAACTTCGTATATAGTTCGTAGCAGAATGTCTGATTGCTTTAAAATGACATCTCGTCTCATTAAAAGACCCTATATAAATATACACATACATCTGTGTACGTATATGTAGATGCATATATTTTCTGTTGCGCACTTCTAAGCTTTGCCGATGCTGTGACCGAAGTCACATTTCTTTATAACGTTCGATAGACTCACTAACATAATAATTCGTGCTCAGTGTCCGTAGTAATAGAAAAACTACAAGAATTCGCGGAAAAATAAATTTTTTTTTAATGAACAGCTGGGTGCCACAGAAATGGCCGGAAATTTACCATCATCGCCTCTGCCCGACATCCAATTACTCCCGATTGTTCTTATAGGCATGTGGAACTACTTTGATTGGCTTAATTATTTAATGCGGCCGACGAATTGTCTGCCGTTCTATTATGATGGAAGAGCGAATGCTTATTTGTTCTTATTACATTAAATTGACGTCATAAGCAAATTTTTATTTATGTATTACGTATCGCGATTTTTTTGCCAGATTTATTATTTATTTTTATGCATTTCATTAAGATGATTATTGGTGCTCCTGGCGTGCATATGCCATTGACATTGATAGCAGTTTTCTTTTTCAATTGTCCGCAAATAATTATTCATACACATGCGTACGTAGCGTAACTTAGTAAGCAAGATGACTGTTGCACTCTTTATTATACGTGTTGTTTAGCTGAAGGGGGCTCAGCATAATGATTAATAGTTTTTCTACTTTTATAATAATGATAACGAAAAAAAAGAAATGAAGAAAATCGAAACGGTTTTTATATTCATTTTTATTGCATGTGAATAAAATCAATAATTAATTTCTAATGAATTAATGAAAACAGGAAATCAATCGATCAAATGGTATCTATTCTATGCTGCTGCTATTATGATAAATTATTGTGAAAAAGTTATGAGCCATCATTGAAATTTCTCACTTACCGATAAACCCTGTGTAATGACGGTTGTGCAGACTTGTATGGTGCAGTGGCGTCAGGCAAACAATGAAGTATTTCAGAAATCTTCCATCATACTTCCTTGGGTTGTTTAATAACAATAACAAGTAAGAAAGCTATATACTGCTGGGTCGAGTCTCGAACACCCACTAGCGTTACAATGGGATAACATTTATCATTCACTTTTTACTTCACTAGAAGGCACCGTTAAGAAAAATTAATCTATCTTGTCGCGACCTCCACCACAATAAACTGGAAATTGACACACTTTGCTTGTCGCGTTCTACTGTCCAAGTCCTTTTATGTCATACCCATGTCGTTGGTATTATTAAGGAAAAAAGTAATCCACCAGGTCGTGGTGACCACCGTATTTATTTTAGAAGTAGGACACTGCACCCGCCATCCTTCAGTGATGGGCATAAATATATTATAAGAAAAAAAATTATAAATTATTTTAATGCATGCATGACGGCAATTTATACAACTGTTATTGTTTATGTATACATTAGCTGTTAATTTTGAAAATGATTTTATTCCGTTCACCAAACATATCCAACTGGTATTACAGCATTTGTACTGGCGAATGTCGCAAGCGAGTTTAATAAGTCTATCATAACGTTTGTTGCGCTTAAGAATATTTATTAGTAACTCTTTCTTTGGGTGTATATCCTTGACCCAGCACATGGAATTCTTGGAGGATTTAATCGTAACAGTCCACCTCGTCTTTTTTACACTCATTACCGAAGGATGGAGCGCATATTCATTTTGTCAAAACGTTTGCAACGCCCAGACGGACTTTTCGGCGACCCTATATATATTCTTAATCAGCATCAAATTCTGAATCGATTTAAGTGTACCTGTCAGTCCGTCTGCCCATCTGTCCGTTTTTCCGTCACATTAAACATAGCTCAGGCCCCAAAAACGAAGCTATCGAATTCATTTCAATTTGCAAAAACATAGGAAGTTCTTGCACGCAGGTGGGTATTGAAAATGCGCTAAACCGGTCGAAGCACCTATCTATAGTGCTACGTAAAATGGGGACACCTGTGTTTTTCAAATATACACTCATAAACTGCTGCAGTACCCCTACAAAAATGGAAGAAATCGGCCGCACCTACTTAATTTTATAGTGCGTCATATAATTATTTTTTTTTGCTTGTTAGTCGTAAAGTAGAAAAAATCAGCCGCGCCCACCTAATATTGTAGAGGGGATGGGTATAATATATTCGGTTATGGCCAAATTTTGTTCTCTTACTTTCTTCTTTTTTGTGATCAGTCACTCATGGCATGCCCCCTATTCGTGTTATACGTTAACGGTCACAGAAAAGTGCAGAAAGACAAAGAGGTGGTCGCAGTCTAGTGGGTGTGTGCCCAAACGATAAGTGATACGCCTTCATCGACTGAGCATTGACATTTAAAGTGACGGAATTGGTAGTCGCTCCCTTTTGTGTGCCACCTTTTTAGTGCCACTAAATTTAATGTGCTCAAGGACTGTATATAGTGTAATGCTCGCACGCTTTTTTATTGAAATCTTCAGGTACAGACTTCTCATATTGGATTATGATACTATGAAACGGGGTTTAAGTCAGCTGCCTGGCTAATAATGCCCAATGATGACATGTAAATGACAAAAAATAATTATCACTCTTGCAAAGTGCTAAGCTTCAAGCGACACCTATCAAAATTTCCTGACAGTTCACTTACGAGTTACAGTCGTTTTAGAAACGTCTTTAGCAACCCATTTTTTTCTTTAAAAAGCAATAGAATGCTGTTTGATCGAAAGAAAGCAAGAAGCTATGTCTAGGGCTTGCTGATTTCAAACGAAGTCGTACAAACATACATAATGCTGAGCACAACAGATACCCAAAAGAGGTTATTCCACCAGAATCAATTGAAAAATCCGGATTTGCTCGATAATCGATATGTGAAAATACAAAAGATAGCTGGCGTCCTAAAGGTATCACAAAGGCTGTGTATTCCGTAGTTTGAATTTCTTTTTAAGAATCTAATTATATATGATGGCTTGGCTTATATGTACGTAACTAGCAGGCCCTAACTGCTATAGTGCATATACAATTTGTAAATAAATTTGAAATTGTTTACATTGTTCAGTATTAAAGGTGCGACCCAACGCATAAAAAGTCTGCCTTTCGTTTTTCTTTTTTTTGTTTTTAAATGTATTAAGAGTTTCGTTTTATCATGTGTTTTACCTCATTTAGTAATAAAGAATTTATTTGTGTTGTTATACGTAAAACAAAACCATCACTAAACTCAAATTTCATGGTTTCAATTGACGTCACACAGCACTCACAGTGTTTTAGTAGGAAGGTTTTCGTTGGAGAAAAACGAAAAGAGAACAATAGGGAAGAGACGCGTACTATTTCAGCTATCAAGTTGAATAGAGTAATAGATAATGTTAAAAAAAAAAAAAAAATTAAATTTATTTATATATTTTTTTAAATTAAATTTATTATATACGTATATATAAATATATATATACATATTTTTTTTTTATCTATAAAACTAAAATCAACTTTGTCTTGACATTGCTGTGGGTTATTATTAATATTGTCACTTTATTTGTCGTTTTTGTCAATTGTTTCAATTTGATTTACTTTTGTGTTCATTGCTGTTTAACGCTCCTTAGTAAATTATATTCAATAAATTGTTATTATTTGCGGTTTTTAAAATCACTTATCATCTTATTGACAATCGTTTTATTAACAATTGTTTACCTTTGCAAACTGATATCAATCGAAAAAATAAAAAAGAATTGTTCATTTAACTAACACAACAATAAAAACATTGCCTTGCATGTACGCGATGCAACAGAATTCGTTCGCAAGTATTGTTTATTAGCTAAGTAACCTAATAGGTTTCGGTTTAATTGTTTACGCATAAGAAGTTGCGTATAAGTTTTCGTTATATGTATGTACGTGAGAATGAAATGAAAATATGATTATAAGTGTGCATCAGATATAACTGTCGAAGGACCCCTTTTATGGGTACTTGGGAAAGGCTAGTCATTAATATCATATATAAAGCGAATAAAGAGGTAAAGGCCTGGCGTTCACGCTTTCAAGCTTTGATTAGATTTTCTTTAACTTTTACTTTAATTAATAAAGTTTTCTGACTTTGCTTCCATTTGATCCGACAACGATAAGGTTACGAACGAAGTACATAACCTTATAAAAATATGTTCACAATTATTCCCAATCTAATTGACAACTATTCCTTATTTCTAAGACAGGCAACGTAGACCCGATTGCTTTGCCTCCATCTAAATAAATGGCGATGAGAAAAAATAATTTCTGCAGAGTAGGGTGCGTAATAGGGGACGCGGCAATAAACGAAGTGGCTCTTTAATCGTTTTTGCTTTCTTGTGTTGAACAACCGTTCCAACGTCGTTCGTTTTGCCATCGATTCCTGGTTTACAGGTTCATTGGAAAAGAAAAAATAATCCTTTCAAATTAGGTTTTAAGTGAATCTGTTGAGATATTCATGTCTTCAATTTGGGAGACATACGGATTTCAAACGAAAGTCTGTTCTATTTTTTGATTTTGTTTTTATCTATATATATATATATATATATATGTACAGGATTGGCGTTTGTTATAGGCTAGTTTGACAGTTTTATTATACGTATTTACTTTTGGCCTAAATATATTCTGGCCGTTATTGCGCTGTTCAACTGCTTCTACTCTGACATTTTTGTTGGATTGCTACTCTTCTCTAACCACCCAACCTCATTCACTTGTCTCGACTTTTGCCTTTTCTCTCGCAAAAATTTCTCAACTCTTATGCATTTCGCTTTCAACTCTGACCTATCGTCGACTTTAATTGCAAACATAAGGGCGACTAAACTTGGCTTGACGTTTGATTTGATCATTTTGATTAACTCTTTTTCAGGCCTTTTCTTTTCATTCTGAAAGTTAGGTCGTGAATTTCCGTGCAACATGATTTCACGAATCAATTCATAGACAAAACCGGTCGAGGAATTCGCTTAAGCGCAAAGTCATCAAATGCCGAATCACCCTCATAATCGTCTAACGCTTGCCAATATCATTTGTTCGAATTACCCATCCTAAGAGAATGAAACTGAGCGAACATTTCATCATATATGGCTTGATCCCGTTCCCTTAGGTTCTCAATTCGAAATGTAAAACTCTCCACAATGAGGCCTCGACTGAACCATCAAATTTGACATGGCATCGGTTACGATCAATATATCCTCTGTGCTTTTCCCTTTTGAATTACATATCTCCGCCATACAATTCCTTAGAACGTTGAACAGGATCTATAGTTGTTGGTGCACCAGTTTGTTGGTCTTCGTTATTATTGCTATTTCCTGCATTCTCCGCAGCGGCGGTCTGGGTGGTAGATAGTGAGTTTTCGTTGGACATTGGGTTTTTGGCATAATTTGATCTCATTTTTTCGCGAAACTCTTAAGCTGCTCAATAGGTAAACGCACAATCGAACTTTCTTCACACGTATTTTCGCGTCTTCACTGGTATCAAGGAGAAATTTGGCCGAGACGTGTTGATATATTAGATAAACGAGCGCAATTACGTTTGCTGTTATAATTCATTCCAGACCCCTCCGGTGATGGGTACAAAAATCGATAATGCTACTCACTGTGATAATGGTGATCACGTCGATATGTACATACACATACATTTTCCTCCTTGGACTTGGCATTGTAATTGTACCTAGGACTCCTATACATGATTCTATTATACCATTGTTGGAAAAATATATTATTTTTCAAATTTAATAAAATTTTCCCGATACGCTTAAGTTGAAATGGAACAAACTCGGTAAAGATAACAACACAGAATTTCATATATAGTAAAGGTGATCGTCCTATCTCTCTCTTAGTGGTTTTCATATGTAAACAATAGCACGTGCAAGGCAAATGCAAACAAAAATTAGAATTTGCAACAACAAGCACACACGGTACTAACTTTACAAGAGTAACGGCACACGAGACCAGCTTTACAACACCAAACACGCACAAAAAGCTTTACAAAAACAGTGATTTTGTCAACAGTGTTGTTAAAGCTTCGCAATTTTCTACAAAATTACCGTTGGCAAAACGTATTTACTTTTATTTTATACAAAGTTCGAAATCTCTAAATTTTGTTCGCGCACATCGTATAATTTATAAGCGAATGCAATAATTTTTTTCCTAACTATGCAATAAAGTAGACGTTTAAAGCCAACTAAGTAGATGTCGAATAGATTCGATTATTTGCCATTACGGATAAATTTATCGGTTTTAGTGGTTTTATTGCAATAATCTCCTTTAGTTGCTTTAAGTTAGAAGAGCGCAAAAATCTTGCCTATCTTTAGGCTTTACTACAAAACTCGTTAGTTTGCTGTATACGAAAAATACAATCCAGAAGCGGCAACTTGCATGAGTTATGATCAAAATACAATCCAGAAGCGACAACTTGCATGATTTATGATCAAATACAATCCAGAAACGACAACTTGCATGAGTTAATAAAGATTCTTTACTAATTATTGGTATTTTTCTACTTTTATCAGTATTCGATATGATCATCCATTTAAAAGAAAATATAAAGGAATGAAGCATTTAATAGAAGAAGGCAGTTAGAATCGATATAAATCAAAAATCTGCTTATCATATTAAGTAATGAACGTTGCCTTAGAGCTTTTTAGTCCCAGGAAGATACTGAATGATTGTTAATAATCAATAAACACAAGGAAAAAGCGCCTAGTGGGACATGCCCTAACACAAAGAACGCCAGGGGACCAAATTTCATCAAAATATTTCCCAAATAGTGGCCTGTGAACTGAACAGAAGAGAACAAGGTAGCAAATAGACTGGCGGACAGACAGGCTTAGATAAATTCAAAACGTGATTTTGGATCGATTACTATAACAAAACGTTGGTCAATCTCAAGACCTTTTAAGCTTTGCATAAATCCGCACAAACTTAATAATAAACGAAATTAAAGTTAACAATAGAATGTACTCTAATTATATATTATATAATGGAAATCGTGAGATCGTAAAGAGATTGCGATAACACTGATGGCACGAAATTTTGGCTGAAAGTTGGGAAAAGGGTTTTTATCTCCCTGTTGGTAGATTTAGTGTTAATGCTTTCTTTTTCGCTTAATTTCTTTGGCTTATTCTTCACTGGTTTTTTCCACTCTATGGCAAGTTAAAGATATTCCAACTAGTTTTTTAGATTAATTGAAAGTTTTCATGCCCCTGAGGACGATATATTATGTAAAATAAATCATTGCAAAGGTTAGTGATGCTAAAGTTGATTTTTACATAAGCTTTACATGCCTTATTAGATCATCGATAAGCTCTCGAGCCGGAGATAACTAATGAAATTCAATTTTCTAATCATGTTAACTAACTTTTTCTTTTTCACAAAACTCAATTATTGTTATTGCATTTGTTGTTGGTTGCAGTATAATTTCAATTAAAATAGTTGACTTCTCTAGCGAGCTGAACTGTCATTTAATATGCCGTTATCTCTCTGCAATTTAGTTGATATACTAAAGTATTTCTGTCTTTCTCATTTTTAATCATAAATTTTATCAATATGTTACCGCAAACAAAAAATCTTTCTAACGCCCAAAGACTACAACTTTATCTGTTGCGTCTACTTGGTGTAATGTATTTCAGTAACTTCCTACAACAACAGCTATTGCAGTTGCATAAAAATATATTTTTTATTTGATTTTGATAAAGATAAGATACCAAGACACACAGAATCAAGCGTGTGCAGGTTACAAAAAAAAAAAAAAAAAAAAAGTAATGGTCAAAACAAGAGGAAAGTCAACTGCAAGTCAATAATAATGATGTAAATATCTTTCTATCGCAGCGAGGGGCGAGAGCGTATTAAGGTGGTTTTTTTCCATTTAATAATAATACGCAAGAGAACTATGTACGAGGCGGAGTGAATTTTGGATACCCACCATCTTGGACAGATGTATATCACGCACAAAACTTCAAACAGTTATATGGGAGGATGAATTTTGAATACATACGTCACCTTAAGTGAATGTATGAATAATGAAAAATATTTCGTTATTTGTGCAGGTGTATGTGATGAAGATAAATCTTGAAGTGATAAATAAGTTTACTAAATGTTTGTTGCAATGTTTACATTCCAGGCTATAATTTTTTCGGGGTTTCGTTAGCGTGCTTGTTGACGACTCATGCTCATTATCGCGACCTTAACCTGTGGCCCATGTGTACATACCAGTTGCTTATTCTTTTTCAGTTTTTCACAATCTTAAGTATTTCGAAAGAAAAGCGAAAAAGGATAGGATGGACGGACATTGTTAAGACGATTATACTATTTTTTACAATATTACGGACATTTCTGGCTGTTCCCACCCGAATCATAGATCTAACGCATTTCCATCTGTCAGTGGTAGATATCAAAAGGTCTCGGGCGTCTACGGTAATAAGTTTAGGAAGATTTCTGCAAATTTCGAATACTTTTTTACGAGATTTTCTGAGTCCTTCAACTTTCGCGGAGCGGGGGATTGCTGACTGAAGGATGTAATTTTTTGAAAAGATTTGTACCGACCCGCTTATGACCTAAAATGAACAGATTCAAACTACAGCAGCCAGGAGAGAAACACATTTGATCGAACGTATCTGGGTAAATCGACTTAAACTGCAGACTAAGCTCATAAGGAAAGACGAACAATTGGTGTAAGGCGTTCGTGCAAATTTATCCAAAGCTACGGACTGCCAGATATGCTTACTATAATGTACCTCTGAACTGTGATGGTAGGTATTGAGACAACGATAACGTAACACAAACCATAAAAATTTTTAATAACATAATGTTTGTAAGTAAACGCGCACACACGCTCATATACGCGTATGCCAGGAGACCATTGAATTTTAGTTAATAGCATAAAACATTCTAAAATTTCTTTTTTAGTGTCTGCGTTTAGTCTACGACTTCATGTACGTTGTTTGTTAACGCCTTAGCAATGTGTGTTCGCTTGTGTTAACCACCACCTTCTTCTGTCGGTTCGTTTATTTTATTTTTAACAATCTTTTAATGTTAGCACCTATTGAGAGCATATAAAATTCGTTGTGCGTTCTGTTACGAAACATATTATAAGTAAGAGGAACATCCTATGAGAATAACATCCAATGAACAAATGTCAAGGCTTCGAGCTTTGAATGTGCTAGTGATAAACGGCTATAGTTCCCGTCTACAATCATAGCAGTTAAGGACAAAAACAACGTTTTACGGAATTTAGCAAACAACAACAGCAACGAATAAAATTTCGCAGTAGTTTATAATGCAATCGATTCAGTCCGAGCAAGAAACCACTTTGCTTAGAGCAGAAATTTAAATCTGCACCTTAAGTAAGTTTGTTTAAAGCAATCCTCATATCTAATACAAGGAAACCAGAGGTTTTGCTTCATGTCCTTGTAATTATATGCCGGTATTTAAAAAGCAGGAAACAAAACTTCTAAGTTATCTCTAAAAGACTGAAAAGGCTTTTCAAGAGAGTCCGGAGACTCTTTACTAAGTGTTGACAATCGTGGACAAGTTGAGGGTGGTTTCTCCTCATGCTTAAGCATAGAATTCATTATAGTAAGGTCGGAGAACTATAGCACATTCTCGGATGCTTGTTTAAATGTCAAACTTACAAGCCGTGCTCTCTAAAGATCGTCAAAGAGGCAGGGTATAATTAAAAAGGATTTTTTCATGCGATAGAGAGCGGCGAGAATGGATGAAACGTGCAGTCATCACTATATTTCAGAGTCGAATGGACAGTAACGGACAGTGAAAGCCGTCAAACGCGATCAAAAAGGGAAAAGTTGAGTGGGAAGGCTATGGTGCCCGTATTTTGCAACGCGCACGGTATCATTCATCACCTATCTTAAAAAGTAACGGTTCATTATGTAGCATTGCAAGTGCTTTGAATGACGTAATTGTAATGAAAAAGTGATGAGTGAAGAATGATGCGACATGTATTTCGTCTGTACGTTTGCTATGTCACCATCGAATCGTATCTTTTAGTTAATATGGGACCTAAGTAAGTCTGACCAAAACAAAATACCTTTGCATAAAGTGTGTCCATCTGGCATTTTAGGACTAAAGATTGGCTCCGGGACAATCAGTGAGATTTCCTCATTCCACAATAAGCAGCATAGGTACGTTAGCTCATGTTACTAGTTCACGTTAAATAAATAAAGACATCTGCCTGTGCATGTTACTTACATTAAGATTAAAACTGTACGCAGGAAGATCTCAGTTATTTCTTCTAATATTTGCTGAGCTCTTCTCGTTTGTGAGATATCCTTTAATACATCGAATTAAAGCAAAAAAAAAAAAAAAAAGATTTGAATTTAGTGCCGATAATGGTAGAAGAGGTTGTATTCACACCTGGGACCTGTGTCACATCTGCTCGATAAGCATTACGTATAGTAGTTTTCTTAAATACTTGAGTAAATAGTACAACATATATATATATGTATATAGGCATCGGAAGATTCGGTCTACACTGGAGAGAGTACCTTTCTTTGATTTTCTTTTTATTAGAATTCGACAGAAGAAGAAGATTACGGTGTTAAATAACATGACCATGTATCATTTGTTTACTTTATGCTGATGTTTGTATATATATATGTGTATGTGTGGTTGTTTGTGCATGCATATCTATATGTGACTTTGTCTCTGTTGTGTTAACATGTGTTGTATATTCGTTTTAACATATGTTTGTTTCGCATCTGTCACTTGCAACTATTTTGCATGTATTTGTTTGTTTTATTATTTTACGCTCTTTACGATTTTTGTCTAATTAGAATATATTGCGATTTTAGTTCTCTGGAGGGGCGGCCCGGTGTGCACTGCTCTTCTTATCTTTGTTAGTGCATAAACATATGCCTAAATGTGTGTGTGTGTGTGTGTGTGTGTGTGTGTGTGTGTGTGCATTTCACAAAAATTGTTTGATAATTAATGATTTCCTAGCAGACATATTATGTTCTTTTTAATCCTGGCGGTATCCATGTTTTACTCCAATTTTACATGAAACTTATTTAAATTTATCATTTATTTTATCTTATCCAGCAGGTGAACGAATAATTAACACTGACGATAACATTTTAACTGCCATACGTACGAAATGGTACGTGTAAAATAATACTTGGAAATTACTCTTAATATACAGTAAAAGGTGGGCGAAACGACTGGGGCTACGCATTATATGCATTAAATAAGTTGGAAATACAGCGGCTGTAAAGCTTGTAAAGGGGTCAGGCACTCATCCACTCAACAAAATCAATTCAGTGATTCATCAAATTGGTGGGAATTAGCTGAGGGAAGCATAACCGTATTTGCAACTCCAAGCACAATACTGTTGCCTTGAAAGACAGAAGTGATACGCTCGTCGTTTTGCTCGTCATATTCTAACGCAGACGTTTATTTGTTGCTATTGCGAAATTAGACGAATAGCGATAAATTGGCAAACTAATACTATTAGCAGAGGTGCTCTTGACTCGCACAACGTTTGCGAGTTACGAAAGCACAAGCTCAACTTGATGCTGTAGTGTAACGCTAAAGACTAAATTCTTAGAAACGTAGTGCTCACGTGGCATCATCTATCTATAGGGATAGTTAAGTGTAAGCAAGGTTCAATATCTGGATGCAATGGTGTCTGCTAGCCAACATGCCACCCAATGCGAATAAATGCGTAGATAAGAGAACCATTAGATTAGAATGGAATCGTGGAGTGGTGGTATACAGCAGACCTATTAGATTCGAAGATATTCACCTGGTTAATATATTGTAGACAAAAGTGTTATTAAATTAGAAAATTAAGAGTAACTTCGCAACGCACATAGTAGATAGTAAGGTGCAGAGAAATATACCACTCAAAGTTCAAATACAGCAATAGCCGAATAAATTGCATGGTTAAGCAAGTCACGTTATAATGTAATTTAAAGTATAAAGCAAACTAGACGAATAAAAGCAATTTGCTTAGGTATGCAGTCAGTTATGCGTAGGCGGCCATAAAGCCGAAGTCGAAGCCGAGCTATCCCGAAAAGAGAGTGAAAATCCAAATGAGGCACAAAATTAATTGCAGATTTATATAGTGAAACAAATTGGAAAACTAGTGATGGCGTACCAAGCGGTACAGTCAGTTACAAGTAAGCAGAGGAGTGTAGCGCAGACAAAGGTCACATTAGATAAAAAGATGTTGATAACGTCGCACCAATGCCGGGATAGTGAAGTGTGAAAAAACCTACTGCTCAGTTTAAAGATGTCGTCAAACGAATAAACTTTAAGGTTAGTACAGACTAAAGCACTGTTAAGTCGGAAGCCTAATGGTAGTCTCTTAGCTTAGCAAGGAAAGCGATTTTAACTATTGCAGATGCGTTTCAAGTTAAGTCATTTGCTTTGTTCCATTTAATTTACTGATATAAAGAAATTTCCTTCAAGTACGACAAAAACAGCCTAAAAAAACGTAAAGTAATTCGTTCAATACTCGTACGCAAATAACGCGTACCTTCTCGATTTTTTTTTCTTACTGTCACGTATCACTCAGTACACGTCTCCTACACATTCAACACAATGATGATCAGAGCGAAGTGGGGAGAAAGAAAAGGATAAGAAGCGGCTCCAAGGCTAGTGGGTGCGTGCCCAACCGGCGCTACACCCACCACGGCCAAGGATGGTCAAACCGGCCTGACATTTGAGTCCGCGAACACCGACTGGGTGGTCGCAGCTCTCATCTGCTCGCCTATGCGACAGACTTGCTTCACTGCCAGCAATAGACATCAACGAGAAATTATTCACACACTGTTTAATAATTTCCTTGTTTTTTCTTCTTTTTTTTTAGTGTTAGTGGTTATGTTAAACACTTTTTTTGCATATATGCATGGGTGGTTTTCTTGCTGGCTGGACTTTTATATCATTTTCTTCTCGAAAAAGTCATAATAAAAAATGAATAAGAAAACTAACCTTCAGACACTGTTCCCTTCTCGATATGTTCGCTTTTCTATCTAGAAAGTCTACTGTTATCATTCGCTGTTTTCGTCATCGAGAAATACAATTCGGTGTTAATTATATCATTAATCATACCCATCCTTTATTTCTATCATCAAACTGCCCGCTTGTTTGACTATTTCTGTAATCGGTTGTCTGTTTATTCGATTACACCTACACGTTCATTTTCCCGCTTCTGCCTGCTCTTTGTCTTCTAGGGTTCTTTGGTTAGTTTCTCTTACTTCCGCTCGCAACTCTACTTGTGTAGGCATTTGTCTCTTGCCGTGATTTCTGCGAAATTTTGTCCATACGTCTGCGGATTTCCGTAACCTTTGCTTGTCATTTCGTTCACACGATTTTCTGTCTATACGTTTGTTCAGTGCACTATTTGCCTCCCCTCATCTACGTGTACGTCTGCCATCAGATGAATCAGCCATTCGGCAGATGATAAGATTATAAGAAAGGTACGTATTTGGGCAGTTATATTTTCTAGTTCGTATGTCTGTCCAGTGGCGCGTCTCTTGGGTTTATGCAAACATAGGTACAGGTATGAGTAAAACTGTTCGATTATAGCTCTACAGCTATTTGTTCCGCATTCATTTATTCTACGCATTGATGATCCGCCCTCATGTGCGCTTGGCTGTTCATGTTGCGTCCGTCCTATACGTAATATCTGTTCGACACTTTATTTGTTTTGCTTACTCTTATTTATGATTCCCTTTTTGTTTTTTCTTTCTTTTTCTAAAAACGAAATGAATTATCATCAACATCGAGCTTAAATTTCTAACGGTTTCTTGGAGATATTTGCAAAAAGCGTTTTATTCCAAATTAATTTTTATAGAAAATTAGCAAACAATTTACTAACATGTACACATATTAGGCATGCAGGATACATGAAGCTTAAATAATAAGAAGAAGAAAATTTAAATGCTACACAAAAGATTTATAAAGTCGGCCTTTAATAATATTCACTTCTTTGACTTTAATATGATGTGGCTATGAAAAGCATTGGCAAAAGTTTCTCCATAAGACATTAAGGCAAGCAAGCAATTATTACCATCCGCTGTACCATACTGAAATGCAGCAGTCTTAAGTAAAGTAAGTCTTAAAGCGTAAGAAGAGTGTTCATTGTGGTTGCTGCGCATTGTTTTATTCTGACTGAAATCCAGTTGAAATTGCAACATATATCCTCTAATAATCCAACTAGAATAACTAAGCCAAACGAACTGTTCGCTTATGCGTACGAATAAAAGCTAAATGACTGATGCATACGATCATGCGTATGTTAAGACGAGTATGGTCACAGACATCTAAGCAATGCGTTGCAATTGATGCTGATGATAATTACGTTGCCTTAGGAAACGATTTGTAGGAAGAGAGCATTAGTGTCTGTAGTAGTAGCAGTAGTAATAGTAGTAGTAGTGGTAGTAGTAGTAGTAGTAGTAGTAATAGTCGAAGTAGTAATAGTAATAGTAGTAGTAGTAATAGTATTGGTAGTAGTATTGGTAGTAGTAGCGAAGGTTGTGCATTTTGAGATCACATATAAATCTCATAACATGAGTTGAAAATTTTCAATGCATAGCATTATTAACAGCGTCTACTGATGGTTACGATGCATCAGCATCAGCATCAGCATCAGCATCAGTATCAGCATTAGCATCAGCATCAGCATCTTCATCATCATTATCACCACCATCATCATAATGATTATCATTGTCATCATCATCGTTATTATTATTATTATTATTATTATTATTATTATTATTATTATTATTATTATTATTATTGTCATCATGATGGCCTCTCAGTTTAGTTACTTTTTTCTTAATGTCCGTCTATTGAGTTTACTGACTGACTGTTGGCAAAATGCGTTTTGATTTGTGCTCAACAAAATTTCTCACTTGTACGCATTTTATGTACATCTGATAGTAGTAGTAGTGGTGGTAAGGAGATGTTGTGCACAATTTTCTTGTTGTTGTTTTACGATAGCTACCGCTAGCTGCATGAAAAGTTTCAGCTTCAGATTTGTGGCATGAAGGCTTGCTTGCTTGCTTGCTTGCTTACTTGCTTATTTGATTTTGCGTTGTCTTTCTTCTTGGCTTGGGCTGCTTTGGCTTGGTAAGCAGCCATGAAGGCAGTTCGGCAGGCAGGCAGGCAGTCAGTCAGTCAGGCATTTTCTGTTACTGCTGTTACTGCTTTAGTTTGTCTATTGGTGCGTAAATCTATTTATGCCTGCATGTATGCTTACGTGCTTATTTGCTTCACATTGAAGTTACTTCAATTTTATTGCCACACAATTGCTTCAGTTAAACGCGTACTTTACGAACGTAAGCAACGTTCAGAGCTTCACAGTTTTCATTTAGAGCAAACGCCAAGAAGGAAAGCACAAAAAGTAAAAAAAAAAATAAATACAAATAAAAATAAAAATATAAAAATATATAAAGAAAACCCATCAACATAATCGGTATCATTATCCAGCAGATCATTGCCGTCACTATTGCAAATTTTAACGTCTCTGTGTAAATGCTTAAGCGTTTATGTGTTAAGCTTTTTTAATTGTTTTAATGTTTTTTTTTTTAAAACTATATTTCGTACAAATAAATTAATAATTTTTTTTTTTTTTTTTTTTTTTTCAAAACCATGTGATAAAAACTTTTTATTGTAAGTATTTTGTTTATTTATTTTTCCTTAATATTTAATCGTTTCCTATTTTGATTTGGTTCGTTATCATATAAAAAAAAATAAAAAAAATTAAATAAATAATGTTTGCAGTGTGCTTTTTTTTGTTTTTTTTTTGTTTTTGCTTTTCTTAACAATTTCTTGTTCATGTTGTTAGAAATTGTTTGTTTAATGCGTTCGCGTTGTTTGTCTGTTTGTCTGTAACTAGTTTTGATATATTGATCGTTTGGTTGTTGCTGTTTTTGCCTGCTTCCCATTTATTTCATCTACGCGGGTTTTTTTTTTTTTTTTTTTTTTATTTTTTAAATTGTATCTTAAGTCGAATTCATTTCGTTGTGCATGCGAAGTTTTTTCTTTCTTTTTTCTAACATCTAAACCAGATTCATAAAGAAATGTTGTTGAAAATTGCTTTGAGTAAAAATTACTTAAATCTTATAAGCTTAAGTATCAGATAGAAATTTTTATGAAACACCTTCAGAATTTTATTTAAGAAAACTTGGAAAATTGCTATTGAAGTTAGCTGCCTCTGTATAAATCAAGAGCAAAGATCATGACATTAAAAAAGCCTTAAATGCGCTAAAGGCTTTTTTCGTGCTTCCGTTAGACTGTTAAACAGCAGTCGCGCTTATGGACTTACTTTTAATTTATTAATTAATTTTCATTATACACGATAAGAAGGTGTGTAAGATAGGCAAGGAGTTGAGCAATGCCATCATTGTTCCGAACTTACAAGGGCTGCCGTGATCTCTTCCGAGAGGAACTGCCGCTGGTAGTCTATCATAGAGTAGAGGTAGTATATAAGTTACAGGTAAGGCGGCGGAACCGCATGTAAATGTTATATTTCTTCGGGAGGCCATTAAACAAAGAAACGATAAAGGAAGCAATGTTTTAGACGCTATAGGCTTCGCCGAGCAGTGCTACACAAGTCTTTTACGAAATATCGCCTTCAACGTAAAGCAATACTTGCAGTTAAAGGGGGGCACGAGTACATAAAATGATTGTTCCTAGGCGATGGAATGAGAATTATCCATACTTGGATGGGGGGAAGGAGAGTTTATTAGAGGGATATGTAGTACATTTCGTTTGGAAAACGATCATTCAAGACTTTCGTATGACGAAGGAGCTCCACAGCCACGAATTGTCTACCATTATGTAATAGTATGTCATTTTCCCTTCCAAGTTGCTTATGAGAAGATGGCATTATAATGGCACGAGACGCTAGAAAATTTAATGATTTTAAATAAATATTTTACAAGTGAGAGGAAAATGTATATTTCGACAAGTCACCTGCGGCGCAATCGGTACACTTCTCAAACTGCGTCGTTAACTTCATTACATAACATGAAATGCTACGATTTTTTGCTCACTGTTCATAAAATACAGCAGATAATTATACAAAAATTTGAACGTATATTCTATGGGCGATGCTGTAATAGTAGTGCAAAAATCAGAAAAGTTGACCACGCCTGCCCAATATTACAGTGTATCACAATCTAGTTCCTTTTTCGATAGTTTTATAATGCGCAGAAGCAAGCTTCAAAAATCCTATAAAGTTAGTCAATTCTAATACATCTAAGCACGTCCGTATGTTCGCGCATCCATCTGTCCGTCTTTATAAAAGTGAAGATATCGCCTGCACGTTTGCAAAAGGAGTTGAAAATTATCCAAACCGGCCGAAGGACACGCGTATGCAGCAAAAACTATGAACGCTTTTGCTTTCTGTGTTTTGTGCCTGTTACCCGTAAATTACAACACATACACCCTAGAAATTTCCACTGTTATTCTGAAAAAAGAAAAAAATCAGAGGTCTACCATATGTTATAGTATATGAACATCTAGTTTTTTTTTTGGGATAATCGTGATGAGTAGAAAAGAGTCGGTCACGAGCGAATATGATGTTCCTACTTGTTTTTTTTTTTTTTTGATAGAGCCAATAACTGAGGCGATATCCCCTGGCCTTGTAACACGGTGATAGGCGGAAAGAAAGGGGAAACGGGTTACAGCCAAGTGCATGTATGCCCAATAGGTAAGTGTTGTGCCCTTACGGACTGACACCCACTCGCGCTGCGACAAAGTATGGTTAAACCGGACTGAGAGTTGAATCCGCGCACACCGGCTGGCTGGTTAAAGAGTAAAAAAATTGACCTTTTAAAAAGTCTACTGTGGTACTACTATGCCATCCTGTATTTGCTTGACAAAGTGCGTAGAAAAGAAAGTGCAACACAGTAAGCCTCAAAACGGCGTTCATGACTAAATTGAAGCAAAGTTAGCATAACCGTTTCGCTACTGCTTCACTTTTATTAACCCTAAATTGCCAGGTGCCAAACTATTTTTTTTTTTGGATCGCCGACATGGGCGGCAAATTCAAATCTTGTGTAAAAATTTAAAATCAACAAATTGTGTAGTTTTTCTTGTAACTATTTCGGGTCATTTTTTTCTTCGCTTAATGTATGTTCAGTAAAGTTGTGTGTGAATAATGTTCGCGACTTTCCTTTCCATCACAAAAAATTTAAGCATTGAAGCAATCGCTATGCTAATTTTTGGCCAACTGGCCAACAGGTTACATCTTATCCATAAAATATCAATAAGATTAGTTTGCTCATTGATCATTTAATGTTGCGTAATAGTTTGTTGAGGAGGAATCATATGAAACTGGGGAAAAATATGACTTGAGACAATGAATGTGTTCTGTTCTTTGAATGAAACTGAAAACTATCCCCAGACTGAAAAGAAAAAACAAAATTTACTTATCGGCACACCGCTGCCTCTTATGCAAAATCGCCCAAATTGGAAAATAAAGGCAAAATCCTTGTGCTCTTATACAATGAACAACTTTGGGGAAAGATTTATAGTGAAATTTAATTTGTCCGAAGACATGATTAACATATCGTGAGAAATAATGGTATCAATAAAACAATTTTTACCTTAACCCCTTGCATTCGTAACTATGTCCCTTTTTAACCCACCGCTCCACTAACTCCACAACTAATAACTTCAAGTAATGTAACTACGACTCCATACCGACACATAGTCGATATAAGTGTGCAACTTCCATTTGTTTTTAGTTAAACGATAATTATCGCGACTGCCAGAAATTACTACTTAAAGGAAACAAACAAATCTCATGTTGAACGCATTGTTGCTTGGCAAAATGTTAAATTTTGCTTGAAGGAACTTTATTGCGTTGCAAAAATTAAGAAAAGAAAATCCCACGCAACTACGCACAAGGCACCCTAGGCATTAGATTCATTGTCGAAATTTCAAAAATATTTTGAGATAATTTGGTCATCGACTTTATATTTATATTAGAGTTATATGTGATCTTTGCAGTCGCCAAAGTTTGATTGCAGCCGATGAAAGCCTTACTGCTAGCGACATTTGTGAAATGAATCATGGACATCTTTCAAAAATTAACTATCTTAAGACAAGGTGAAGAGATTATTCAAGTTGATTAAAGCACCGATTCGATCAACATTCGTAGAGTAGGTTAGTGGAGCATTTATAAATCCATCCATAGCAAGAATCGAGTAAATTGTGAATGAGAAATTTCTTAAAACAACTGCTGAGATTATGATTTTACGAAGGCAGGTCCTTGATTTCGAGTGACATCACAGCACCGACATATCGATAGAAGGGAGTGAATGAAAATGAATGAAAATTTCTAGGATGAAATGTCGCCAAGCTTTCCAGTGATCACTGTCATTTAGCGCAGACAATCTCTGTGCACAGAGGTCTTGTCCTCAGCGGATGTCCTCCATATATACGTAGGTATGGCTGTATTCAGAAAGGATTAGAGATAGTAAAGGAGCAAACAAGAAGTAGTATTTGTGGCCGGTTGACTTGCAAATGGGAAGCCGCTGACGCATTCGGAAAAACTATTGCTGGTAGATTGTATTAAAGGCGAAGAGTGTAGTGTGGTCAAAGAACAAAAAATCACGGTAGCGTGTTGTGCGGAATTTGCGTTGCGTAACTCTACGTTGAGCAAGGCTGTGCACGCAGTCTTTTCAAAGAATTGAACTAAATTGACATCGAATATAACAGACATAGTGAGCGTCGCGATTCACTTCTAAGACTAAGACTAACGTCAGTTTCTTTATAATCAGTGCTCACGTTTACTTGGATACGTTGTACATGTGTTCAGCAAAAAGTAAACCGAAATTGATCGAAAAAGTATATCTCTTCCATTTATCCATAAAATATATGTAAAGTTGGTATACACCAAGTAATGTGAAGTGCAGTTCAGGTAATACGAGAAAACCGATTACGTATGACATCTGGCAGTGTTTCGCTGGTCCTGGAAAATGGTGTCGTCTATGCTTACAGTTCTGCGAAGTTCCGGAAGAATATATATGGTTTTCAGCATTAATGGCTAAGCAACCTTCTCCAATTCCTGATAGTTTCTTGACAGAATGTTAAGTGAATAATCAGCGAAGGAAATTTTATCGATTACTATCGATAAAGGCCTTAAGCCTCTACACTAAAACGTCTTAAGCCGCAAATTTATTTACCCTTGAATTCCAGAATATGAAAAAATTAAATTAAACATCGAAAGGAAAAACTACGACACGACGTATAAGTAACTAAGCGAAATAGTCGTACAAGAAATTATTTCGTAAACAATTTCGTAAAACAAATCATCAACGGTTAATCGGTTAAACGGTACTGTCGCTGACTTACATGTCTTTAAGAGTTAATTTAATGGCATTTGAAAGGAAGTTTCCACCAAACATTCTCTCTTGCAATTAATTTAATTTTCATGTCTACTTGTAACCCTTAATGTTAACGGACAGTTGGGTGACATTTTCCGCAACGCTTGTTACATTCAACGTTCAACGTTCAACGTTCAACGTTCAACATTCAACGTTCAACATTCAACAGTCAACAATTTGTTTGGTATTTCGTAAATGTTGTTCTTCTCTCTTTCTCGATATTGTTAACATTGTTTTTGCTGTTACTGATGTAAACTGTCATTGTGGTGGTTGGTTTTTAAGGAAAAAGAAAAAAAATAAAAAATTGAAAAATTTGTAGGTTTATCACTATCTCGCAACGAAATTGATTTTTTGTTTAAAATTGTTGTTGACTTCTTTTGCATTTGGTATGTGCCTGCTTGGCGTGTGTCTGCATAACAGCAACGACAACGACAACGACAACGGCAATGACAATCACAACGACAACACTTAAGAGTTGTCTTTAAGTGTGTTTTGTTTTGTCAATTGCTGCATAACTTTATCGTTGTTGTTATTGTTGTTCTGTGTGCCTCTCGTCCATTGTTAAGTCGTTTTTTAAAGTGTTTTGCGAAGATAATCTTTCTTACGCTCAGTAAGTGTTGGCACTTTTCAGTTCGCAAATTTTGTGGATAAACGATTTCATTATATGCATACGCATATGCATACGGAATAAAAAAATTACAAAAAAAACAAAATATATATATATATATATGTATATAATATATATATATACTTAAATCCTTTGTTTGGTTTTTTTTCTTTTTTTAATAATTTTTTAGATTTTCTTTTTCGTTTTCTTTATAATTTATTTAACTTGACATAAATGGTGAGGAAAATGTTTAAGCAAATTATTGACAATCAGGCAGCTGCTGTATGAAAGGTAAACTACTTGACTTGAAAAGTTAAACAGTTTTAGTTAACACTCTCTGCCAGTTATAAGGCGGCATAAAGCGCAACATTGTTTATTAAATGTGGCGCGACCAAGAAATGCTGGCTTTAACCATAACTGTAAGTGAAAAGACAATAAATCCAGCACGGCCACGCACTCTGGCCGTATGTCAACCAAGATAAAGAATATCAAATGCGTTTAAAAGCCAAACAAACAAATAAACATATAAACTGTAATACAAACGAGGCACTCGTGGAAACGCGGGCAGGAAAGTGGAGAGAAACGCAGGCAGGCAGGCAAGCAGGCAAGCAGGCAAGCGGGCAAGCAGGCAGACGAACGGACAGACATTCAGCCTAACCCATTAAGCATGTGTTCAAGCTTTATAAGCATTATGAGCTTATAACGCAAACGGACATTAGTGTTAGTATTTAGCCATAGCTGTAAGAAATTGTGTTTAAATTTCCAGCCAAAGGTTTGACCAAATATGATTTATTGCACAAGAAAAATGTCCAACGGGAAAAAGCTAAAACCATTTTATCGAGACATTAGCCAAAGCCTTTAAGGCCTTCCACAAACATTATTATTATATATGTTGGTTAGCGTTGTTATGTCATACGAGTAGTCACGCATGATTTCTTTAGCATTTTTTTTATTTATTTTTTTTTTTTTATTTACTAACTTTATTTCATTTAAAGCTTAAGGCGTTTTCAAGCAAATGACAACAGTTATAATTATCATGGTACAAAGATTTTAATCTCCTTAAACTGTAACCCGATTATCAGCTATTAAAAGATATAAAGTTTTTAACTTAAAGCATTAACAGTAGCTGCGAATACAGACAGATCATCTTTCATTTAAGGCGAAATAAAAAGAAAAGAAATTGGAATAGATTTGCATGGAAATCCTTTAGCGATAAATATGTTTTCGTTCTCTTTCTTATTTTATTTTTTTATCTCCTTCTCGCTCAGCTTCACTTCACACTCTTTCTTCGCTCCACATGAACTTGAACATAAATTTTTCTCTGCGTTTTGTAAGTCTATAAGCCAATGAATTAGTGACAGCTTTGCGCTTAGTAGCTTAGTAAGTATTACGGCGCAGGCGTTAATTTGCGTGTTAATTGAGCATTTTTCTTATTTTTTTTTTTAGAGATTTTTTTTTATTTATTTTTTGTAAGTGTTTCACTCTAGCAAACCGCTATAAACACTATTAGGAATCTGTTGATTCTTGTACTTAGTTGAAAAAGTAAGTAATTTATCTCTGTTAGTGACATTAAAAAGCTTTTTAAATGTCATTTATTGGGAAAAGTAGTAAGTAATTTTCGTGAGTTCCTCATGAATATTTCTAAAACAAAAGACTTAAGTAAAAAACTTGCTAACAATGATGATTAGTTATCATTACATTTGTCAATTTGGCAATTTGTCGAATTTGGTGCCAAACGCTTGATAATGCGAACTATAGGTGCACTAAATATCAGAGGCTCTTAAATAGTTTTTGGCAGGGAAGTTCGTTCATACTTTTGTTCCCCTTTTCTTGTTTTTTTTTTTTCGTATTTTTAATTAGTGTCCACCCTTTTCACGCACTTTAGGCCACATCCGAAAGGATGAAAACTTAACTATAGTAGTTGATAATCATCATCGAATAAATTTTATATTGCACTATTAATGAACTATAATATATTGAACCGCATAGGCAATACCTAAGAAACGCGATTATCGAGTTGGCATATACACTGCTGCTCATGAATATACATCACCTCAATGGCAAGCGTACCATTTTCAGTACACGCTAGCAAACTTGATCATTTTGAATATGTATTTTAAGAGAGAGAGAGAGAGAGAAAGAGAGAGAGAGAGAGAGAGAGAGAGAGAGAGAAAAGAAAGCGAGAGAGAGAGAGAGAGAGAGAGAGAGAGAAAGAAAGAAACAATATTTATAATTCGCCTGCACCGTTACCCGTTCGCTTCTTAAATTGTGTCGTTAATATCATTACATGACATAAAATGATGATAATTGCAGTTGAATTTTAGACTTTAATAGATAAGAATTTTGACTACCAAGTCAATTGTCACGGGTTCAAATTTCAGTGCGATAAAGCATACCTTCGATCGTAACTGTAGTGAATCGCTCGGTCGCTAAAGGCACAATATATGTTCATATAGCACGCACTCTCCAAGATAAGAGCATTGCTTATCACTCTCTCCTCATTTCTTGTCGATCATTAGCGTATTACACATATAGTGAACATAGCTTGGGATTAGTTACATATCTATCATATATATAGCTATCAACCATAATTGATGCAATTGCGAGACAAAGTGGCTATATCATGTCACAAGTCATGATATGGTGCGTTTTCACTATGCAGAACTTCTGGCCCATATGTCAAAATTCGCTCAGAATATGTTTGCCGTTCTTTCCGATTAACGCAAGTTTGAATAGATAGATTTTTGCTGGGACTCATTTATACTTCCCATAGATTTTACCTTTTCGGTGCATTTACTTTATTTTTGTGCCCTTCGATACTTGCGATTCAAGTGTATGTTAAGTTTGTTGTGCATGCATGCCACACCCAGAAGTATTTGAAATAAACTCAGTTACGCTTGTCTGTCCGTCCGTCCGTTTTGTATTCTTGTGTTGAACGTAGAGGTCGCAATTTTTGGAGATATTTCGACGAAATTATGTACACCGACCTGTTTTGGACCCAAGGCGAACGTTCTTAAAAATGGTTCGAATCGTAGCACTTTTTCGACCACCAGCTGATGCATGTCGACTAGAATACCGCCTTGGCTTTTATGATACAAACGATCTATCCTATTAGCGAATATGGGATTCAATTGTCAGCACTTTTTCTTTTCCTAGAATTAAATTTTAGTGAAGGCACGTTTGTGGATTCAAATGTAGTTCTATTTATATCTGTATTTTGCGGATGAAAAATATTCACAAAACAAAAAAAACAAAAAAGAAAAGATCGATTAAACACAATAATAAGCATTCTAAAAGCAAACACACGCTCACACATGTTGTAATGGAAAGTAATTAAGAACTTTTTTATTTAAGTCTTTTGTGTTGAAAGAATGCTGAACAATAAGAGGAAACGCTCTATGTCTTTTCAATGTTTCCTAAAATTCGTTAATGGAAACTGTGATTCATAAGCATCTCATTTCGTCTTACAATCGTCCTCTGCTTATAATTCCTTCCTGATCAACGTCCTATTCGCCTGAATGTACAGATTAGTCAAATATGTTCACTACTTGCGTATAACAAACCGTTTCTGATAATAATAATAATAACAGTTCGTTAAGCTTCTTTTCTTTTCATAAACGAAGTTCCAAAAAAAAAGAAAAGAGAAAAGAAGGGAGGAGGGAATAAGCTGAACTCTTCTTTCACTATTGCGATGGCCGACGTAAATTTATCATAATTTAAAATTTTGCGCAAAAGCTGTAACCGCAAGCGGAGCAATGCGTGTGTGCCTGTGTGCGCGTGTGCATATGCATGTGCATGCGTACATATGCGTGCATAGAAATATCACTTCTTCTACCTACAGAGAACTGATATGAAAGTAATACTTTTTAAGTTCTAACAAATTACAACAAAATTCCCGACGATGATAGTAAATGTTCGACACAGGCGGGCAAATTTATTCAATTTTGAAACCGTAAAGCTTACGCAATAGCGTAGACACATGTGTGCATATATTTTTTGTTTGCTATTTACAGATTTTTTCAATATATTTTATATATGAATCCCTCACTTGCCAAACCGATTAACTCTATGAAACAAGAGGTTGAGAAAAACGATAAAGCAGTGGATACTGTGTTTGTTTCAATATTAACCTATGCCGATTATAAGATAGGATATCCTTAGAGCAATTGTTGTTGTTATTTAATATTTTTCCTAATTAAGGGACATAATCGCTTTCGCAAATGAACGAAAATTATTAATCCAAATTCAGTCTTTGAATGATTTCTTTATTACGGAAAAACTTCATTATTATGAATTTCAGCAAGTCTGTCATGCCGTCTTCTCATAGTTCGGCCTGTTGGATGCAATAGAGGCTGGCCAGATTTGCAAATGATTTTTCTGGTATTAAATGTCCACTCCACTGCCGTATCTTAAACCGTTTACTCTTTCATGCTTTCGGGCATGTCGGTCCCATTTAGCATTATTGTAGCTTCTTTTTCGTCCAATCGAATTATTTGTTGGATTATTTTTTTTTGATTGCTGCGTTCAGATGACGGATCCGAATGAATACGAAATGGTTTTCAGGAGCCTAGCTTTTTGCCAATAGGTTGTATTGAAGAACCATCTGATTCATTATTCGAATTATTCTTCTTAAAATCTTACACTTCAATATTATAACGGTTTAATTGTGTTTCTTAACAAACCACACACACTAAAAATGAGATTTACAAGTACTTACGTCCATGGTAATTCGGAATGCGACTGACTTATAATTTATATTTCCCGTACTTGGGTCGTGCGAGCGATAACTATTCTCGTCCAACGGAGACAACGGTAAATAAAAGAACAACTTTTACATATCTCCGTGGCAGAGGAAGCAGAGTGTAGCGGCTTAATTAGATTTTTATTATGATTTAAATGCATCATCGGATGGAGTTGATCGGCTGACTAAAAAAATGATGTCATTTAGTGGTGCGAATGCTTATCATTCGAGAAATTTGCTTTAATTGAAATTTGCTTTGATATTAAAATTTAATAAAATTCGGAGAATGGAGTTAATCGATTTGGCAAATGAAGCACTCATACGTACATGTATGCACATACGTTTACTTACACTGTGCAACTTCAATTGACAAACTTATTGGAACTGATTGTTATGATAGTGATGTCGGTAAATGGGGAGGAGAAGGTTGTTGTTGTAAAGGCTTTCAATACTTATACCGTAAAAATGGACAATTTTTTTTATAAATAGCCTCTAAACTGCTATTTGGCTAAATATTTATTATGCAGTCAGTCCTCTCCGCGTCACTCTCACCCACTTTTCTCCTCTAACCGGCAAGCTCTTTCCTTAATCTGCTTAAGTTTAGTTGGATTCTGTGGTCTGTGAGGTTTCTTCCTTTCGCACATTTCGTTAAGCTGCAATAACAGACTAACAGAGTCTTATCAATAATTTATGTTGGATTATAACGTAATGTCACATAAATTAATGTTAGCAACTTAGATGTTGTCGTTCTCGTTTTTGTTGTTTTTCTTACTATTGCTATTTTTGTTTTTGTTGCTGTCGCTGATATTCATGTTGTCGTTATTTTACGTTATTTGTACATCCATAACTACACAATAATGATTCAGTTGGGAGTTTCCTATATACACGTATTCTCTGGCAATCTTCAAAGTATAGGAGAAAGGAAAATCTTTCAGTTGTCGGTTTTTTTTGTCGATTTGCAGTGAGATCTGCCCGGACAAGTAAACAATCATAGTCGTGGGAGTTTTTTGTTTGTTCTATATAAAGCATGAAACAAGTAAACCAAGTAAGAAAATTATATTAGGCTGTGGCCGTGTCTCTTATACCCAGCGCCTTTTTTCTAAAACGAACAAACAAAAAATAAAAAAATTAAAAACCTCCGCATAAGCAAATTTCCAGCTACATCCATATCTTGAAAGTTTTGTTTTTCAAAAATGTTGTTTTCAAGCGAATCAGACCTATTTTCGAACCTTAGTGGAGGTCGTCACCCAAGCGGAAGATAAGTTTCAGCAATTTATCCAAACTCTTGGCGGCCGTGAAACTTTCAATAAGACAAGACGTACCGATGCACGGACATATAGTTATAACGACATATTTTTCCAATCTTACGCTAAACTTTATATTTATTTATGCATTCAATAAGTTAGGAAGGGGACGGTAACATTTAACTATTTTTTGTTCACGGAAGCAAGAATTTTTTAGAAACTTGTATGTTCTTAAAGGTTACAAGTCTCTATATAGATATATATCCGCATATACATATATATCCACATGAATATCAGTTTCGTTGTATGCCATCTTGTTGTGAGATTTAATGACATTGGAAACATTTCTGGTCACATCTAGTATTTTTCCTTTTATTACTTCATTGGCTCACCTTATTCCTCCTGCTCCCTCTGCTCCATCCAGCATTTTAAGCCAATGTCCAAGTAGAGTCTAAACTTGTCATTTATGTCAAATCTAAAAAAAAGAAGAAAAATATCAAATAAAGATTAACAATAGCTGTTTGTTCTTTTCCTTCTTCTTCCTAACCTCGATGTGATTGATGGCTGCTACCAGAACCACGCAAAGATCTAAAAGATGTAAATAAACATCGAAGAGGGAAAAGTTCCATCTTTAATCTGTTGCATGTCTTTTAGAAAAATGCTTTATTGCTTTTAATAATTAATCTGCAAATCGTTTATTTACAGTAGAATTCTTGTTAGGTTTTATCGGTTTTCAAATTATGTTATGGATTTTTTTCAATTCTTAATTATTAACCCTTGTCCGATTATATGATTTATATAGTGCTTTCTTTGCCTTCTCGCAAATACAATATGAATTTAGAATAAAGAAAAAAAGGAATGAATAAAAATTTTAATGTTCTTGTATAGTAAAACCACATACACAAGTGTCACATATTATAAAAAGTCTGGACTTAGGAAGCGTACGGCCTGCATAAGACGTTTCTTTCTTCATTCGTTTTTAGATCGCTTCTCTTAACTATTCGTCGTGACTACTTTCCTCATCAGTTTGTCCGCTCGTCCGATCTTCGATTCAGTCAATTGCTTAAGGCACGTTGCCACAGACAAGTCAAGAGGTATACCGCAAAAAGTTCTTATTTTTTAAGAAGACTTTTTTCTCAATAGTCACGTAACTTTTGCTGTCGATACTATGGACCTAATAAATAGTAACTAGGCTAATGGCATTCTATAAACTGAGGTGTATCAATATGACACTATGGGCAATGAATAGCGATGGGTTAAGCAGAGAAGTCTGAGATTGTATGGAAAATCCAGCTAGAAATCGAACCACATATATGCGGCGTACACTAATGCTTATGACCTTAAAAACAATCTGTCGATTTTATGAGTGTTAGGAGTCCACAAAACTCTAGTTTTGTTGTGACAGCTGCGTGTAACACTCCAAGCAGATGCCTGATAACTATGATCACTGCAAAATCGCGAAGACATTAAATAATATCGTTGCGATATGAGACAGGCGTCGCAGAGAGTGGAGAACAAAATATTTGTTTTTGAAAGTGATAAGTCACTTTAAATAATGACGTTGAGACTTTGCGTTAGTTTGCATTTGTTTGCACGTGTAGCCGAACAAGTAAGAATTACGCTCAGATTGCTATGCAATAGAGTTTAGTTTGGTCTTAGTTATAGTGAGAACTCACTAGACCGCGGTCTATCTTCAGAATAACGGAGGATAGGGCTAAATCGACTCACAATCTTATAAACCTCGATCAAATACATATATATATATATATATATATATATATATATATACATATATATACACACATACAGTTTTCCTAACGCTAGGTATTCTGTTATTTTGGACTGAAATGTGAAAATCCAAAACCATACTTATGGCTTGAAGCAAGAAGAAAGAAAGTTCCTAGTGCTTGCTAATTTATGACCCAACAAATGACGCAGTTTTGCCCAGGTTTGCACTTACCCGAACGAAAGCAATACCGAATTAATTCAAGTGGGAAAAAGAAAATTGTTCTCATTACTGTGAAAGAATTATTTCGTTTGGCTCATGTTCACTATCGGGATGATATTCTGCAGGCAGCTTATCGCGATTAGCGGGAGAAAACAAAACAGTTACGGCTTTTTCGCTATATTGTGAGTGAATTCATGAAACGGCATAGCTGGAATTTCTCAGTAGAGCAGACGAAGTAACTTAAATCCACGCTTTCACGGTCGCCAAGCAAACTTTTGCGGCCGTAGTAGCGCTTTCAGTAGGCAGATCGACGGTCGCGAGTAGCTTGACAATAAGGATGGGGGCATTAGTCACATTGTCACACGCTTCAGAGAGTACCTTATAAAGTGCATATGTACTTATTCGTGTCCAGCGTCAAATTCTATGAATGTGTCTTGTCAACACTCACCTTGTGGCAAAAATTAATATATCGCACGCAGTTTGCAGGTTGAAAATGGGCCAAATCGGGTAAAGGACACGTGTGGATTGAAAACGACTTTCGTTCTTTAAGCTCACCACTCATAAGCAATGACTGATAGAAGTTTGGTTTTTAAAAAACTCTACTATTCATGGGCAGCTATAAAAAGAAAAACTCGACCACGGTCTCGAAAGGCTTTAAGTGATTAAATTTTCATTTTTTACTTTCTTTTATGTTTTCTGCTTATTACTCATACCGTAATAACAAGACAGAATATTGAAAATTATTTTGCACATTCTTCACATGAAGATACATTGTCTGTCTGGAAGTGAAGCCAAAATCGGCCACCCCCTGAGAAAGTTCAAAACGATGAAATTTCTTCTCCGTTTTTTAAAAGATGTTAGTTAGTGTTCGACTAAAGCTTCTAAGACTCCCTCGTACTGATCTAGTGACAATAGCTTGCAATGCTAATTTTATTTTACCTTACTTTGGTGATGGCTTTTAAAGATTCGGCTTCAGCCGAACTTGTTTCGCATTACAAACTTCCGACATCGAGTCCCCATTACACTCTAAAGCTAAGAAAAATGTATTTTTGATAAAATTATGGAAAAAAAAAATCAAATAAAAAAGCAGTTTCTTGGCCGCACCCTTTCTTCTCCAGTAACAGTTTATGTTATTTAAACTCATTAATTACATTTTTGTGCTGGATGCAGTTTTTTGTTTTTTTTTTTGTTTTTCAATTAATTAATTGGATTTTTATGACATCATTGTACAGTTGTTAATGTCATCTTTCATCAGCGTTGAATCGACGCTGAGAGACAGACGAACATGATTTAATTGCAATTTACCCACGAGTATTTATCGCGTAGTCATTAATTTACTTTTGCTTAAGACATGTCGCGCCAAACGATGACAAGCGACTTTTGTTTTTTCTTTAATAATTTCGTAAGCTGGCGACAATTTTTCATAATAAATACGGAGGTTTATCGTTATTATTATTATTATTATTATTATTATTATTATTATTAACGTTCCTTTCCCTTTTACATTTTGCGCATATGATTTATTCAAGGCTGTTTGCTTTAAAATAGTTTGGAGTAAAAAAAAAAAAAAACAAAAAAAAAAAGAAGAAATGAAGTAATGAAGTATTTTGTCCGCTGGTTTAAGAGATTGAAAGCCCGTTTCGACGAATTTGCTTAGGGCGAGAGCTTGCTGCCAACATTCGCTTAACCGTTAAATAAAGTTAGATGGTAAGAAGTTCCCTTTAGGTAATTTCAATTTTTTGTACTTTATACATACATATATACATACATGTTGCACATAAATTGCTGTCCCCTTTGCAGATTCCACTTTACTTCAGCCGTCTGTTTTCTCCATAGCCTCTGTAGGAATACATCTGAATTTCTTTTGATACGATAGATACGTTCCCAAAAAGCTCGGGTAAAAAAATTCGTGTAAAAAAAGATATTGACTAAGTGGAAAAATAGTAGATTGGTTGCAGATTTAGAAAAGCATCTGAAAAGTACAGTCAACAATGTTGACGAATTCTTGTCAGAGCTCACTTAAAAGTTTATTTCGTCCTTAAATATTTTAAATACATTAACTATATTAAAATCAAAAAATAAATTATACCTTAAAAAGGCAAACTAAATTACGTAAAAAATACATTGTCTGTTTACTCTAAGTATAATTCGGGAAATCCCACTCATATACGTATATAATCGACATAATCTAATTGAGTTGTGAAAAATATAGCGCGAAATTATAATGCATGTTGGCGAGGATGGATAATGAAAAAAGTCATAGAAACACCAAAAAAAATTAATAATTCATCACAAAAATTCATTAGAGAAAATTATAAAAAAAATTCATAAAATATTGAAAATCGTATTAAAAGAAAACAAATCGTGTAAAAAGAGAATTAGGTGTATTCTAATTTCGTATTAAGTCTCTTCTTATTATTTTTAATCGATAAAGTCAAGACTTGCGTTGTCACAACAAGTACGTCTTTTGGCGCATCGCTCACGTTCGCCTATTTGTCGAACAAATCTTTCACTAAGCTGGGGCACTATGAAAGCACAAGTTCGAACCATTATAAATTGCTTCTTCTAAATTTTGTTCCCGTTTCTCATATTTGTGCCTATTACGCGTAGGCAGATGTCTTTTTAAACCCAAACACACCTGAGCTTCAAAAGTGACGAACCCATTATCAGAGTTCTTTTTCGTTTGCTTGCGTTCTATTCGCTCACAATTCGCTCAACAATTTTAGACGATCGTATTGCTTGCCCTGGGCTTTTGCCTCTTCACGAACTATTCCAATCAACCTAATCCTTGCGAGCTTCTAAATTTTAGTTTTGGCTGATTTTACTGCAATTCGGTTTTGATAACCGATTTCTGAAAACTTTCTCCCTAACTAATAAATTTTTGTGGTTTTGAGTTGGTGATCGTTTGCGTTGTTGAACCTATTAGTTGTTTCATCTATTCCTGTAAACTTTGAGGTTATGAATTCTTCTGTTTTAATTCTGATTTTCATTGATTGTGATATTTTTCTTACATTTTTTCTTAGTTGAGTTGGCAGTGTTCTCGTCAACGACCGCATAGAAATTGCGTGAAGTATAATGTTTATGGATAAATCTCGAAAAAATTGGTAAACTTTCTACTACACTTACATGGAAAGCAAACAAAAAACACACATGAGAAAAATTTGTTGAAAGATTCAATGTTGACCACTCATCAATAAATTCGCTTAAGGGTTATTCATTGTTGACCACTCGCCGAGTGGTGCCTGGTTATTGACCACTCGCCTAAGGGTTATTCATTATTGACTACTTGCCGAGCGGTGACTAGTTATTGACCACTCGCTTAAGGGTTATTCATTATTGAGTACTTGTCGAGGGGTGACTGGTTATTGACTACTACTTACTACTTAAAAGTTATTCATTATTGACCACTCGCCGAGCGGTGACTGGTTATTGACTACTATTTACTACTTAAAAGTTATTCATTGTTGACCACTCGCCGAGCGGTGACTGGTTATTGACCACTCGCTTAAGGGTTATTCATTATTGACTACTTGCCGAGCGGTGACTAGTTATTGACCACTCGCTTAAGGGTTATTCATTATTGACTACTTGNACCACTCGCTTAAGGGTTATTCATTATTGACTACTTGCCGAGCGGTGACTAGTTATTGACCACTCGCTTAAGGGTTATTCATTATTGACTACTTGTCGAGGGGTGACTGGTTATTGACTACTACTTACTACTTAAAAGTTATTCAATGTTGACCACTCGCCGAGCGGTGACTGGTTATTGACCACTCGCTTAAGGGTTATTCATTATTGAACATTCACTGAGGGGGTTATTTCTTGTTGGTCAATGAGCAAATTTATTGGCGAACAAATTTGCTTAGATATCAGTCATTATTGACCTTTACTTAGTTCCGCATACGTTTGCGTAAACGTCGCTGCACCTGCGAGTAGACTTGTGCGATAAGATTGATTGCCATCGATTAGCATTTGAGAGAGTTACAGAAGAAAGGCATATGAGGACTATTTCCACTTTTCGTAGAATTATTTATGCTTTTAATGCAATATAATTTTAATATTCTTAGGAAACTTGCAAACAAAATTTTAACAAACTTAAAAGAAGTATACGTTCAAGCAAAGCGCTTAACGATACCAACATACGATACAACTCTTCAGAGATATGCAATGGAATCAAAAGAAATATTTTTGTATACAGATGTCCCACTTGTCCGTTAATTGTTACCTGTGATTATATGAAAAGATTGTATTACTGTGGATCAAGAATTTGGCAGAGATTCGTTTAAATAAACACTTAATGTAGGGTTTTCCAGTTCGTGGTCCAGATTTGGCATTATTGTCCCGCAGCAGCGTATGTAAAATGAAACTGTCATCCAGGGCATTCAGGGCAACACATCTTCAGTGTGATGTCTGCTATTTTAGAACGGGGATCACACTTTTAGCAATTGCTAAAAGTGATAAAATAGTGAAAGTTTACTACGTTTCGTCCATTACGAGCCGCCCGTCTGAGCGCACTTTAGGCAACAGTGTGAAGAAATTTGAAGGCACTGTTTTTGGAACAAATTAGTTAAAGTCCACGCATCATTGAAATGCATGCGCGACCGGAAGTATTGGTGCTGTAAGTGAACGTGTCGAAGGGGATCCAAATTTATTCATTACACAGCTCGTACAGCATTTGGCACATAATTGCGTCTCCAAGGTCACAAAATTCAACAAACATAAGAACTGATAGAAGTCGGCTGACGTTGCAATGCGTAGGGGATTACTCGAACATCTCCTTTTGGATGACGGTTTGACGCACGAAAGTTCCTTCAGCGATGATGGAAATCCCAACAAGCAAAACTGTCACATCTGGTACGGTGAAGATCCACAAGTGAAAGTTGAAAAACCGCTGGCATATCCAACAAGGCACTGTATAGTGTGGCATTTGGCCTTTGCTGGCGATGTCGATACTACTCATCGAAAGTCGCCTGAGATGTTGTGTGGAGGACATTTGGATGATGTTGTACTTCAGTAGTGATGGCGAATCATTAAAAAAATTTGACCCAAAAATTTGATCTCCATCAGAAGTGTGCTTCATTTACACTTACTTTCGGAACTACAAAGTGGATAAGCTTATATAAGGAACTGTAAAATAACTAAAATTAATTGAAGGCACAATCGAAAGATGAAAAAAGAGAAAAAATGAAAAAAATACATTTTTTCTCCTAAATTTTTCCAATATCTTAATTTATTGGTCATTGAATTGGAAAAATTTAAAAAATTTTTTTATTTTTCTCATTCACGTCCTTCCCTCCTCCTAAAGTCGAACTGTTTATAAATCGTAATTAATTAAATTGTTAATAGTATTGCGGCTATAGTTAACTCTTTCGCACGCAACCTGATGTTATGGTTGTAAACGTCTTTCTATAATTGGAAATGGATTTTTTTTTTTTTTTATTACTGTTGTTTTTAGTAATTTCTAAGCAAAATTAATTAAAACGTTTGAAGGAAAAAACTCTCGTTTTATTGCTTCACGTCCTCGTGAGGCAATAATATATATAAATAAAAAAAACATTAAAGAAAATGTGGCATTTGTCTTGTAGTAAAAGTCAGTCGAGTTAGTTAATTATTTTTTTGTTTGTTTTTTTTTTTGTTTTCTTGTTTTCGTTGCTTTGGTTTTTTTGTTTTAAGGGTATACTAAGTGTGCGAAATGTTTGGGCCGTAGATGTTTTTCTGTAAATATTCCTTAGAGTCTCGCTTTGGTTTCTCGCAGTTGTCGATTAGGTCCGCGCATTTGTCTGTCTTTGGAAATTTCAATAAATGCCCCAGAATCTTATTCCCAGATGTGATCTTAAATTGATCCTTTTGCACTTTTTTTTCTTTTTTTTTTTTAAGTTAAAATCAAAAAATCCACGACAAGCGAAAATTAACTTTTCCACTCTTTATATTATGTTGTTATCGTAAATAAATGAATGCATTTTAATCCAAGGTCACAACTTTGCAACTATTTTGCTTTTTTCCAGGACGGATTGGATAAATTGTCTCGTGCGAAAGTTTCAAGACAAAACATCCTACTCAGCAATTTGCTTGTAACCGGATACAATCTCTGGAGTCAGACTTAGAAAATTTGTAGTTTCCGTCTGAACATCGATGTACACCTGTCTACCTCTCTGTCGGACTATTAATTTAATGCTTACAGGAATAAAATCTGATCTGCAAAATAAAAAAATTGAAGTCAAATACCAAAAGAAGAAAATTGGATAAATCGGTTTATGGCCATACAGTTAGCAGAGATAACTAATTGATCATTGATAACTAAATTCATTTTTTTCAAAATTTTAGACCTAATAGCTCAGGACTCTTAAGTTTATTGTACACTTCTTCTTAATAAAATAATCGTAACAAATTTTAAAGATCACTTAAATCACGCAGACCTTCCCGTTTTATTCCGGTTAGATGAAGTTCAAATACTGCTCGAAGCAGTTAAGAGGTTTTCCGTAAATGAATATTACTTTGCCTTTTTAAAATACCATGGAATGTCAATGACCTTCTCTTCGTGCGCTCGTTGCATATATTAGGACCATAGATAAGTTCCTTACATTGAAATTTGTCGTTTCATAAAAATCGATCTGTTGCACTCAATCCTCACGAAATCTTATGTGTGTATGTGTCATTTTGACTGCGGTGTTTACACGATTCATGTTTCAGTTGCTTGCAAGTGTCTACACAAGCGAAAAGGGGTGAATGTCAAGAAGGGGCATTGTGGCATTGTATGTTTTTCTTGGAAAATTCTTGGTTTTAATCTTGGAAAAAATGCAACTGAAGCTATTGAAATGATTAAGTCGGCGTAAGAAGCGTATTAAGTTACGGAACTGTTAAAAAGTGATTTGCAAAACTTCGTGAACAAAATTCTAGCATTGAAAACGATGAACACTCGCATACGTTCGGTCGTTCGTTCGTCTTGAGCAAGAGCAATGTGCAAAATGATTTTCAACTTAGATTGGCAATAGGCTTACGGCCTAATCTCCAGACTTGTGTGCTCTTGATTAGCGCAGGTTTAGGTCGGTGCGGTCATATTAAGCAGATCAACAACTCCCCAAAGTTAAAGATGTACGACAATTGGCCGAGGACTATTTCACCGCAGAACCACGAGTTTTCTGTCGTGAGAGCAAGCGCGCAAGTTACCGGATAAAAGGGAAAGGGAACAAGTCATAGATAAAAATTACGATGATTAACTTTTATGAGAAGTATAGCTTTACTAAATTAGACCTAATGTAATAAATGTCAACAATGGAATAAACATGTATGTATAAACATGTTATAGAAATTGCAATTTTCAGTCAAGCAAGTTAAGGTATTGTCTTTTATTCTAATTACTAGAAAATGCATAGGTAGGCGGAGATGCTTAATATTCTTAATTATAGTGGAACGATCGAATGCTTACAAAGCACGTTGCTTTTATAATTTAGATGAAGTATTATTCTTCTAGTCGAACGCAATAATAGCTACTAACCGGTACATTAAAAATGTTATATACAACTTCGTTTTTACACCCAACGCAAGGTGGAGGATTTTGTCACAATGCCCGCAACGTCCACTAGGTTGCTTCAGAGACTCCATAACGTATATGTATTCATGCTCAGCGTCAAAATCTGAATCGATCTCAGAAAAGTCCGTCTGTCCGTCTGTCCGTCTGTCCATCTGTGGTAAATATTCTCCCGCTTTGTAAAAATGAAGATACCGCTTACAAATTTACGAAAGGATTTGAAAATGATCCAAACTGAGCAAAGGACGCGCCTACGACACCCGCACGCCTGAGCAACAAAAGCTGCGAGCTCCTTCGCTCTCCGTGTCCTTTGCTTCCTTGCATTTAGTTATTCTCCTTTGTTTTACTCGGGGATGGGTATAAAAGGTTCGGTCACGACCAAATTTCATTTTCTTACTAGTTATTTTTTCTTAACATCGGCGACAGTATCATTAGTCGGCTACGTAGTGAACATTTATGAACCATTTTGTTGTAACCATAAATGATTTATGATTGACTGACTGCTTAACTAACTGCCTCACAAACTGACAATCAATGAAGCGTGTAAATAATATACAATAATAATAATGATAACAACAAAAAGAACATAAGTCACGGTATATGCCGTTATAATGAATTAAAGGAGCACAGATTGCAACGAAGATAAATCTAAACAATTCAAGCAAGAAGATAAAAAAAATTTCCGCGTACAGAAATTTATAGAATAATAAATGATTAAAAAAAGCAAAACAAAAAAAAAACATATTAAATATTGAGAGAGAAGAGCGTTGGAAATGCGTATAGCAAAGAATAGAAGAATGAATAGCTATGTATGTATGTACGTATGGTATACATTCCATTCTACATATTCTAAGCTTACTTCTGTTTGGCGTGAATATGTGTAAATTGCTTAGTCTCTTAATCTCAATGAGACTGGAGCAGGGCAAGAACTTACTTAATTTTTACATTGTTAATTTTGTGCATATGTATGTCGACCGAATTTTGCAAAGTGTTTGTATTCTACATCACATTTGGTACAAGGGTATATTAAGCTAGTGCGGATGTGTGCAACGCGCGGAAGGAGTTCAAATTGCCACCTTATATTACCTGTCCGTCCGTCCATCCATCCATGTATTCTTATGAAAATTGCGAACATCGTCATGGTTTGTCCCAAGGATGAACGCTGTTTCGATTCTTGTGACTATATCAAAACATGGCGTCTTTCGCGAATAACCGCAAAGGACGAGACATAATTTCGGGATGGAATTCGAAAACTGTTTGAGGGTTGAGATAAATGCCAATAGCCATTGGTGGACTTTATCTTGATTAATCTGTTCACTCTTTTTTTCTGAATATATTAATTTTGGATTGCAAAAAAAAAAAAAAAAATAAATCGAAATACTTCCGATAGATTTTACCTCTTGGGTGTATTTATTATATTTTTGTGCCCAACTATAGCTGAGATAGACTCAGCTTAGTTTGTTTGTCCGACTTACGACGTATAGGCTGAACACAAAAATATATGGACAGACATTAGATGAACAGGCGGACAGATAAGCTTAGTCAAAGCGTAATGAAAGGTTGATCTATCTTAAGCTCTTTTGGGTTGATGTAGGGTGTAAAAAAAAAATATGCTTCTTCGCGTCTTTAGTTATTTGTTATTACCAAGCAAAAGGGTCTTAATATATACCTTGCTATAGGTTAGATGTCTCACCAAATAATTATGACTCATAATATCTTGAATATTGAATTTTGTTGTAAATAATGGCTTTTTTTCTTTTATATTTCATTTCAGGTATGTCTTCCGATTACACTGTTCTTCCTGTTTTGCTTTTAAACTAAGACCCAAGAGGAAACTATTTGTTTACTTTGAACTGGATACTGGCTGCTTGGAAATCAAGCGAGTCGTACAATTTTGTGCGGACTATGTGAGCTGTTAGATACAAGCTCGTGCATATAAAAAAAATTCATTTAATTTACTATACTTTTGCACCCTACACTACAATATCACACAACAATCGACTTATGGTATATTAAGTTTGTGCGAATGTCTGGAAAAACTCGAACGAATTGCGGTTGACCCATCTTTCACAGCACACAGTAATCGTCCGAATCAATTTGCGCATGCCTGCCTGTCCAACGGGTGTCCATGTATGATACTTTCACCTTTCGTCTGCAGCTTGAAAGTTTCGAGACATTTTGATGGAATTCGTTGCACTGCGACAGGCTTTGGCTCACACATGAAACCTATAGAACCTAGTTGCCTTAGTCGCCTCGTTCTATAAAGTCGTATTTTCAAAAAGGTGTTGTATGAAAAAAACCCCTCCTCTTGTCAAAAATCCTTAAGAAATAGTTTTTTTATATACCAAAGGAGTAGGGGCTTCATTTGGTGGGGATGGCACAATTTTTCGAAATCTTCTTTTATATAAACACATACTTCCAAGAAAAAAGCTTTTATTGGTAAATAAAATGTAGTTTTTGGTAATGAATGGCAAAAAATTGGTTAAGCAAAATGATGCGAATGTTATAAAATACATTTTTCTAGATCGTTGTGCTCCAAAAAGATCTAAGAAATAATCGTGTGTGAAAAATTTAACTTCTTCTGTTCGGCAAAAACACCTGAAAACGAAGGCGTAATTTAACTGGCAGTTACGTGATTACCCTTCTGTCCCGTTCGAGCCTCTGTCGCATAAAGATTCTCATGAAAAGTAAGCTGTGTTGTAGCATACGGTCTATCTTTCGGCAGATTGTAATGGAAACGGCAGTGTAGGGTACTCAATGCTCAGTTCCCCTTATTGTAAGGTTTCGATTTATTTGTTCTTCGAAAAGTTTTTATTAAATATTTCTTTTCACAAACGTCGCTTGTACTCTCGAATGCCTTACTTGCATTGTTTACGTTTCTTGATCGTGCAGTCAGTGCCGACCGATTCAGCAAACATTTAGGATGAAGATAACCATTGTTGTGCAATAACTATTCTATCAAAGTGCTGTGCGTTTGTTTGTTTGTTGTCTTTTCGTAATATTTTACATTAGCCCTCCTAAGAAGATGATGTCCATTTTCGACTCGGCGACGAACAAGTATGAGGAAGTTAACATTCGCTTTCGTTTTCAGCTATTTTTGGCAAATAGCTGAATACATACACAAACACATACACAAATTTTGTAACATTCTCATTCCTTTTATAAGCCGTCGAGTAAAGTGAAGCACCTTCCGCAATCTAAATATTCTCGATTGCAATCCTAAGATGAGGTATCGTCTTAACAATTACGCCCTTAGTTTAAGAAAGGCGGATCAAAACAGGCGATCTGTCCTTCGCTCGCTGATTCTCTCTTTTGATACAGTCCTATTTCTCTTGCTTTGATTTTTGTTCTGTCGCTCTGATTTGTCTAACTGTCAGTTAAAATGTACGGTTAGTCGGACGTTTTGGCTATCAGCTTATTCGGCCGTAAGTGCTTTTATCTAATTATCAGTTCGCGGTCTTTTCAGGTATTTCATATTTGTCCATCCGTCTCTCCGTTCACTATTCTCTCGGATTGTGTGTTCATTTGTCCTTTGCGGGTTCTTTCCGCTTCATCATCCGGCTGTCCATGCTGTTTATTTACTCATCCGCTCGTAAGCATGTAGGGCCATGTTTTCTTCCGTTTCTTCTTCGATGTGTTGATGTGTATCTACTCGTTAGTATTTTTGGTTGTTAGTCTATTCGACCATTTGACCGTTTTTGCCAATTAGTCTATTTGACCCTTAGTCTGCCCCTGCGTGAGCCAGCTAAGACATTTGTCTGTCTGCCCGTCTATTTGCCCGTCGTCGTAAGTAAAAAAAAAGAAACATAATCTGTTTATGTAAAAAAAGGAGGAAAAATTGTTTTTCATTTTGACATTAAATTGAATAAAAGGAAAAGTTCAGATTAACTTTTACAAAATACAAGCAAAAGACTTAAGGCGCAAACGTATTTAAAAAGTGACGAAGAAGAGAAAAGGAAAAAAAAAGCGCTGAAAGTACGTCTGTGTGTGTGTGTGAAAAGAAAATAAATTGCTTATTAAAAAAAGCTTTAGCAACGAAACAGACAACTATAATAAATTATGGCTCTATTTCCTTCGTCATCGCGGCCGCGAACTTTAATGGAACAACTATTGGCGCGTAAAATAGAGGCAGCTGCTGCGGCTGCAACAGCGTCGGCATCGGCATCAGCTCACGAGTTGCCTGGGCCAAGTGGTGGTAGTCGTTTAAGGCGTACGGACTCTTTGGATTCGACCAGCAGCATTGGGTCATTGGGGTCAATAGTATTGGGCGATGATGTCTGCCGCTGTGACGACTGCCTGCTGGGCATTGTCGACTTATATGTGATTAGCAGTGAGGCGGCTAGGATAAAGGTAAGCTCGCTCGCATACACATATGTATACACACATATATATATATACATATATATATATGTTTGTTTATAAATAAAAATTGAAAGACAGAGCAAACGATCAAGTAGCGGAGCAACAGAGTAACAGACATCTTGTTAATTACTTGCTAATTAGTTATGTTATTGTTGTTGTTTACAATTTGGCCTTTCCTCGAAAAACTGCTGCTGGTGCTGCTGGTGTTCAGTTGTTAAAATTTCTGACACTCTACTAACTAACACAGTGGGTGATCATTAATCATACGAACACCTCTACAAAAAAAAAGAAATAATACAAAAGAAAAAACGAAAATTTAAAATTAAAATCAAAGAGAAGAGAAGGGGAGATAAATATACAGAGATAAAGAAAGAGAGGGATAGTAGAGAGGAGAGTAAAGACATTTAAAAATGGTTAGCCTCTTTAGTAAAGAATATGTGGAGGCTTTTAGAGTACGGCTAAGCAAATACTATGATTTATTGCTTAGTAGAGGTTATGTTTAGTGTGGGTAGTTAACATATTTTTCTCTTTTTAATTTTTTGCTTTTTTTTTTTATGTTAGGTTGTTATTGTCATCGTTGTCTTGTCTTTTGATATATACTTTGAAAACGAGTAGAGTGAAAACGAAGTGGGTGGATTTACATGTTAAAGAAAATGTTGAATTTGCTTTTTTTTTATGTACAGCGACCATTAACAACATTAGTCACTCCTTCGTAAGATTGTGAAAAATAATTTAAGAAAAAAAAGTAAAAAGAAAAAATGTTTTTTTTTCCTTAAAACGATTTAGAATAAATGGGAAGAAAAAAAGTGCACTTATGGATAGATAATTGCTTAAATTCCCACCAGCAGTAAGCAGCAATAGCAAATAACTCTCACCATGACCACTAACCACGAACGAATCATATAACCGCAGCAGCATAAATTTATTGATCATACTAAGCAGAAGTTATAGGCATTCGGATGCCTAACCGACTTCTGAGTGTGCGCATGGGAAATTTACATATACTTGAGCGCATACACAGCAAATATTCAAATGACCACCTACAGCTTGAACAGATTCCTGTCGTTTCCTTGGTGGCTGCTCTTAATAAATCGTAAATTGTTTGTTACTTTTCGTTTTTCGTTTTTCGTTTTTTATTTATTTATTTATTTATTTAGTTTTTTTGCGCATTTACGGTTTTTACACAAAAATTTAAACATTTTCATTTCGTATCCTGTCCGTCTGGTCGTTTGCCTGTGTTGACGGCAGTCAAATAAAATTTGGCACCATACAGTTTTTTCACTTTAACCAACCATTGGTGAATTCATTGGTTTAACATTTGCCCAAATCGTTATCAATTTATGCATTATTATCATACAAGCATATATAAATGTACAAACAAATACGTATGCATATATATATATATATATATACATACAACCATAAATACGCGCATGCTAAAGTAAATACACTTGTGCGCACTCAAACACTTGCATGCCGACTTCCATCAGCAACACCTTTACTCACACCATAGATGAAATTGCGTTTATTAAGTATTTCTGTGTAGCAATGTTGTTTTTGTTGTTGTGTTTCATTTAGAAAAGAAAAGAAAAAAGCGCTATAAATAAGTTGTTAAGTCGGCCCAAAAGATAATTTCGTCTTTTTTTTCTCTTTCATATAACGCACATACGTATTCGGCAATTGAATTAATTTCTACTTTTACGCTTTTATTCCCTACGCCACCTCTAGTATAGAGGTATATTAAACGTGTGCGGACGTATGTAACACCCAGAAGAGCTTAAGATAGACTCACCTTTTACTATACCGCTTATTTGTCTGTCTGTCTGTATGCCGTGTATTCCCGCGTATTTCTACAAGTCGCAACTTTTAAGATCTCTCCATGATGTGTCTTGACCTAAGGCCCTATTGAAGAAAACTCCGATCATACTATTTTTCCAACCGATCCCAATACATAATGCCTTACTTTAAAGAACTCGTTATTTAAAGAGAGATGAAATTTTCAAGATTTCTCGGCAAAAACCACTAGTTAATTATATTTCGATATTCAAAGTTGACGTGAAAAATTTGGATCGGATGGGGCAATCTTTTGGATCCCCTCCCATACTTTCGTACGAAGATTGAATCTTTCCGTAAATAAAATAAATAGAGTTCATGGTGAAAACTGCTTCATAATAGCAAATTGACCCAGAGGTCAACCTTGCCGAATTTGGACGACGTTGTTTTACTTTTGATGCGTTAGGCGAAGAGATTTGAAGTACCCAATGGTGGTCCTTGTCCGACTATAATGTTTACAGTCTTATCGGATAATCGAATTAGTTTCTATCGTTTTTAATTGTTTTGATTAAAAATGTATTGAGCCTATGCCCATCAACCCAGTGGCGAAAATTAAAACAAAAAAGAAAGAAGAAGAGAAAGTTGCCTCGCCTGGCTATAAAATACCCTACCCTACTACGCTTCATAAAAGGCATTGTATCCTCTTTCTTAAGCTTGTCAAAACGCGAACTGATCTGATCCAAATTTAGCAAATTTAATTTTCTAATCGACGATGTCACTTAAATATATTTCTCATTTTTATCATGACACACTAAAAATTACTTTTTGTTGCAATGCGAAGGTTTACTTTTCACGGGGAGCCTCATATGGAATGGAGTCCGGTAAATGGGCTTATGAGACCCAAAATATGGTACAGTTAATTTTTATGTATGCGTCACTATCTCGGACCGTATCGGTTAAATGGCTTAAAGTTCGAATAATTGGTCTTGCCTATCCATGATTTTCACATTAATTTTTTACTCAGATTTCAAAAATTGTAAATTTTTTCTATAACGATTTCTCCATAATAGTATTATAATAAGGCATCATATGATGGTTGGTTGTAAAATTGATTCGATCCAAATCATGTTCAATGGGGCTCAGCTGTGTGGCAGTGGGTGAAATTTCCTCAAAATATCTCAAAAATTGCTGGAAAATAGTGAACCGCGTCTGTGTGAGTATAGCGTTGAATGGAATGATTTACTGAACAATTTGCTAGCAAGAGTTGGATGCCTTTCGAACTACTAGAGATAGTAGCCGTAGTGTAGTAGTGTAGCAAAATGACGTGCATAAACATCATGGTTACCGTGTTTTGGCAAAGCGAAGTTACTATCAAGCTTTGTTGCAAAAAAAAACATGCAAGATAAGAAAACTATTCGATCCTTGCACATCCACTTCTCGCTCCTGTATTTGCTTTGCTTGTCCCTTTCTCTACGCCATTGCCTACGTAGAAGAAGGCACAGAGCAGTTCGTGAGATTGTAACGTATTTCTCTGTTTCTTTTCTTTTAAACTCTGTAACCGTTTGCGAGGATTTGTTGTTCATCGCTTGTAGACCTCTTTAGTGCTCTATTCCCTGCTATTGCTTTCCACTCTAGTCTATCATGGGGGGGTTAACTGTAATGTGCCTGACAATTAATGATTGAATTTTTTTTGCATGATTGCTTTCATCGCCTCAGTTTGCGCAGTATTATCCCCCCTTCTCAAAAAAACAAGAAAAACTTTGATCTCTCCTTGTCATTCTCTCTCTTCGCTCATGTTTTTGTTTTGTCCACGAATCCTCATTCCAATTTTCTTATTCAAATTTCCTTGGCCGTATTACGGCAACGTTTTCCTTAAGCGGCACAAACGATTCCTTACGCAAACAGCTTCTCTCACAAACTACGTTTGATGCTTTGCAGCTCTTTGCAGCTTCTTGAAAATGAAATCATGCAAATGACTCATGCACCAGATTTCGAGAATATATGAGGCTTTAATACGTCGAAGTTATCACACCTTTTGAAAACGTTTCGTATAAAAAGTTCTCAGCTTACGCTGACTATCAAAATTCACTGCCAATATTTCGAATGAATCATGAAACAAATGGCAGTGAGACGAAAGATATTAATTCAAGTAGGTGAGCAGAAAAGCATCAAGCACACCTGTATTACACTCAACGGCTAAGGTGAGGTTTATCTCGTCTCAACACTTACTCCTCGACACATGTGTCTTTATAATTTAAATGCAATTTTTGCTGGTAAAAAGTACGCTTTATAAGGCGCAGAAAGTCTTTATTTAGTTGGTTTTGTTTAGTGGTAATTAGTCTTTATATAAACTTATACAGGCACGGAGATATAAAGGCATACAGGCGTATGCGCACATACGCATATACGTATATACGCGTATAACACTTGATGGTAGACAGTAATTAGCGTTCGATAAGAAAAAAAGGACAACCGTAACGTGTTTTTTCGCTGGCCCGCATACTCAATAATTGACAAGTGTTTTAATACCATGACTATAAGTAGATAAGTGTTTGAGTGAGTATATAAAAGTATGCGTAAAAGGCCTTTTAGCGCGTACATATGTATATGCAAGTGTTTGTATAGATAATTTATCTAACGCTTTCATGTGTCATTTAATATCTTAATGAATTATGACAGATGCAATTGTCATAATTATATAATTAGCAAGTCTTTCATTTTCACTATCTCCTTTTCTACCTTTCTGTCTCGCTGTCTTCACTTTCTCGTTTCATGCCTTAGGCGGCGGGAGAAAGAAACCATTTTTCTCTTAAGCGATCTTATTATTGATCCAAAGAGTCATAAGAAAACTTTCGAAAAAAAATTTGCAAATATCTCCTGCGACATTTATCGCCAACGGCCTCCCTAAAGGCTACATATGAGGAGCTAAAGAATTCTGCACGACTTAAAGCGAATTTTAGATAAGTAAAACGTTATATAGTTAAATTTGGTTATCTACGAAGACGGCAAGGCCTTACGAGGACAAAATTCATTTCTCCATTTATTCATTGCTTCAACTGACACACGTACATGTGTCGATATTTGTTGTGCCATGCCACACAATCATATTAGTTACTTAACTAGTAATCAGGTGACGAGCGGGGTATTTAAGATTCGTTTTAAAACGAGTCATATTCTCCTACCTATTGGCTTTCCGTCTGCATGACGTGTGTTATCTTAATTGTTGTACAAAGTTGCCAGCGGTTTTTCTATTGTTATCCGGAATAAACAGGCTTGTAAGAGCTTTTAAATGTTTTTCCATAGATTATCGGCTAAGTATGAATGTGTGTTTTTTTTGTCTTTTCTGTTTAAGGTTTTTTTTTACCCTGCACCACTTGTGGTGCGAGGGTATATTAAGTTTGTGCGGATGTATGCAACACCCACAACCGGGAGTGACTTGAGATAACCTCACCTTTTGTTAATCAGAACCACTTTTAGAATCGATCTATGCTTGTCTGTCCGTCTTGTTTTGCTGTGTCCCAGCTACAGGTCGCAATTTTTGAGATGTTTTCATGAAATTTAGAACACCAACGTGCTCGGCCGAAGGACGAACGCTATCGAAAATTGTTCGAATCAGATCACTTAACACCTTATTTTGGTGCCGATCAGTGTGTATGCTAAACTCTAAAGAGGTCCATGTCAACCAGAAGGATTAACGTCACTGCACGTTATTCTGCTTTAAACTGGAAGAGAATGCAGCCGAGGGTAGTGAAACGATTAAGTTAGCTTGGGATGAAAATGCAGTAAGCTATGGAAGCAATTAAAAAGCGCTTTACGAGATGTCGTGTAAGAAAATTTAATCTTGAGGGTAATGAACGCTCAGGAGCTGGCTTTGGCGTGGCTGGAAATCAATTACGAACTGTTACAGCCGGCGTGTTATATCCGGGCGATATCAAACCCAATAAATAAAATTAAGCGACGTCCTTATGGAAAACAGACCGTTTACTGAAGTTTACTTCATGGCAACATAACGGATGGATCTGTAGCAAAAAGTGATTTTTTCGCAGGAAACGTCTTTTTTTTTCTTTTTAATATCCAGGCGGCGGTTAGAAAGAAGTAAGGAATGATGGAGACCGTGGTCGCAATCTAGTGGGTGTATGTTCGATCGCTAGGTGGTGCGTTTGTACCGATTAAATACACACTATAGCGGCAACTAAAACAAACTCTATAGAAATTAAGACTTGAATCGCCGGACCTCTACTTCGTCTGCCCAATGCGTACAATGGCGGTATTAAATCGCTAGCAGTGAAGATAATGGACAGAGGTTGTGCTCCGATATGTAATGTCCAAATCACTCCCACTTTCGTGCGTTGTGCTATGTTCCAAACCATTTCGAGGAAACGCAATACGGCCAAAAGTTGTGACATCCAAACGTTTCAGTACGACGTGTGAGGCCCGTCCTCGGAAGGAAAGAAGATTTTGCTTTCCTCTTTGTTGTCGACAGACATTACTCCTTCCATATGGCACAGGAACCTAGCTCTTCGGCTGCTTCAATTTTACTAAAAAAATCGACGCACACCTATTCACACACACAGCTTTGCATATTTGTTTCTTTGCTTTCTTTGCTGTTACCAATGGACACATGAAATATATTACTTTTTTAGTATAAGAAGATGAATTTTTGACTCAAATTAAAACAAGTAAGATTGCTATACCCCACATCACCTCTCTTCATTAATAATAATTATACGTTGCGTTTACGTAAATGCATAATTTTCATGAAAGCCTTCATAGTTGAAAATTCTCAAAGGCCAAAGTGGTCTAAATTTGGCAGTTGCTTCCACCACAACAAAGCGGAAGTTAGGCTTTGTCACCTTGGAAGGCTATGCTTTCGTGAGAGTCCCTACATACGGTGCGGTCTAAAAAATAAATCAATTTAATCCAAATTCACTCTGGATGATTTACTAAGGGCAAATTTTCATCATAAAATACCAAAAGTTGGACTTTTTTGGCATATAAAACCCTTTTACACCCATCACCGACGGATAAGGGATATGTTCATTTTGTCAAAAAGTTTGTAACGTCCAGAAGGAAGCATCAGGGATCCTACAAAGAATAAATATTCTTGATCAGTATCAAATTCTGAATCGCTTCAAGTATGTCCGTCTGTCCGGCTGTCCGCCTGTCCGTCTGCTTAATGTCTGTTTTGAACATCCTCCTGGTCGCACAAATGAAGCTACCTACTTCAAATTTAGCAGACATATTGGAACTTCTTGCGCACAGGTTCGTATTGAAAATAAGCCAAACCGATCGAAGGATACGCCTACAGTACCACGTTAACTGAGAACACCTCTGTTTTTCAAAAAGAATAGAAATTTGTTTTTTTTTTGTTACTCATACAGTAAGGTGGACAAATGTACAAAAATTTAAGCGCGTGGTCTGTGGCGATGCTGTAGTAGAAATACAAGAAATTGACCACGCCTATCCGATGTTATAGGGATATTATATATTAAATTTTTTTCAATACCTTTATAAAGCGCAAAAACAAGCTTCACAAGCCCCATAAAGTATGTAGATTCTCGGCCAGTTTTACATTTGGAATACACTTAAGCATGTCCGCCTATTTCTTTGCCCATCTGTCTGTCTGCGTAAATGTGTAGTATTTGAGGTAAATTTTCCTCTGTTAGTGAAAATGAATATATCGGTTACGAACTTGCGAAAGAGTTTGGAAGGGACTTAACGTTTTCAGGGACACGCTTACATCGCCCACAAGCCTATGCGACAAAAACTTTTGTTTTGAAAGTAGGAAAAATCGGTCACCTCCACCCCATATTATAGAGCACGAAAATTTAGTTCCTTTACTTATTTTGCCTTCTTTGGGATAACGGTGACGGATATAAAGGATTCGGTCACGACCGAATATACTTTTGCTACTTGTTTTTCGTTAGAATCAGATAGAATTGATATGGGCTCGCACCCAAAAAATAGACCTACGTAGTCGAAATTAGGTAACGTTCATTTTTATGTCAGATTACTATAATGAACGCATTTTCGTCAAGACCTATTAAAAACTAGGCGTTTTTACCATACAAAGATTCAGTTTTCGTGACAACGATTATAGGGCGATAGGTTCCAAAAAATTTCCGCATTCGATCAAGAGTTTTCGCACCAATTTTTGGCCCTAATTCTAAAAATTACAATAATTTTTTTTTGTAATGAGGGGAGTGGTTGGAACTGCGGCCCGATCCGAACCAACTTCGTCCATTGCAGTGTTAGTCCTTGAGCTAGAACAAGCCAGTGTACCATATGTCATTAATATATCTTGAAAATTGCGTCTTGTAGTTTGAACACAAGACGGAGAGATGGACTGACAAGCTTACTGAAACAAATGGTGTAATAAAAAGTGGCGTCTGCCTCAAGTAGTTCTGGGTGTTGCATATATCCGCCCAAACTTAACATGGCGTTGCACCACAAGTGAGAGAGTAAAACTAAAGAACGTAGCCTTTTTTCCCCCAAAAAGTCAAGACGTAGGAAATCCTTGTTACAAAAAAGTTATTAAATAATTGGAAATATAGAATATTGATAAACGTTACATAAATATAAAGGAAGAACGTTATGCGAACTTCTCTCACGGCATCTTAGAAAGCTAAATAGTCTGAAAATATATTCGACAGGACACGTTTCACAGAAAACTTTCAGTTTGCTTTTCCTCTTTGGTGACTGCCACTATGGTGTTTAGTGCAAGGTACAAGGATATGGCCAAATAAAATTTTGAAACTCTCTGAACTGCGACTGACAGATTTCCATAGTGGAAAGTTGTTCAAGAATCATGTGCAAATCACTAAAGGGCATAAATAGTGGTTCCCCGACGCCAGTCCATTACTAAACTCATCCACTCCTTTAGCTGAAATTTAAAAAATTATTCATTTTAGCCATAAGAAGGCTCACCGCTTGAAAAGGTCAAATGTGAAAGCGGCTGCAAAACGTGGTCTTACGTGACGCAAATTTAGTTCGGTCGTTTTTTTTTTGTGAAACATGGGCTCTTGACAGGTTTTCTGCAGTAATGACTAACCAGGTATATTCTCTTTTTGATTATATGAAGTCTTAGCTTTCATAAGGAGGGTCGAAAAATGTACCTTTCTTTTTGTCGAAAAAACTATTGATTCCTTACGTGCTCTCGTCATTTATTATGAAAAATTGGAATGTTGTTTGCGCATTTTTGAAGACTTAATTTTCGCAAGTACGACGTTACAAACGTGGGTCTACTTGGTTTAGTGCTATGCCCAGATAATGTAAATTTGTATTCTTGGCTTTGAAAATTGATCAAATATGTTACACACTCACAAACTGTAACTTAAGAAACCTAAGAGCGAAAAAACAAGGAAGAAAATTATATGCGCTTGTGACCGAATATCTTGTACCCATCACCGTTCTCCTATTTTCGTGTCATAATTTTGTCGTCGGTTCGTCTGCGACGATTGCGTATGCAGTGTCTGTGGTAAACATTCTCCCGTTCGCAAAAATTAAGACATCGTTTACGAGTTTGCCAAAAAACTTGCAAATGACCCAGACTTTGCAAAGGACGCGTCTACAATGCCCACATGCACATGCAACAAAAATGTAAACATCTTTGCTTTCAGTCGCGCCCACTCAATAATATACAATATGAAAATGTAACTCTTTTCCCTCTTTTTTAGCCGTTTTAGGAATAACGGTGGCGAGTATAAGAGATTCGGTTACGACTAAATGCAATTTTCTTATTTGTTTTTATTTTTTCTTTTTGAGGGACAAATTTATATAAACTTTATTTTTTATAACATCCCTGTTTTTACTTTAAGCGATGGCAAAAACCAACAATGGATTTAAGTTTAGAAATCAATCTTTCATTAAGTGAATTGTATTAACCCTGTAATAAAATGTGCACGATAAAGATAAACAGAAAAGGAAGCTTTAAGCTTTGCTTAAAGTTTATACTCAAACCTTCGATAATCTCTGCTTCATCCTATAGTGCAAGTATACAGAGAGAGCTTTAATCCAATATTTAAAAAAAAGAGAAAGACATATTGGCCTTTGACCGATTTCCATGAATGTTAGCAATACGAAGGTATTTTTCAATCCATTTTCCATCCATTGCATCGTCTATGATGCTTTCGTCAATTTTTAAAAACGATTATTGCTTGACCTGACAAGAGAGATCGAGTTTTGTTTATTTAGCCGAAGAATGCACAGTGAACACATATATAAACAGACAATGCATGCTTTATCTGTCTTATATGTATGTGTTATATGTACATATAAGCAATGCATTTCAATAAAAATGCCTCTACATCTACGTTAAAAACGCATGACGCATGACCTTCACAGCTATGTTAAAAACCGCCACAATTATGTGGAAGACGGCACAAAACTACTACATTCAGCGAATCAATTAAAACGCAGTCAAAAGTTTAAAAGGACATGTGTTAAGATATGTTTTTTTTTGTAACTTGAACACAGAAAGTACGTAACCAAATGTAAGACTATAAAATAGATAGAATGATCAAAACTGTTGCTGTGTTTCCGCTTGCACTTTTTACATCCTCGCATTAAATGTATAATCGACTACAACAAAGTGAAGAAGAAATAAGAAATTTGTTTTCCCATATTTTGCTCCTTTTACGTTTTGTTTATCTTTTCGTCTGTCTTTTATTTTCATTTACCACGAAAAGGGAAACTTCAATCGAAAGGAGAAACACGACCGTTTACTGTAAATTTATGAATTATAGCTTACGTATTGCCGACATTGTCATTGTCGACACCATTGTCTGCAATTGTTTCTTCAATACTTGTGTCCTTCTGCAGTGAAAGCGTGTATATGCAGGTGTTTATGTTTATCTGTATGTATCATATATACATTTGCGTACCTATGTGCAGGTTGCACGTGGTGGGTGTTAGTTATTAATATGTATTTATATAAGAGGGTTTCTTAAGAAATTGCTGTTACTGGTTCTACGTTTTTTTCTCACATTTGTTAATGAAAGTTTAGATATTTTTCATGTTTACAGTTTCATAAGCATTGTTTTTCTTGTTGTCAATGTTCGAAGGGTAAACAGGTGTTAATTGCTTTCAGTATTTTTGTTGATGGTTTCGAAGAAAGTACAGTTGAGGTTTATGGTCGATGTGCGTCCAGATAGGGACAAATATCTACATACCTGTTCCGGCTGCTACGTATACAAGTGTATTTTTTTTTTTTTGCATAAAACTATATTCATTTGCTTGCTGGATGTCAAGAATGCCCAGAACTTTATTGGCAAGAAGAGGAAAAATAGTAAAGAAACTAAACAATATGATGATAATGATGTTCAGAAATACTGTCTATCATCTCAAAAGATTCTATTATTCAATATTCAATGTGTACGCATATTAGCATGCCTTGCAATCTATTGATAGGTTTAATATAGTCATTGCGCTGTGGTGGGTATAAATAAAAATTCGATTTAGCGGCGCATATATAGTCAGGCAGTCATTCTTAGAGGTTCGATTGTGCATACATAGTTGAAATTAATGCAAAATTGATTGAAACGAAATTAGAGTTTGTTTAGAAGAACTTTTCCCGAAAGCTGGCTTTACATGAATTCGCCAAATAGCAACAACACACGCAAACAATGATGCATTCAGCTTTATTCACAAATTTTACTCTGAGCTGACATTGTGTTCGATGTGCTTGGCGGTGTGCACTGATATTACTATTGTCCCTTATGAGCTTAGATACGCTTTGAACGAACTTGAAGATACCACGCATACAACAATTGTAAGTAAATCATAATAATAAGTAATCGTGATGTAGGCCAGCGAGCGGCAGCAGTAGGAGGCGAGAGAGAGAAAACGGATTCCATCATTGAGATGAATATCTCTGCCATTGTATTTTGGGCTTTTGTTTAAGTTAGGTTTGCGTGATTCTTGCCGATTACTTTTGTCGTTTTCACGGTCTGATAAATTAATTCGTTTTATTGTTTTTATTCTCTTATTATTATCAAATTTCCGGATTTTGTTTTCAATTTTGTGTGCATGTATGTGTATTTAATTATTTTTTTAATTTATTTTTTATTTATTTATTTTTTTTTTTTTTTAACTATTGTTATATAAAAGGTTTTGTTGTTTTAATTTGAAAATTACGTTTCACTCAATGCCGTTGTTTGGGATTCAATGTCACGTGTTACCCATGCGTCGTACACACATGCATACACACACACACACACACACACACACACACGCACACACACACACAGAGAGAGAGAGAGAGAGAGAGAGAGAGAAGCCCTAGGCTTATAAAACTCACAGATATATATATTTTTTCGGATTATTTTCTATCATTATAATTATTCATGATTTATTAATTTACACGTTGCTGCAAAAGTAAACAATAAATTTAATATTTTTGTGTAAATTTTTGCAACTTTATTTAAATTTTATTTTCAAATTTTAATGAATTTTTTGCATGAATTAAATTTATATCAAATTTAAATATTCTCAACTTGTTGTTAATTTGTGCAAGGAATAAGAAGAAGAAGAAGAACTCGCTAACCAATGAAAGCTATGGTTCCAACGAATTGTTTTTTCTTTTCCTCTTTCCTAAGCTTGGTTTGAAGTTGTGATTTTTTTCTTCAAACTCGTGGCTGCGATCATCAAAAATCTTTCTTTAAATTATGGAAAATTACAGCAAATATCTCTAAAATCTCTTTCTGATTGAATAATTGACTTTGTAAAGGGTCTCTTCAAGCTTTCGAACAAATTCCCTTATCCGTATAAATGAGAGAAACAAAAATTGCTCATCAAATCAACTAGAGTTTCAACCAAAAATCGCCGTATTCCCTGCAATTGAGCAATTGAGGGCTAAAAATAAGTCGGTGGGTCGACGTCGAGGTCATATTCCAGTAGCCTGTGCCGCTTATATTACGGCTACTATTACATCGACGCCCACACATCTGTCGTGCGTGCCTGAGAGAACCATTATAAAGGATCCACTTTACATCTTGAACAGTTAGCAATAAGTGACGGCACTAGAATGTATGATTTAATCGAGCACCGAGATCAGTGCTCTTAAATGAGTTAAGGATGTTCCCGAACCTAGTAGGTATTCAAATAGTCGATAACAGATTATTGCTTTTCTGTTTAGTTGTAACTTAGTTAGGTTGAACTTTGATTGTAGACTGTAAGTAAACGTACTGTTTAGATATTTGCCGTAGGAAAGCTGATCTAATAAAACTTTACTATGTCTATGCTCGAACGTTTCCTCTTAAGTGGTATTTCGGATATATATATATCGAGAACCGAGATCAGTGCTCTTAAATGGGTTAAGGATGTTCCCTAATCTATTAAGTGTTCAAATAGTCGATAAAAGATGATTACTTCTCTGCTTACTTGCAACTTAGTTAAGTTGAACTTTGATTGTAGACTGTAAGTATACTTACTGTTCAGATATTTGCTGATCTAGTAAAACTTTACTCTGTCTATGCTCGAACGTTTGCTCGAACGTTTCCTCTTAAGTGGTGTTTCGGATATATATGCTTCATCCATTCCTCTTTGGAATGCTTAAACACTAGCGAAAATTGCTTATAGTATAACTATTGAACGCTCAGATAAGTTTTCTGAAAATGAGGTCTCCCTCTCCACAATACAAGTGATACTTCCTTGAAACTTGTGCACGATAGTTTTATCTAGAATTTTATCGATTTTCCCTAAAACTTGTATTGAATCAGGACACAGGGATCTCGAAATGACAAGTATGTTTCATAGCGGTAAACTCGTGCGTGCATTGTGCGTAGCAGGTAAACTGAGATATTTGAGTTCAGCGTAAAGAGAAGTTTTTAAGATCTCAGTCCCTGCAAACGCGCTACAGCAATTCTGTCTAAACCGTTGTAAGGCAAAAGTTGGTTGTCTATGATTGATTTTAAAGACGTTCTCAAATTACGGCATTTGCCTCGGTTACGTTACGTTCTGCTGCTGAGGCTACATCCCTTCATATATTGCACAGACTAATAAGATTTCCGCTGTCGTGGTATTATTGGTGGTTATTAAGTGACCAATTTCATGCATGACAAAGGGCCAAATCGCACAGGCTTACGTCACGTACATTGAATGAAGAATGTAAGCTCCCTACGGTGCCGGATTGATTGTAGCTATGTATAATGCTTAAAAAATTCTGTGCCATATCTGTATGCATTTCAGTGCCGCGGAAATTACGTCAGTACTTATTTTTATTAGAAAACCCACAGTAGTCATATGACTCGCCCCACACATATACGCAATCATTAATTTGTTTTTTTTTTTTTTTTCTTAGAAATCAATTTCAAATCTATCATTTGATATAAGCTTCATGTAATATCCGACAAAACCTCAAGATATTAGCTTAACTAACTAACTAACATCTCTATATACACGATAAACACTACAAACGTGATTCAAAACAACATTCATATCGTATGCGTCGGAATTTTGAAAAAATTCTTCAAATTGATTTCTTTTGAACGATGCACTTGTAACGTACTTCCTTCCGTCCTTGCCTTTACATTTTCATTGAGCGCGTATGTGAAGCCATCACAGGTTGGGAGTTATTTGTCTTCACACGCAGCCTTTCCGTCCATTTAGAAGGAAGGCATATACCAGCCTCCTGCGGCTTTAAAAGATCTCTTTTTAAACTTTTGTATGTCACTTTCACATTCATTCGGTTTACGGTTTGGATGATGTGTGCGATCGCATGGAAATACTACGTCAACTATTTGTTAGACTTAGGTATGCATTGACGTGGTGTATTCTTGTTTCATCGCTTCTTACCAAGTCCACCAAAAATTGTATGTATATTGTATGAAGCTAATGCGTAGATCAGTAAGTGCAGGGATTAAGGCAGAATGCAAAGCCTTTCTTGCAAAATTCGATTTTATTCATCCGGATGGTTTCGGTCGAGAATGGCTCGAATGGCTAGTTCAAGACTTCCCTAATAAGGCCGATGACTTCTTTGGCAGAACGATTTGACGAAGCATCTTCAAAATGCGAGTTATTCACCGAATATTGTTTTCGCTGTGTAGTACGCACTTCAACCGACTACTTATTGCGTACGCTTCCACCGTCTTGTGCCTTATCTCGGAACATCAGATGTCCATTTGCCGCGGAATTCGTAATTTATGCAAAAGATGGAGAATGGGGAGGCTACCGATAGATAATACTTGGAATACCATCTCTTTTTTCAACACGTTCTCCATGTAAAGGGTTGGGGTTTTTTTACAAAGAACGGGTCATCTCTTTCTTGCACCTGATACAATGGCACGGCGATTTCTACATTCTCTACATGTCCTTCTTCCTATCTCTTTCTGGTCTATTGTTCAAGGATATGAGTAAATCTTACGTGCAGCACCTATTTCCAGATAGGCTCTAAGGTGTCTTCAGGCGTTTTACTTGAAAATTATTTCTTCTCGACTATTCAACTAGAGGAACTAGGGGTAGGGCTTAGAAAAGGGATACTAAAATGGAGAGAATAATAAATATCTACGATACCACTCACACCTGTTTATAAATCATATAACCAGTGATAGAAAATTCTTACTCGCACTTTATGGGCTTGACGTCCACCATCGCGTCCATACCGTCTTGTAAGAGTTGAAATGTGTTCAGGTCTGTTTACGGCGATGACTCTAAAAAAGGAAAACAAACAGCACAAGCCGGACTTCATAGAGTAGTTTTGCCATCAGCTCTCCTCTGGTTGCGGGGTTGTCAGTCGATTTCCGATCTCATTCGATACCATCTATTCCACACCTTTAAACGAGACCTAACTCTTCCGGTCGCCGCCATATTCAGTCGCAGACTAGTAAATAAGTATTGTAGGTGTAGGAATTTGCAAGAATCCATAGCTAGGGTGTGACATCACAATGAGTAGGTCGACTACGATCCCCACATAGCTCTCTAAATCGAAATGGAAGCACGTAGAGCACACGCATATGCACATGTACAATTTTTTTGTTTTTTGAACAATGTGCGCAGATAGATTTTCTCTTCCCTTGATATAATCTTGATCGCTTAGGCGATGTCCCCGATACATGTAGCACGATAACGTTACGAAAGAAGTGAGGAAAGACGAAGAGATAGGGAGTGAGAGCAGTCTAACGGATGCATGAGCGCTATCTGTTTATCAAAATGACTATGACTTACGATCTCCAGCGGTTATGACAATCACTGAGCGAATGTAGTGCAAAAATAAGGCTGTCGTAGCTAATTGAGGGGGAAAATGTTTCAATTTAATTTCAATACGTGGGAGTGGGTTACGATGAAGATCAAGGAAATTTGAAGTGCGTTTTAATCGCCAAATATTTTCATTTCCTAAGAGATTGGTTTGATTTCATTTATCGTGTCCTTAAAACGATTTCTCGATTTTCATTTTTCACCTATCTATCTCTGACTTCCACCTGTTTATCTAGCTATCTCCGTCAATCATTCGAATTAAAATTTTGCCAAGTTTTTATTGGAGAGTAGAACGTTAAACGTTTGTGTGTGGTTATTGTATGTATGAATGTTTGTTTGTATTTGTTTATAAACCGCATATTCATGAGATATAACCTTTTGTATAAAAATAGCATTTAAAAAAATAGCACTGATAGCAAACAAAAAAAAAATTAAATTAAATAAAATAAAAAAAGACAACAACAACATAAACAATAATGACAACAAATTACCAAAGCTTACACCCAACACAACACACCTTGTAACATGATACCCTTCGATGCCAGGAGAGAGCAACAAATTGATGTTTTTTTTTTTTTTGAAAACAGAAAGGTGTTTGTTTTTTTTTTCAATAAAATTTTTTACCAAACTCTTCGATTACCTGATATTTGTTTTTCTTTTTTTAATTTTATTAATTTTTGATTTTCACAAAAACTGAAAACATTGCGGTTGTGTTAAGCCTCTGCTTTAACTCTGCGGTTTTGTTTTCTTCGGTCTCACGTTAAAGTGTCAATAGGCTTGCTGTTTTCGTTATTGTTTTCATTGTTGTTGTTATTGCTGCTGCTCTTGCCGTCGTTGTTTTGTTTTTTTTATTATTGCTGTTGTTGTTATTATTGCCGTACTTGCTTGCTTTCTGAGCTTAACTGTTCGGCGGCGAGTTAAGTAATTGTGGGCTTTTGACTTCAGTTGCTATTACACAGCGAACGCGTCCGTATGTCATACGTTAGGTGGCGCTGTGTATTTGTTTTCCTTTTTGCCTTTATTTATTTATTCTTTTTGATTTTATTATAAGCAAATGTTATGCGTGTATATCGAATGTTCGAATTATGTGTGTGTTTGTTTTTATATGTCTATGTGTGCTTAAAATGCGTGTAACCTTTTAACTTAAATCTCGCATTCAAAGAAGAAACTTTAGTTGGAAAACAAAGAAAGAAGAAAATAATAAATAATAAATAAACAAAAAAAAAAAAAAAATAAGTGAAAGTTCTTTGAATACATGAGTGGAATGAAGTGCCTTGAAAGTTAAATAAATTAAAAACACAATAATAATAAATACGAGACCATTAAATATAAATGCAAAAGCAACGGTTCAAAGATTTCCGTTGAAGTTAAAATAATTTGGTAAAGTTCATTAACTGCTTTCTTCTCCCATCATTTTTAGAATAAAGATCATTTAATTTAAATTTTATGCAACTTTTGCTTCGCTTTTACTTCCTTATCGTTTTGGGACAGATTTTTTGACTCCCTTGTCAGTTTGTTTTTTTTTTTTTTTATGAAGTCGTATATATAATGGAGAAATGAAAGTTCGTTCGCGGGTGCAGATAATTGCCTCACAATCATCGCCTACCATTACACGTGCTCTCTTCATAAATCATGGATTGATGACTTCAAGTAGCAATGTCGTCGTTGAAAGTCTATGGATTAAAGTCGAAATTTGCTCTGATAAGAGAGTTCTTTTTTTCCCTTTAATCTGCTAATGCAGAGAAATATTTAACTAGTAGCAATACTGTTAGTAGCAATAATTATAGCAATAATAGTGCTATAGGCTGAAGTATACCATGAAAAGCAGAGAATCCAATAGAAACCAATAGTAATAGTAGCGCTAAGTGCAATTGCGGCAACACAAGAAGAAGTAACTGGTAGCAGTAACAGTAGCACTAGTAGCAATAGCAGTAATTGAAATAGCAATGGTAGCAATGATGGTACCCTAAGCAACAATAATAGTAGCACTAGCAAGCACAGAAGTAGCAATGGTGGCAGTAACAGTAGTAGTACTTGTAGCAGCTGTAGATAAGATTTTTGTATATGCAAGAAAAACAAGAAGCTTAGTCGGAATAAATCACTACAACGGTAATGAATTTTAAACGACTATTAGGTAGCCATGCCTTGTACAAAATTGCTATAAAATAATGGTAATAAAATTGCACACCTAATATGAAATATGGGGATAGTTTTTTATATTAGATGGCACCACGGTTGGCCTGAAAGGAACATAGGGATGTTAAATCCTTAAGAACAGGCGCGCCAAGTAATTGCAATTCTTCGAGCTGTGTCCAACTATTTTACTTGTACTTACGCGTTAGGCTTCGGATGCTAAGTATGCGGATGTATAAACAACGACGCCGAACAAGTTGGGTTTGTATGCGAAACCTGCTCTGCTGCTTCATGTTTTCTGCTCACTTTATCTCAGATAAGTGCGATGTGGATAAGAAACGAAAGTTGGAAGTTCGACGAAAACTACATAACGGTTTTGGAATAGGTATTGGGAAAGATGAAGAACAGTGAAATATTTCGAGTTTGTTCGTTCTCCTGCCCATTTATGACATATAGGTGTATTAAATGGGCACGGCTATGTGTTCATACGTGGTTTGCCTATGTATTATTGCGTTTAATCGATGGATTGAAAAGTTGCTCTTGAGGTGTTTTGCACAGAATTTTACATATTGACTTTACGTATCGACTTTAGTTCAGGAGTAAACCTTCTTGAAAATGAATTAGATGGGGCCGTCGGAGCCCAAAGAAAAAAGCATATTTTGAGAAAGTCATTCTCTCAAAAATATGTTGCATTTTTATGATGGTTTGGTGACGTACACTGACAACAGATATAAAACAAATATAAAAATGCACGTATTTTGATCATCGACATCTATTGGTGAAAATGATAAAGTAATGCGAAGTATCAATGCACACAACGGTTACATTCGATTATTTTGATCTTTCTCTACATAAAATTTCCATTTACTATGATTGAGTTACTCAGTGGATACACACGCCAATCATGGAAAGCTCAAAATTGCATTTTCGACTTTCATTATTTTTGTTGTTTGATTTAAAGAAATTTGCTGCCGAAGCCCATCAAAAACTTTTAGAACTTATGACGATGCCGCTCCATCATATCCCAGTTGTCGGTTTTGCTTTCAACGTTTTAAAAGTGGTGACTTTGAAGACAATGAATCTCAGGCTTATTAGACGAAAATCCTGCTGACACTTTCAAAGAATTTTCAAACGGCTTAGCAGTTGGTGAACTAACTGTCTGTAGACATAAATGTCTACATTCGATGGGAAAAATCCAAAGGAGAGCAAACGCCATTTCGAACCGCCCTAACGTCGCGGTTCCATTGTTTGCCAGACAAAAAAAAAGAAGAGTTTGTCGTGGTGTACTGCGACTGGCGACATATTCATGGCCATAAAGTTTCGCTATGCATATGGTGGGACCAGCAAGGTGTAGTGGACTACGAGCTCTTACACCCGAATGAAACTGTCACTGCACATGTCTACCGACGTCAGTCAAACCAATTGAACGATGTATTGCTGCAAAAAAGTCTAGCAATAGCGGTTAACATCGGAAAGTCACTCTCGTGCTTGAGAACGCTCGGCTGCACGTTGCAAGAGTTGTCAAGGATACACTGCTGCAGCTCGAATGGGAAGTTCTGCCGCATCCACCGTACTCACCAGAAGTAGCGCCTTCTGGCTATCACTTGTGCAAATCGATGCAGCGTTGCTTGGCTGGCGCGCGGTTTCCAAATGTTGAAGAAGTGCGAAAATAGGTCGATGGTTGAATCGCTGCTTGAATTTTAGTTAAAGTTTAGCTTAATACAAAAAGAGCACAAACTTTATCAGGCGATTTCAACAAAACTGAAATAATCGTGTTCGTGGCTGTATATGTTATATAACGCTATACAAGTGCGAAGTATACTTGCCTTTTATAAATCTTAACTGTGACTAGTCAGCTGTGGTTAGGATACAATGTACCCAAGAGCCACACATGAAGCGTCGAGCGAAGAGGAGCGCATGCAGTAGCATAAGCAAGGGAGCCGGCACAATCCAGTCTGATTTATTAACTTCGTCCAGTGATGATGTGAAATATATCAAGGGGCGTAACTATGTATGATGATACGATTAAGTTAATTATAGAGCTTTGGGGATAACATTTCACAAATGTGAATCGGTCTTTGCTACGGTGCAAGGCTTTGATGTGGCGTAACTTTGTCTTAAAATAATTATCCATAGAAATTTTGTAGAAGTGGTGTGTAAACCTGGCCCTAAAGCCTAGCGGTGATAAGGAGAGAGAGAGAGGGAGAGAGAGAGAGAGAGAGAGAGAGAGAGAGAGAG
>KK499780.1:158032-411518 GCA_000688715.1 Glossina pallidipes
ATAATGGAAGCCAGATACCATGCAGAGGGCAGCTTCAAGTTAAAACACGCTCCGTTCTGCCTGGTGTTAAATCTGTAAAAAGTTTGCGAAAAACTAATACGCTGCAATTATTTTCTTCCGCCTTGGCTTTCTGCTTTTAAATGAAATGAAAAGAAAGTCTTTGTCCGTTTGATTTCAGATTTCAGGAGCAAAGAAATTAATTTTTCCCTTTACTTGAACAACAACAACAATTAAGGTACCCTTCTAAGTTGTTTACTCTTAAAGCGCTTTTGAATTATACGCCAAAAAAGAAGGAAACAAATAAAATATTTATTTAAATTATCAATAAAATAATTTTCTGATAATTTTATGGATGTTAACTGAGAAGGGAAAAGTAAAAGTAAAAAATAAAAATCAAAAATAAATATAAATAAAAGGAAAGTCATTTTCACTTTAAGTCGAATCTTGGATACGCGTTTTATGTCGTTTCAAGAAGATGTACAAAAATCGAAATTCCCTTCTTACGCAAAGAAGTCGTCCTCCGTCCTCTATCCTCTATACACATAGATAGAATGAAGTAAGAAAGACGATTGATTATACGTTACTTACCATCACAACCCGACCTCGGCTATTGTCGATCTCTGAACATATTAAGAGGAATATGTAGAAACTCTTATTACTCTGTGCGAATTAACTTAACTAACAGTACATGCGCTAAACTTAATATTTGCCGGAGAAGTGCTGCAATGAGAAAACAAACGCACATATTCGATATAGACTGCCAGGCCGCTTACTACCTTTAAGTAAACTTTCGGCCATGTTTCAAATTTTACTTTCACGTATAAGGGTTGTTCGTATGGAGTTTCTAAGCTAACAAGAATTATAATCTCAGCATTTTGTTGCTCTTGTTAAATTGTTAAATCCGGGCTTTGAGCAGATTGTCGGCATGCGTGTTCGTAGCCGGATTAAGTGACAAACTGTCAAAGTTAACCTGGGAAACTAAACGGTTTTTCTTTTGCATTTTCCTTTTGAGGAACTCGAAAAGCATACCCAGCTAAACGGGAAAATTGATGCGTTTCTATTGATTGAAGCGATTACAGCTTCGTCAAGAGGACCTATTACCAGCTTTAAATGAGCTATTCCTTGTATTAATGCAAACAACTTAGTAAAGTTTATTTTCCTCCCTTATATGAAGCTGTAAAAACAAAGCCCGTATAAATAATTCCATTTGCTAATGTTCTTGGGCAACAGTCATCTGTGGTGGAGACTTTCTTCTTTTTTTTTCTTGGTTAAAGGTGTTTAGGTTGTATGTTGGTGGGTTACCATTTCAAACAAAATGATGACATATTTGCGCCTCTAGCGAAATTATTTCAATTATTTAAGAGTTAAAAACCATCCTACAGAAGTCCTCTGAGTTATGGAAATGGAAAAGTAAGCCGACTAGTTTCCTCGGCTTTAACAAATCCATCGGTGGTCGTTGATGCACTAGCAACCGGGTGAAACGATAGTCTTACGATATTTGTCTATATACTATGTATATGAACAAGTGGTTGCCCCAACTTAGCAGCTAAGAAAGCATCATCCAACGATCTCATGCTCAGGTAGCCGAAATGACTACCAATGCAAAGTTCTTGAAAACTTAGTGATGAAATATGTATACTGACCGATGGACGGATAGAAGATTTATGTGATATGCGGAGAGGAGAACGTAAAACAAAGCAAAGTCACTTTAGATCTCAGAGTGATCAAAAATATATACAGGCAGAGGAACGGGCAGGGAGACTTAGGTAGTGCAGTGGGAGGGACGGGAAAATTCATTAAGCAACATCGCTTTACAATTTTATATTAGTCAAGAATGTATGGACAGACAGACTTACACAATGTACGGTCATATGGAGGATGTTGGCAAATAGACGGGCGGACTTATGCAGTGTACCGACACATGGACGAAAAGATTAGCAAAGAAACATCGACTTAAAGTCTCATATTCAACTTAAGAAAGTAATATATATTGGTGTGTGGACGGACAAACCTGTAAAATGATTTCGTTCGAAGACCTCATGAACGATGAAATCGTTAATATATCGCACGCACTCGTTATGAGCGTACGTATAAAGAGTTTATAAGGATGGCCGATGCTTGATATTAAGAAGCGCGTAATAAATGCAACGAGAAATGTAGTATACAATCATTTGAGTTGTAGTGGGACGTGTGTGGGTATAATAAAAATCGATGACGTGCGTTAAGTTTTAATGTTTGAGAAATGAAATGCGGTTTGAAGAGGCGCACTCCCCGAAAGCTTCTTTCTGCATAATGCTGGCTAGCGATTGCTTGTGATGCAATATCTAGATAGCGATTGTACGAATGTTTATCTAATATCCATGCACGTACAAGCAAACATCTTTACTTTTTTTAATTTTACTTAATGCTAACTAGAACGAAATTCTTTAAAGCGCTGATAAACTCTGCTTAAAATACTTTTGTATAATTATCGTTTTTCTCATTTATCAATTTTGCTATAAAATGCTTAAAATGCTATAAATAAAGTCTTGAATAACAGAAGAAAGAAGCAAAAAAAGACAACAATTTGTTTAAATGACTAGAAATTCAACTAAATGAATATAATAAACTAGAAATTTATATTCTGTGACATGTTTGACGGGTATCTACAGCAACAGCAATAACAATAATAACAATAATAACAATAATAATAATAATAATAATAATAATAATAATGCGAAAATGACTCGTGCATGAAAACGTTTGAAAATCAATCGTCGATCGTAAGGGGATGTTAAGGGTTGAAGGGCTGAAGGGTTGAAGGGCTGAAGGGCTCAAGGGCCTTTTCCACTTACATGACGATCGTCATTCCTGCATTTCATTCCCTTCTTCTCTTCATACCTACGCCTAATTATCGGCATGTAATCGCTTTCAATTACACGGACATCATACCAACGTATGTGCAACGTGTTCAACATTGTAAATATCTCTAAAACACAAATTTCTTAGATTTTAATTTTTGATTTTCAGCTTTTTTTCCTCTTTTTGTTTCTTTTTTGCTAAGGTTGTTTGCCTGTGTTTGCCATAAATTTAAGGTGACAGCAAAATAACTTTTGCCAAATAAAGTCAATAAAATTTTATGTAGCAAAAGATATATCGATTCAAGCATTATAAGCTCCGTTAAAACGTAACGACACTTACAGAGAGCCAGTAGCTAAATTTGTTGTCTGCAAAAACAAATTAAAGTTTCAACACTTTTTTTTCTTTTTCCTTTTTTTTTTGTTCGTTGTTTTTATAATTAAACAACATTTCATGAAAACAGCTCTTTAAGCATTTTGGAGTAAATTGTTTGTCAAATAGCGCGTATTCACCCAGAAAAGCGCATCAAATTTGTGATAAATATGTTCGAAATTGGAGTTACACTCATTTTGTCATTTTGCTTGTGAACAAGCAGCGCTTCGCTGCAATTCGTTGACGCAATTACTAGGTGGGTGGAACCACGTTCCGAACAGCTTACATATTACGTATTGGAGCCGAAGACGACAAATGGCTTCAGGAAAATATGGTGAATTTGAAGTCAGCTCAAGACGATACCCGCTTTGCTTACAAATTTTCCTATATATTCTTTTAACGCTGGATTTGCGGCATCCGTCAATTTGACGGGTTTGTCTATCTTCAAGCTAAAAAATTCTGCATAAGTAAGTAGACATCTTCAGATTTCTCTGACAGACTTACCAAGGTAGAAGAAGAGAGGTAGGAAGTTGAACTTTGCACAAGCATTCCCTGATAAATTAGGAATACGTGACTAAAAAATGGACTTAAGCCGTTCACATCCACGGTCGCAATGTAGAAAAAACCAAAACAACCTCGAAAGAGACCGACAACTTTTTCAAATTTTGTTCTATAACTTGCGATCATGTTCGGTGTAAGAATTATCTGGACTGCTTTACTCACACGTCCACTACGATGAAGATAAAACGATAACATTTTAATTCCAACTTATTTCCAATTTACTCCTCATTTATTCTAACTGTTAGTAAGCCGGTCGGATCCTTTTTTAAGTCGGTTGAGGCTGTTTTAGTTTTTTCTACATTGTGCGCGTGTATGTGAGTAGATAGCGCCCGCTTATTAACCACATATCCTTCATCGCTTAGGGAATTTATTTTTGCGACTCTGACGATACGAAAAATTTACTCGTCGAACTGACGGGTTCATACAAAATGTCGGTAAATCGACTGCTAAAGCAAATGGAAGTGAAAACCCCTTGGATGCACTGCGAGTTCAGATAAACATCGGCTATTCAAACATCTCGTGCTATGTACGTAACATTCATAGAGAAGTTCAATATTAATCACCATTTTAGGTACCAGTTTGATTTATTAGCCGTTTTCTAAATATCAACTTTGAGAAAATCGAGAACCAGAAGCAACTAAGCTGACCCCTCTGAACAGTCTACACCAGTTAGCCATTTTTTCTCCAGATGAAAGTCAAATCTCGTTGGCATATAAATGTTTACTCTTTATGAGATCCCTTATGCGGGTGTGAGTAGACCAAGTTGGTCCACATTTTTCCAATAGAGAAGAGTTAATTTGTGGGTCACGTCCTTATTCTGTGAATCCATTCTCATCATAAAATGCTACATAGTAGATTTCGTTGGCATTTAAAGGCCAGGATATGATGCTCGCAAAACGGTCGAATACCATTTAGTAATGATACGGCACTAATTTGCAAAGGCCTTTGTCAAGAAATATTAAAAATTACGATTTTTTTTTTTGTTTCTATCATATATGGATTTTTTCAAAATGGGGGGGGGGGGGGCCTTATATGGGAATTTGTGATGAAAATAGTCGGATCTAATTCGAAACAGTTCAACAGACGTAGACGACTAGAGTTAAATTGATTTAGAAAATGTTGCAGGAACGATCTCATCAAAAAAGTTTGCTCTACTTGAGGCTGTTTGAGTAGTGCACACACCCACATCAACTGATTACGCTTAGCACTGGCCATACATAGGATATTATCGATTATAATGTAAATGAAACAAAGAGCTATGAAAAGCCGCTTATTTTTGAAGGAAAAGTCTTCGTTCCATATAAATGTAAACATGTAGCTTTCCGAATGTGTATTCCAAAGAGTGTCTATAAATCGCTACAGGAGACGATGCCAAAGAACGTGCAAATAACGCAACCGATCTGCGCAAACTTGTCCATTGCGACTAGCATTTGCGTTCAGTTTAAACTCAAGAGACGCAAGATTAGTTATCGTCACTTATATGCTAATAACATTCAGTTAGAACTTCCCGAGTAGAGGGTAAGCGATTAAAGTCGAATGGAAGAAGGATAATCATTGTCTGACTAAGTTGACTGAGACAGTCTGGTGTGTTCATGACATCCTCGGAAGCAAATGCATTCTTTTACGTCTCTTTTTCTCTTTTCTGAAAATTTTATATTTCTTTCAAAGTTTTATTTAAACATTTTGCAAAAAACTGCAAAAAATATTCATATTGTTATTATATAAGATATTTATTTAGAAAATTGACTTGAAAGGCTTGTTCATTGAAGGACAAAAAACTGTCCAGTTAAGCCCAGTGCTTAACAAAGGCACTCACTTATCCATGTGTATGTTTATGCCGTGAGTGCGATAAACACCTCAGTCAGCACCACCGGTTATATTAGCATTTCTCCTTGTTTGGCATCATGGCTCTTTGAGGCAACATGTGTAAATCACTTTTGCCCGTTATGGCCACAAATCACACACAATACATAATGAATCTATCAATCATGTTTGGCAAAATAAGAAACGCGAAAAAATCTATTCAATCTTTGGTTTTTTTTTTTTTTTTTGCGATGTGAGAAGTAAGCAATTTTCTGATTTTTGACTTTAGTTATAATTATTTTTTCTGTAAAAAGTATGAAAATGTTTATCGAGTTTCTCATTTTTCGCTTCACTAATCTAGGGAATGCTCGTTGTAATTTATGTTCTTTCTATTCGTATTATGTGAAGAGCAAATGAGCAAATGATTGCAGCTCCCTTTTTTTTATGAATCTCCTTCTTCTGTCATCTGATTGCAAAGAACTAAAACGCAATCTCTGCCCATTTAAACTCGAATGCAGAAGCGTCTGGCGGGTCAGCTTGAACAGCGCGGCCACTTGGAGCGAAACTGGCACGAAAACTGTCAGAACAGTTCGGAATCATTTGAAAAGAGCAGGTTACAAAAAGGAGGTTGAAATCACGAAAAAAACCCGCGGAGACTTCTCGACATGACCTATTATTTATGCAGAGTACGTACGCTTGATTAAGCCTGTGTTACGTCGTCTCAAACCTTGTGAATTTATGTAAGTGTTTGGGGACTTCAACTTACCGCATGTCGCATGGAGTCTCAACGAAGATGTTGGCGACCTCACGCCGAATTATTTTCCTCTCTTACTTGAGGGGAGCACCATTTCATTTTGAACGCTAACGCGAAGTTATTACACTTGGTTTTCTCCAACAATACAAAGGTACATATTTGTCGGGTCGAGCCGTTTGTTTCACCGAAAGATCGCTACCATCTTGCTCTTGTAATAAGTCTGGATAATTTGTCAGCCGAGGTCTTCAAAAGGATACTGCCGAGTACCAGGAAATGTTTATTCGGTAATACAAGTTATCACGATCTTACAAATGTTTTAGTTTCAAAGTCTTGGGACTTGGATTACCATGATATTGATAGCTCTTGCTTCGCTATTTATAGCAATCTTCTTTTTTGCCATTGGATGAATCCACTTCTCTGTCCTGGTTGAATGAGCCTCTTAGGGAACTGAGAAATAAAAAGTACAGGCTTTGTAGGAAGTGCAATTCCGTTGTCTATTTATCTCTTGATTTAGTCAAATATTTAGCTGTTAGGCGTGATTTCAGTTCTCTATAAAATAAATGTTACGCTAATTGCAGAAATAGTATGAAGAGTAAAATCCTGTGTGATCCTAAAATCTTTTATAACTTTGTCGACTCGAAGCGAAAAATCGTGGATTATCCGTTGGTCATGCGTTAGGAGAATGCAGAAGCGTCACAGGATCTTGAGATAGCCAACCTCTTTGCAAAATTCCTTCAAAAGTCTTATTCTACTATGTCGCCCGACGTTTATCCTTATTCGATATTTTTTGATCCATCACACTTTCTGAATTCGAAATTTTTTCTCCTACTGTCTACTCGCAAGTTCAGTTGTCTCCATCCTGTATTCTCAGGAATTGTGCGCATGTGCTTTGTAATCCCTTGATGCGGGTTTTTGACAACTGTCTTAAGGTTGGTTGTGTCCCGTAGCATGGAGTGGTTGTAGAGACAATGTTATTGGAAGTTTTATTGCCTGCGCGATTATCGCCGATACTAAAATCAGTGTTATCACCATGTCAGTATGGCTCCATTAAAGGCAGGTCAACAACATCTATTAACTTGTTGGAGCTTACATGTCATGAGCATTTGATAGAGTGAATTATGAACTTTTCGCCTGTAAGCTTAGTGAGCTGCGCTTCCCTGAAATTTCGTTGCTGTGATTTTTCAATTACCTTACTAGTCGTACGCAAAGCGTGTTATTTACCTAAGTATGTACGTATGACGGTTTGTAAGTAAATGTTTGTAATTTACTAGAGTAAGTATATATGTATATAAGAAAATATGTGTATAAATATATAGGTATATAGGTATGTAATTATATAGATATACGAGTATATAATTACATAAATGTATACCTAATAATATAATACCATAATACTTAAAGTATATAACGATATAATTATATAAATGAATGAGTAGATAGGTGCATGCGTTTATAAGAGTGCCTAAGTATGAACGTATATACGTATATAAGTGCATAGTAAATAAAAAAAGTGTGTTACATAAAAAATATGTACGCATATAAATAAGTATAACACTGTGACGTATAATAAATGTCCAATTGTGAGGTTAAGTTCGTATAACCGAATCGCGATTTTTGGGATGGCCGAGGTTTTACGTACAACCCTTGGGAGATTTATTTACAAGTTATTTACAGGAACTTGCGCTTCTTGTGGTCTTCTCCGTTCGAATATTGCGATTTAACTCTCTTGACTCGACTGACTCGACCGAGACTATTCTGCTCATACACCCTTTATACCCAGTACTTATCTTCATTGTGGCATTTCTCTGTTACAATGTTAGTCCCTCTTTCCGCGAACTATTCTGCGAATTGTTGTTAAGTATTTGGATTTACCATTTTCATCTCTTGGAAAATCGATTACATCGACACATGTACATTTGCTTGCGTAATAGTGCAAATAGTAGTTCAGTCAGAAGAACAATGACTAGACGAAGTCTGCGCTAAAACTATCTCCGTATCTTCGCTGCAATTAGGAGGAATTTTAAAGATGCACTCTACTTCTTCTTGTTCTTCTATATCTAAGAGTACATTAGAAAAAGTAAATTCCATGTCTTCATCCTTGATTTCGTTTTTTATAGCCACCACTGTAGGATGCCAGTACACCCATTTTGTTTTTTTTTTCCATAATATATTTAACGTGCAAAAGGAAGCTTCGGCGACCTTATAAAATATATATATTCTTGATCAGTGTGAAGTCCTGAGTTGATTTAGCCATGTCGGTCCATGTCTGTGTGTCGGTGCGGTATGCGTTGTTGGCACTTTCCTGATCGCAAAAATGAACATATCAACTTCAAATTTGGCGGAAACATTGGAAGTTTCTGCGTGTAGGTTAGTATTGGAAATGGGCTAAATTGATCATAGCAGAAGCGCGCGGTGGAGCGCTTAAAACTATTTTGTACACTCCTCAAATGAAGATATACTATCTGCATAAAAATGGGTTAACTTTAAAATGAATTTGGTGGACACCGGGATTTATGTTTTCATAATAATACCAACGGTATGTGTATCGCATAAAAGAACTTGGAGAGTAGAATGCGTAGTGTAGTAGTGGAGGGTATGCGGGATCCGTCTCCGCCGAATATAACTTTCTTATTTGTCTTTTTCTTCCCGCTTTTCTAATTTTGAAGTCTTAACTTCGTCAGTAGTGGTAGCAATCGAGCGATGATAGGGGCTGCTACGTTTTAGTCGGCCTAAGGAATCGAAACGAGGTGGCTCAGCATTGAATTCCCTTTGCATTAACGATTCGTTTCTTTTTTACATCTCATCACTGACACTTTACCAATTTGGATATGCTTTTAACGAGACGTGCCAGTGTTAAGAGCGTTTGTATCTGGTCGCTGCATTCAGGTTAACAATACAGTGTGCAAGAGTTTTTTGTTGACAGCTAATGAAAGAAAATATATCTAATAAATATTTATGAATAGTTTTGGCAACAGGTCTGCATTATAAAGCATTTAATTGGTATTATAACCCAGAAACAATTTAATGTTTAATTCATTAACATAATGAAACCGTTAAAATAGTTTCAGATTAAGTTTTTGAAATTTTTAATTTTGCCTCAACATTTGAAACATTCTTTGCAACAACTTGCGAGTTAACTTCATTGCTGCTAATTAAAATGTTAACATTTTTACTTTAACGTCACAAAGAGAAAAAGAATAATGCATTTTTTTCCTTTGAGTGGGCAAAGTCGATAGAGACAGACATGTCGTTTCCATTCGACGGAACACATATATTTTCGATAAGCAAAATTGAAAACTTTTCGGTTTCTATTACAAATGTTGAAGTGGACAGACGGAGAGAGAGTGGGAGTGGGAGTGAGGGAGAGACATTTCTCTTGTCATGATGAATATTATTAACAGAAGAATCGTCATTTCGCAATTGAATGATTCGAATAGGAATTTGGGGGAAAAGTTTAAAAGCGTGAGTTGTATTACGTAGCTCAGAATTCGACTTAAACCCGAAAAAAGTCTCCATCTACTAATTGTTGTATTTATTGTGCAGTGTTTTTGAGTTTTATTGAACTTGTTTGCGCTTTTTGAAATATTTTCATGTTTGCCAGCCTGATCCAGTCGAATATGAGGCAAAAAATTGTTTTCGTTTCTCCTTTGTAAGCAAGTGTGTGCATATTACAAAGTATTTCATGAATTTTAAATATAAGCGAATGGACTTTTTTTCGCTTAAGTAAAATAGAAAACATTTGTAAAATAATATGAAGGATTTTTTAATTATTTTAGAGGTAGAAACAAACGCAACTTGTAAAAAGTATTTCTAAAATCACTTTCGATATATTTTCAAGAAGACCTATACATATACATATAAATATTGCGCAATTATTCTTAGAGGTTTAATAAAAATTCCAGATATAAAGAGGCTCATAAAGATTACATACAGATAAGCATTTCAAAGTACATACATCTCCTTAAATCGGCGATAATAAAGATATCTCGCTATTGAGATATCAAGTGAGGGAAAGACAAGCAAGCAACTCTCGAGAAAGGTGTATGCGTGCTTGACTTGCTTTGAATAATTCGCCGATCGATTTTCAATCATTAATTCGGTTAATCAATGGTTTAACCACTGATTTCGTTTACGACGATGCATGCAACAATTGCAACAATTTCTTGCCAAATAAGTTTTATGAAAAATAATAAGTATATACAATGTACATATATAGATATGTGTGCATATATTTTTTAACTTCCGCGCCCTTAACGTCGTTCACCTATTAACCGCCCGACTCATTAAGCCTTTAATCGCTTAAACTTTCAATATTTTGATCTTTTAATGTATAGGAAGATATAGTGATATGACGATACAACTGTACAGAGATATAGATATATAAAGATGTAGATAGAGATACATAGATATAAAGATATACAGATATAGAGATATGGGATATAAAGACAGGGAGATATAAAATTGTAGAGACGTGCGAACCTAGAAGAGATGGAGGTATACAGATATAAAGATGTGGAAATATAAAGGTATACAGGTGTAAAGATGTGGAGATGTACACATAGAGATAAAAAGATATAAAATGTGAAGATGTAGAGATACAAAGATGTAGAGCTATAGAGATATACAGTTATAAAGGTACAGAGATATTGAGAGATGGAGATACAAAGATATAGATATATAAAGTCGTGGAGACGTGCGAGTCTAAAAGGTGTGGAAATATAGAGATATTAAAACGTAGAGATGTCAAGATATAGCGTTGTGGACATGTAGAAACATAAAGATATAGCGACATAGACACATAAAAATGTGGAAATATAAAGACGTGAAGATGTCCGGACCTAAAACATGTAGAGTTATAGAGACATACAGATGCACAGATGTACGGATATAAAAAAATAGAGATGTAGAGATATCTGGATATCAGACAAGGGGAATAGCAGACATAATAGGGATAACAGAGAAAACACAGATACCCGTTTAACCAGTAAGCCCTTAATGCGCGGATCTGTCAACCATTTTCTCTTGAAGCCTATCAGGTGTTGCAACCCCTTGAGTTTCGCTCGTCTCCTAAATTAAACGTACGAAAATCTTATTTTACATTTTTGTTCTTTCGCCACCTGCATATAGGGCACTGGAAGATTTATTTAAAATGCGAATTAGAGAAAGTAAAAATTGCATAAAATTGATTTAAAAGTTGAAAAAAATGATTAGTTGTTTTCAAAACGGTGCGATTACAGAATCTTCAAGAATAAAAAAACAACTTGAGAACTTTGAAATAAATTTAAAAAAATTTATACCCACTTGTTACCTAACACACATGGTGGCATCTCGCGTCTTTTATTAGCTACTATAATGTAAAATGCCTATTTGTGCTTACCCTCAAGTAAGAATTTATGAAGACTTTGATAAAATGAATGCTAAGGAAGTGTATTTTAATGAAGCCGGTAAAAAGGTGACGGTGAAGTTACTCCATTTTCCTGAGGTACCGCCTGAGGAGGTGGACAAGTTGAAATTCGAAGAAATCGAGAAAGAGCAACAGAATATAATTAATGGCAACAATCCTAATTTTTACACGTTGACCACTGAACGAGAAATACAATGCGACGAAGAAGACGAAGACGAAGAAGATGAAGAGACTATAATTACTTCGGAACAAGAAGAAGATGAGGAAAACGCAGCCGACGAAGATGAGGCAGAAGAAGCCGCCACCTGTAAGAAAACGCAACGTAAAAAGTCGGTGGGCAATCCGTTCTTAAGTCGTAAAGTTAGTATGGCTTTTGCTCAGGCCCATGGCTTAGCAATGAATAATCTTTTACCTGTTGGCGGCCGTAATGACGATCATGGTAGCGACGGTGGTCGTGGCAATGCTGACACCAGTGGCACTGGTGTTCTACCCAAAACTCCACCGCCCACGCCCACCATAATGATACCACCGAAAAGTTTTGGTGTGGAAGCCATTGCCGATAAATTTTTAGCTTTGCGTAAATCAGTTCTTTTAAATCGTCGTTCGCCTTCCCCGAATGGTTTAAATAGTTTGTGTCCCGGCTATGTACAATACTCGAAGTCATTACTAGAGGTTCCGCTGCCCCGTGATTACGGTTATGCATCTAGCGATGACTTAAGCTCAGAATGGGAATCGGATGCAAATGCTACTAGCTCTAGCAGTAATCACCAAATAAAGAAGGTGAGTGCTATGAAATAATAAGCAAACTTCTACGGGTTTGAAATTCGAAAACACGTGTTCAACTTGTGACGTCTTTTTAGAAGTTTTATAATTGACTTTTGCTTTTTACTTCTCTTCATTTATTTTTAAACACAGTTTAAGGAAGTGGCTTTTACCTACTTTAATTTCTAATTTTCTCAATTTGGCTTTTTGACGTCATTAAAGTCACTCGACTCTGACGTTTTTAGCTGTACTTTGGCTGATTTTTAAACATAAGTGCAAAAAAAAAAAAAAAAACAGAAAAACAGAAAAAACAGGAATACATTAAAAAGAATAATAAGTTCAAATAGGCAGGCGAATCACAATGCCGGCGAGAGACGACTTAATAATACTCTTGTACTCTTGAAGATTAATTTTTTTTTTTATTAGCAGATTTTAATAATAATTTTTAAATGAGACGATGAGGAAAAGTCTCTGATCGAGAAATATTTTACGTTATATATCACATATCAACAAGTGACCTAAAATTAAACTAAACTATTAACAGAACGAAGCCTACATAGACGTTAGACGTTAGAAGTTGGAAACGAGAAGGAATATCTGTCCAACGATCGTAGCCCATTTAGACAAAGTCCTTAATAAGATTATCGTCCAAATTTAATAATCGTAGTCTCAGAGTAATTGCTTGCTGAGGAGATCAACCCTTTCGGTTGCGTCGCAATATTCGGATGCCAGTTGCATTTCGTGCCAACAAAACGAATGATTTCTCGATTGTGTCGGAAAAGCTGGCGATTTCCATCAGTAAGGTAAAGACAATCTCGGCAAAGAAAAGCTCTCATAACCTTACCAACTTCGCGGAAACTTGCATTTAATAAAACATGATTATCTCCATGCGTCCAGGTGTCTTTAGAAAGCAAAAGAGAAGAAAAACCCAAAGAGGAGAACCTCTTTCAACTTATGGTAAATCTGCAATGCTCCCCTTGAAGATTTCTAACGGCGATTATTTATTGTTTGAAACAATCCAAATTCAATTTTTCTTGCAATTCAAATTTTTAAAACGCGCTTTCAAATTGTTTATTACTACTACTATTATTATTATTATTATTAATTTTTGTTTCTTTATTTTTCTTATTTTGTCGTCTCTATAAAGTTGGTTTCAACAGCCTGCTGTTGTAGCTCTAATAACAGCGGCTGTTTGCAAATTGTAATAAATTATTAAAAATGTACACGTTGTCCGTACAAGTAATGTCAACAACGATAACAACGTAAATACGTCATGTTGTTGTGTCTGTTGTTGTTATTGTCGCCGTCATTAAACATGCAGAATAAGTAAGAAATAGAAAAAAAAAAAAAAAAAAAAAAAGAAACAAAATATTCATAAAACTTAGGATTCGTTGCGCTTCGGTGCAAAAACTTTATACATATTTATTCATACAAATGATAATTAAAACAATCATAATTTCAGCAAAAGCAAAACTGTAATGAGTAGAAAAAAAAACAAAAAAAAAATTAAATAAAAATTGAGATAAAAAAAAAAGCAAAATGTAAAATAAAGAAAATTTTAACACAACAGTCACACACTGTCTTAATATTTAACTTAGAAAATTAGTCTTCTCATCAGTTTTGTTTCAGTTTCAGTTACGTTTGCATTTACAGACGGTTGTTATATGCTGCGGTTCGTTAATGGAACCCTTATAAATTCGATTTACTTATGAGTTTGAAGTTTCAAAAAAAAAAAAATAAAAAAGAAAAAAAGAGAAGGAAAGAAAAAGAAAACAAAAAAAAAAAAATAAGAAAATATCGAGTAAATGTCTTTTGATTTATGTTAAATGCCTTATAAAAATCGTTTGAAAATTTCCGATATTCGTCACCAATCATTGAAGTCATTGCCAAACGCAATAGTATTGCCATCGCCGTCCCCGCCAACATCAGCACCATTATTTTCATCATCGGCATCATCATCATCATCGACACAATTTAAACAATCGAAATGTTTGGCGACGTTTGCATTTGTACGTCAACGCTTAATACGCGGTAAATATGAAGTGAATACGGTGGTAATAACGACAAACTTTGATCATCAAATTCATATCGATAAGGCAAAGGTAACCCATAGACAAGCTGCAAAGAGCAGAAAAGAACAATTATGAAAAAATAAAAGTCTAAGAAAAGCTTAAATAAAAATGTAGGTCGGCCTTCGTTATCTCGACAACTTGCAAGGCTAGCTAACCTTTGTCCATCACACAAACACAACAAACGCAATGTACACAGATGCGTTATGTTATGCGTTTGATCAGTAAAGTGTGCCCTTTTTTTTGTAAGGTTACTCGGGTGATCGAAAAAGGTTCCCTCATATGTACTTTCAGCCAAATAATGGAACTAACTCACGGGTCGGATGATTATTTTCTTTTAATTTTTAGCAAAAATAAATACGATATGAAAGCTTAAGCCGTAGCCTTTAATGATCTAACTGAGAAGTCAATAACAAAGGATTTGAAAGAAGCTTTCATTAGCAGACGTAATCAGGCCCTGGATTGACGAAAGGATGAATGCATTCGTAAAGGCAAACATTTAATATCGCTTTAATATGTGGTCCTAAGAAAACCGGGTTCATAATGAAAATCGGTTTCCAATCATTTCACAGCTTTGATTACGTCTCGGCTTAGGGGGAAATCTTCACGTCAAGAAGACCCTTCGGTTTTCCCATAAATAGGACAAGTAGCTACAAGAGGTCCAGATAATGGTGAAATATTTGCTTTTTTGATCGATGTCTGACAATTTATTGTGTTTTTATTGTGGATTATTAAAGATACAAAAAAAAAAAAAAAATTTTAAAATAGGTAGTGCGGATGAGCTGAACAGCTGACATGGTCAGCTGGGTGTAGTGTAGTGTATTATGAGTCGTTCGAATCAAACACGGAAACATTACTTGGAAAGGCTATCGTTAACATGCTATGCCAAATTCCCTAAAAATATCTCAAAAATTGCTACTTGGAGTCTGAACAAAAAAACAAGACGGACAGACTAGTTTAGATCGATTCAGGAAATCCTCTCAAGTCTCAAGTCCTTCTGGACATTACGTACATCCGCACAAACTTAATATACCCTTGTACAATACAAGTGGTGTAGGGTATAAAAATTATGCTTGGCGCTCAAATTCATTTTAACGTGTAGTGAAAACAGTACACGTATTCTATATTTTACAAAACATTTTAATCAGCCGTAAACAAGTTAACAAATACACGCATTCAGTTTCAAAGAGCCGACCTTGAAAAGAGAACGACCAGCCATGTGTAATAGACACATTTTTATTTCTTTTTATTTTAAACTCCTGATCACTCAGGGGATGTCCGCTATTCGTGTAACACGATAACGGCCTTTACCGGCTGAACACTCACTATAGCTGCGACTAAAGTGAATTCTACTGCACTGAGATTTGAACCCGCGAAAGCTGACTTGTTAGTCGTGCTTCCTAGCTACTCGGCTATTCTTGCGGAATTGTAATTTTCAAGCGGCAGACGAGGTTAAACGTTAGAGTAGAACAAGGCTGACCATTAAATTTTCTTACACGTTTTTGCTTAATAAGATGCAAAGTCTCCGCTTTAAAAAAAATTTTTTTAAATTTTGAAATAAAGAAAAGAAATGAGAACATTATAGTCGAGCAAGGCCGACCATTTGATACCCTACACTACTTCGCCTAATACGGTTATTCAGTCAGTCATTATGGTAATAATATATCAAACTTTGCCCACTATTTTCATGCAGAGGTATACTTTTCATGAGAGTCCGTCGTCCCGCCGGCCATGACTTTTCTTTCTTCGCTTCTTTTGGACCGTGGTGTTACACGCATAGGGGTCATCCCGCGACTGATTGGTTCATATTCAAAAAACGAAAAGGCGCTTGTGAGTGCCACATAGGTCCGCACAAACTTAATATACCCGGCACAAAAGATGATGTAGCGTATAGCGATAGATTATTTAAAAAACTCCTACAGGCGAAGGGTCCAAAACGTGAGTTTACGTGATCGAAATTTACTACAGTTGATTTTTTTGCCAAATATTTGTTCTTGATTTGTTTACGTCAGTGATGGCCAAACATGAAAACTTTATTTTTTCAAATGCATTTTACTCTGTTCCGAGAACGGTAAATGTGTTAAATAATAAAGAAGGAAAGCGGGATTTTGTGTGCTTAAGCACGAAGGCTATCTGGAACATGTGATAGTTAATCAAAACACTTCTCTATATACATTTACTGACGATAAGATTCGCATCGTAATTATTGTATATAAAAGATAAAAGATTTTATCAATAGTTAAAAAAGTTGTATACTTATCTATGATGTATTGTGATACGGTGTAATGCTTTAGGCTTTGCAGCATCAACTTAAATTAGCTTAAGCTGCTGATGAAAAGATGTTTTTGTTAGAGATTCGCGATTAAGTGTTTTTTTCTTTTTGCCTTGTGTTTGCGTTGTTTATATACGATAAGTTTATGTCATAAGTAATTTTGCCGGAGATCAATGTTCTTAAAAGCACAATGCGTTAAGAAGGCTGACGCGACTGATTGATGTCTTAAGTCTACAACTTCTTAAGTGATTCATTGATTGACTGATGTCGCGCTCTGTGACTCGCTTACTATAACTTCAAAAGACGCACCTCGCTTATATTAATTATTAAACATAGCTCCTAACTATTTTCTCTTATCTTGGCTTATGTATAAATATGTATTCAGGCCATTAACTTTAAGCCAGAGAGCTAAGCTAGAGAGTGTTCATGTGGTGCGATGTGTTCGTGGGATGTGAATAAATGATAGATTTTCTCTATCGACTTTCAAGATGTTGTCGAAACGCACTACCACTAGCGGAGGCGTTAAGAATAAATATTTAAATTTCTTAAAAAGTCATTTAACCCAATAATTGGGGCGGAGATTAGCTATTTTGCGATTTCAGTGTGTACGGTCGGTGTATTGAAAGGTCAATGGGTTTTAGACAAAGTAATAAATACAGTAATTACTTTTTGTAAACTTTGACTTTTATTATACTGTGCTACGCAAGTGCCTTTATCTCGTCACGACTTAAGTGTACTACGTATTGCATTGAATGAATTTTGTTTCATTGAGAAATATATTCAAAATAAAAGAAAATGTTTATTAAAATATTTGTTAGAAAAGAAATAAGAAAAAAAAAACTGTTAAGAGGTGCTACACTACTACATATGTATATGTAGTGATATTAAAAACTTGTTGATATACCGTATGTGTGTGAACAGCTAATTATTTATTTATTTACTTTTTTTTTTTTTCTTTATAATTTATAGATATCAGGTTACCGCGAAAGAAAGGAATTTTGAAATATTAAAAACCCGTGTTTAGGTAGAGATTGAGAAATACTCGAATGAAATTGAACAATAAAAAAAGAAAAAAAATTTCAACATTTTCTAATTATTAAAAAGAAAAACAAGCCAAGCTGCAACTGTTTTTAATAAAAGGTTTTTTTTTTTTTTTTTTTTAAATAGAATCGTAATTAATTAAATTAAATGGAAGACGCATTTAAAAAAGATTAATTTAACTCAGAAGAACTTGGAGAAGCCAAGGTTAACTAGCTCGCAGTCCTTCCAGCTTAGAGCATTCACGATCGCCGCCTATTTCTCTAAAACATTCCTTATATCTTTTAAAAAACTCCGATTCGTCTCTCTAGGTTCTATGAATTTATCGAAATACGTCTCCATATCCAGTTTGACCGCTTGAGTGGAGTTTTCTACTGTGGCGCCTATTTACCTTACGTAGCCCTCTGAGATCAACATCTGCTTTTTAATTCGTTTAGCAATACGCAGCATGAGGTTGGACTTCGCTGTCGCGGGTTAGCCATTTAACTTCATGCCGGACAGAAACCAACAGATGTTCTTCGAATTAAGCAAAGCTACAGTAACTACTAATTTAATATATAAACGCATATTCCGGAGTTGTCTATCACTAGTCACAAATGAAATATGTATTCTTATTATAGTTGCTTTGATTTTGTATTAGTTCTGGTATCCCGAAGGAGTAGTCATAAGAAAACGCTCCGATATCAGTTATAAAACAGATTCACACAAAAATAAATGCTTTGCGGCTTGTGATGTGTGTGTGATGTTGCTGACAATATGGCCACTAATGTAAATCTTTGCCATGTTTCGAGCAATAATTTTCAGCAAAGAGAAGCAAAGGGAAATATTTTTCGGTTTTTGTTCTGAACTTCGATCTTTTGTATTCGTTAACATAGAGTCAGTCTCCTTCAAGAGTAAGGCAAGTAGTCCCTGGTTGCTCTAATATTTCGATGACTTTTTTATACAATAATTTGTTGAGGTACACAGAACACGTTCACCGTTCCGCAAAGATCATCTTTTAATCCCAATCCTTTTTCCTGGAGCGTTCTTTTACCAATCAGTAGTAGTCTCTGGGCAGACTGGCCTAGAGAATATGATGGGTGGAATATACTGTCTTTTGACATCTTTATGATCTCAACTATTCCTTACAGATTCACTTCTCAGCTATCGAGAATAATTTTAAGGATTTTAATGAGGTTTTATAGTGTAACCAAGTCTTTTGGGCATCCAATGCGTTCAGCAACGCCAGTATCTGTATTATCCCGCCTAAAATCATCACTTATGGGAGTAGTGTTGTCGTAGTATTTTCAGCAAACGAAACTTCTACTGTTTCGAAATATTATGACTTTATAACCTTAGCGCACTAAAACCACAGGCTGGCAGGCCTTGCATGAATTTTGGCACTCTCTAAAAAAGGTATAGGTTTTTTATTACAGACGGTTCCGGGAATTATTGCCTGATGCTTTGAAGTATTGGTGGTGAGTTCTTTGATATTGTCTTTGTTTTGGTCGCTTTAGAAAATCCGCTTTCGTCTTCCACCAACTTCCAAGAATTTGCTAAAAATAAGAGAAAATATAACTCCAATATCTAATCTGATAATGCACTTTCCCAACGTAATCTATCGCTAGCTTGTGTCAGTGCAGATGGCAAGGAATTGAAATCTACTCATAAGCATGTTGGTAGAAAATGTGTTAGTCTTCTGATCTAAAGTGGTCCGATCGACGATTAATCAGTTCGATAACTTGGTAGGATGTTACTTCAAATATTCGTAAGTGTAGTCGACAATCTGTATTAATCTTCTAGTTTGATTATTTAGTCAGGCTTCCCTGTTACCTTTAACTATGTGGTCTGTCAGGTAATCTAGGAAATTTGTCTGTCGGTTACTAAATTAAGATGACACATTAATTTGGCGGATAAGTCTGATGATTTAAAGCAAAAATTGAAAAAAGTATTCCCGTTCATTAAATTTAGTTTGTCACCCTAAGTATTTTTTTCTAGCCTAACGGGTAATGGCTTGATAATCTATTATAGGCTGTGTATTATAGTGTCGCTCACTGGAACCGAGCCATACGCCACTTTGCGAATGTAAGCTCGTTGCGTTAGATAACTCCAAAGCTTGCAACAGTTTGAATATGAATTAAATTTGTCTTAATTTTTCTTTTTTTACTTCTTTACTTCTTAATAACTTTGTTTTTCAATTTTCGAATATATATTTATCTTAGCGCATATCAGTAACCAAAATTTTCTTCTTTTTTTCTTTTCAGGTAATTTTCATAAAAATATATTGTAAGTAACCTTGAAACGCTTCTTACGATAACTAATTTACAAAAATTAATGGTAATCAAGCAATTCGGAAGAATCATTTCCTTGCAAGAGTTCCGATCCTTTTTATTATATGATTACCATGTACACGTAAATTCATTTAGAGTTCCGTCACTTCGTTACAAATATATAAGTAAAAAAAGGGATTAAAGTTTCTATTTACATTTACAATGCGACCAATTATTTATAAATAATCTTTTTCCTTTATCCTCCTATCTATTAGCGCGTAGTCCAGCCTATTCGTCCCGATCATGCGTTGAAATTCCTTGTTGCTGATAACATAAAGTCTGCTGTGTACCTTTAGAGCAGAATAACTATTTGTAGCACAATTTTCTTATTTCTCTGCTCTAATGTCAACCCTCTAAAGTTCATTACAGCGATTTTTTATACTCATCACCAAGGGCTGATGAGGATTGTTGCCTAAACATTTGCAACGCCCAGAAGGAAGCTTGAGAAACCTCACACAGCATTAAACTATGAATCGCTATAAGCGCATCCGTCTGTTTGTCTGTTGGTTGTCCATTCGTCCGTTCGTGTAATGTCTGTAGTTATAACTTGAAGTGTTGATAGCGGGGTTCACTCTCCGGTCAAAATCCGATGGTATTCACCGAAACATCTCCAATATTGCGAGTTATAAGGTGACTACAAAGAACATCGGTTGATATTAGTCAGACAAACGGACAGACAGCGTTAAATTCATTCGGCAAATGTGCCTAAATGGGTTGGTATCATCAAAGGTGGCTTCATCTCAAATTATTTTGGCGGTTGAGTACATCTATGCCCATACATCCCACACTAAATATTGTGTGGAGTGTTGGGTTGAAACTGTCTTTATATATACATAATAAGCTTGTGAGGGTCTATTCTGCGCCCAGAAGGACTCGACCTAGACTCTCATTTTATTATAAGGTTCGATTCAGAATCACTTTCCGAATCAAACTAAACCTATTCGTTCGTCTGTCTGCATAGGAATATAGGATAGAATCTGGTTTCAGTAAACGACAAAATAGCTATACGCTCCGGCATTCATTTCGATGATTGTATTGAAAAATTTCAAAAGATTTAATGACTTTCTACTTAAGGAACAAAGTTTAGTTTTTCCCATTTTTTTTAAACAAAAAAAATGTGTTCTTAACAATTATTATCCGTCGACCGCGTGCCTTTGTGAATTTATACATTTTATTATAATTTATAAATGAAATCAACACACTTTCCAATTGTTCTATAAGCTCTTTTTGTGCTTAGATATGCGTCACACTCTCTAGATTTCTGTGCTAAATAACGATAGCAATATTTAATTTAAAACAATTAACGTTGACAACAACAACAACAATAATAATAACATTGAACTTGCAGTAGCCACCCACCGACCAGAGTTAGTTCATGCTACAAATATATATAACTATATATGTGCACTATTATCCATCCGAAAGCCAGATACAATTTATTTCAATTAAAATCTTGCATAAACATTTTCATATAAAATTACCGTCACTTGAAGCGAGCAAATGATGCAATGACGATAAACATTTGGCTTTGTTTTTTTTTTGCACAACGATATGCTGGTGGGAACTGTAATTAATTTTAATCTATCACAGAGACTAAGCACTAGCTTGCCTGCAACTTACATTTCTATAAAAGTTAATAGAAGTTCATGATATAACAAAGTGTTCCTGGATAGAAAATGTTGTTGGTAGAGGATCTAAAGCAAAACAGGTAAGAAAACTATTTTCGGTTGTGACGAAATCTTTTATACCCATCACCGTGATCCCAGAAGGAAAGAGAAGAACTGCTGCTGATTGTCTCTCAGCTTTCTGGAGCATTCTTCACAAAGCTTGGGTGATTCTCAAATTGTTTTGTAAGTTTTTAGGCCATGTCTTCATTTTTGCGCAGTGGGGAATGTTTACCACAAGGAACCTTCAGAGATGCCACAAGAGACCCCAGTATTATAGAGTGTGATGGGTATAAAAGAGATTCGGTCATAACCGAATATAATTTGCTTACTTGTTTTATGTTTGTTCGGCTTTGTGCAAGTGAAGGGTGTAAAAACGACGTTGGCTTAGCCTCTTTACTTCGTTTTTTAACGTGTTTTAAAAAAGTGAAAATCGGTTGAGTTTATTATCCGATCTTTTGACTTCGTTTATGATGTTAAACTAGGTGTTAGATTGCAGTCTCATAGAATAGCGGCACGTGCCAATAACAACAAAAATATAAAAACATATTGCGAACAGCACTAAATTTGTCCAGCCGGCTGTTGACACATACACCAAAAACCAAAAACAACTGTTTTTTAATAAAAAGAACAAAAACATAATGATAACAACGACAACAGCAAAAATACTTCATAGTAAATTTGTCAAACATGCTCATAAATGGCTAAAAACATAAAAATTTGGATTTTTACAGTTTTTGAAAACAACAATTTTTTTAATGAAATTAAGAAAAAAAAAAAAAGAAAATGTGTTTTGAAGTCATACTTGAGCCCACCTTTAATTTGTGCCAAAGAAGCTGGTATGCGGTGGAGAATATGAAGTTTTGACGGCTTTTAAATTTGAACATTTTTTTAAAATATTTACAGCCCTCTGGTTGGCGGAAAATACGAAACATTGTACAATGGACTCCGTTCTTTCAAACGTACAAAAAGCAACGCTACCCTTGGGTACAATTAGCTGGACATCAAGGTAATTTCAAGGCTGGCCCTGAGCAAGGTACCGTTTTAAAGAAACTTTGCCCGAAAGAAGAAGATTGCTTTCAAGTGCTTATGAAAGACGTTTTACGACCTTATGTGCCCGAATATAAGGGACAGGTTACCAGTGAGGATGGTGAACGTAAATATTTTTCAGTAATTCTTTGAAAATATCCCGCTTTGCTTACACATATATTTTCTCTTTTCTTTTTGATTGATTTTTAGTGTATTTACAGTTGCAGGACTTGTTAAGCGATTTCTATCAACCTTGTGTGATGGATTGTAAAATTGGTGTACGCACCTATTTAGAGGAAGAATTATCCAAGGCCAAGGAGAAACCGAAATTGCGTAAAGATATGTATGAGAAAATGATACAAATTGACCCAAATGCTCCCAGCGATGAAGAGCACAGAGCTAAAGGAGTTACTAAGCCCCGTTATATGGTATGGCGGGAGACCATATCAAGTACCGCTACTTTGGGTTTCCGCATTGAAGTGAGTTTGTCCATCTTAGTACATAAAAGCTCTTGATTTTTCTATTCTTTTTTTCTACTTCGTTCTTATAGGGCATTAAGAAAAGCGATGGAACAAGTTCGAAAGATTTTAAAACAACAAAATCTCGTGAACAAATTAAGAAAGCATTTTACGAATTCATTGAAGGGTTTCCTCATGCTTTGGTAAGTAAAAAAGACACGAATAAAAAAAGAGACAGGGACAGAAAAGGAAAGAGAGGGAATGATAACGATTTGAAGAATTTTTTATCAAGTTCACCTTTTGGAATATTTACTGCCAAGTCCTTTGTAATGAATAGGGAAAATGCACCGAGCCTTCCGTAAAGTGTGGTTTTTTTTTTTTATATGAAAAAAGTGTCGATTTTAAGGAATAGAAAAAACTATTTCGTAGAAAGTATTTTCGACCGTTGGCTATCCATTCTTGCCGTCCTTCTGATAGAATCTGAGTTTCGGACTTACTTAGGGCAACTGATCTTTTAAGTCTATCTCTGCATGTGCTTGTTTTATAACTATTCTTATGTGGAGTGTTCGATGTGTGCCCAGTCAAATAAGAGGTCATCGGTAGAAACAGATGTTCACGGGAAGCAAGAACGCCTCATGAATTCAGCGGTGGTGATCGCACATTCCTATTCAGTGCTATGCTAATGTTTCCTAAACAGATTTTGCAATGTAAAGGCGAGCGTCTTCACGATGAAAAATCAACATAGAGTGCATTTTCGCGTTCGATGGCTACTTTTACATTAAAGATCGTCGCAGCAACAAATAATGCAAAGGGCGGAGCAATTGCATTCAATGTTGCTGGCAGGGTTTGTCAGCGCCTGTTTCGTTGCGTTGCAACAGCTTAGACAACATTCTGCACGTAGCTAATTCTCTAAATGGGTCAGGATATCGAGGATTGTTGCCTTTGTCGTCGATATGAATTGTTTGCCTTATCCGCGCTATAGTTGTTCGGTCTATTCTCTCACACCCGCCTTCTCTCACCCGCTAGGTTCAGCCCAACTTCTATTACTTTAGCCGCCTAAGCTAAGCAGGGGAAATAACGTTTATCGGGTTTCATGACTTTATGTATAGGATTATGTATAGGATAGTATTTGATCTACTCAAAGCTTCAAGAAGTGATACCGTGCAATCTATTGTGTTGTATAAAGCTTATAGGTTGCACTTTCACTTGAAAAGTCTTGGATATGTTTGACAAATACTTACAGACCCCAAATGCTGCGGTCTTTTCTTACAACACCCGTAATGACTTATTTATATATCTGATAGACACTCTTGATGAGAAACGCTGGCCGAATTGGCACGACTAGCGCGATTAGCACGACTAGCATGACTAGCGGAATCGATTTAAGCACGTCTGTTTGTCTCTTTCTTTGTCGAATTTACATGAGCAAGATTCTCGTGTAACGAATCAAGTCTTTTTCTTATCAATCCCATCAAAGTATGTGCAAAAAGCACCAAAATAAGCATTCGCGGATTGCCAGGAAGTATATACAGTCTTCTTCTTCTTTTTGCCTTTTAAGTTGGAATTTGAATGATGACAATCCCCAAACGTCATTTTTAAGTTGACTAAATTCGATAAAGAGTTCGCTCCGGATTGCAAAACAATCATACACAAATAGGGCCATCCAGGTGTCGCTCGATCGCATTAAACTATGACATGAAATATATACGAAGTACACGATAGGATAGACGAGAGCGATATATATATGAGTGATAGAATGGATAATGAAATGATATCGTTTTCCTTGTTTATTTATTTATTTATTTTTTTTTTTTGTTTCTTTCATTATTAGCCGCGTTATTTGCAACGTTTGCGTGTCATACGTGCTACTCTAGAGTGCTCGGACTTTTTTCGCAGTCACGAAGTAATCGGGAGTTCATTATTATTCGTACACGATCGTAAGCATGCCAGTGCATGGTTAATTGATTTTGCGAAAACCGTTCAATTGCCGGAGAATCATCAAATTAATCATTTTACCACTTGGAAAGTTGGTAATCGCGAGGATGGCTATCTTATCGGTATTAATAATCTTATCGATATTTTTGATGAAATGGACGCGGAAATAATGGCAGCATCTACAGTCTCGGATTCACCTGTAAGTACTGCAAATACTTCTTCCGGCTCCTCATCAGCTTCTATGTCGCCTAAGAGACCGGCTTGTGAAGCGCACGAGGAAGCGGGCGATCAAGAAACCGTTAAATCGGGAATATCCGATGTATTGAATATCGCGCCACCAGAACCTTCGGAAGGTAGAGCTATATCGTACAGCGACGAGGATACCGGATGCGGTGATCATAAAATCTTGAAAGAACGAAAAGAGCAAAATTAATTTCTTTTCTAAAAAAAACATATTCGGATGCAGAAAAAAAACATTCAGATAAATGTTTTGTATGTTAGTTTTTTGCATGTTTTAAAAGCAATTTAAGTGAATAAGAAAAATTAATGCAATTTTATTAAAATGTTTTGTTTAAATATTTTTTTCTAAGCACACAAGACTGAACAAATATATATATGTATATACATATATATGTATATGTATATGTATACTTTTTTTAAAATAATTTATTATTATTTCACGATTTTTTCCTTTACAATAAAAATTATAATAATAATAATAATAAATAAAAATTTAATTTAAATTATTTTACTAACACAATTAATTAATATAAATATGTAATAAAAAGTGTTTAGTAAATATTTAATTCATATAATTAAAATTTTAATATAATTTACGAACGAATTGCTAATGAAAAACGTTGCAGCTATGGAGAAGAGTGGAAGAGAAGCGCTCCAATGCTTTACTGGACGTGACATCGATTTGTATTTTAATATAATTTTAGCTCTTAAACATTCTCTACAAATTATTAACCCACAATAAAATTATATTTTAAAGAATTTTTTTTTTCATTTTGCTAGCATTTTAAGTTATTTTATTATTACATTTATTTGCTTAAATATGCTCCAATAAATATTTAGTTATCCACTAAGAAATTCATTTGTTTCAATTATGTGCGTAGCGTATTTTCGTGCATAGAATATGTATGCACGGTGTTGTAAGGCAATACGAGCGGTTCGTTATTTGGAGTTGGAGTTGAAAATTCGCTGACTCGGCTTCGAAAAATAACTGTTTAGCAGCAGATAACAAGTCGCTTCTTTTTTTCCTTGAATTTTTTTTGTCTTTCTTCATATACACCGTTTTGCTTATTCGATGCTGTAATCCAGGCACCAATATCTCAACGTCTCACTAATCCGGTTATTAAGGCTTGTTTTTCTTGATCTTAATAAGAACTCATCAGCACTACTGTTAACGATTAGACTTCGGAAACTTAGTAAAAACCGTATTAAAATACTAATGAAAGTGGACTGAGCTTTCCCTCTTTCAAAGAACATCTAAAACAATCGAAATCTCCCAGGTCTTTGAGAATCAATGCAAATTTGTATTAAACAATAATTATATAGTAGATTTTATGTATCCGGCTGTATGTAGGTCACAAACTGTAGATCGATCACTTTGCAACTGCCAATTAAGAGTTTTCATTAAACCCGCTAGCCTTAGATGCTCGTTCTTTAAGACTTTGATCTTAGAATTTATTTCTCTGGCTAAATTGATTATATTAATAATAATAATAACAATAAGAAACTGTGTTTAATAATCTATTTTTTCGTACGCATTAAACGATTAGAGCAACGTGTGCTACCATCAGATTGACTCATTAATATAATGACCATTGACTGAATGAAAACATGCTTTTATTATTAAGTGCTTTAAAAAGATGAAAATCGTTTATTGAACATCAAGAAATGCGAAAATTAATAACAATTTTCTCGTTTATCATTGAAGCTGTCGTCCAAATGTCGCCCAAACAGACCTTACTAAAACAATGCCAAAACTTGCAGCAAATTTTAAGTTTAAGGAAAGCATTAGTTGTAACTGTCGTGGTCGACCACAAGCCCTTTGTCCTAAATGATGCCAAATGTGAACGGTATCCAAAACCGCACTGCCGAAAGTTTATGTGCAGCGTAGTCCATGCGGAAAGAATGCATTATAAAGCGAAGTTTCTCGAATATGTAGGCTAGATATAATTCAAAGGCTCCGTAAATTGAGACTGATATCAGTCTGTCCCACAGGTTCAACGTCGGTTGCACACACAACGGAGGTTGGCCAAAAAGCGAAAGTTATCGTCTTCAAATTGGGCAGAAACATTGGAAGTTCTTAGACACAGGCTGGTATTGAAAATGGGCCGAATCGGTCGAAGGACGTGCCTACAGTGCCACGTAAACTGAGAACACTTGTGTTTTTGAAAAGGAATAAAAACTGTTTTTTCGCTAATTACTCATAAACTACAGCAGATGGATGTGCAACAACTCTAACGCATATTCTATGGACGAACGCATAGTATCATAATAGTATCGTAGTACGTAAATAGTGGAAATAGCCCACGCCTATTCGATATTATAATGTAACAAAATTCGATTTTTCTTCGATACCTTCATAAATCTCGGAAGCAAGATTCAAAAACCCCATCAAGTTTAAAAGATTCTTGGCCAGAATGAATTGTGCCATATCTGTGGTAAGCATTCTCCCGTATCGTCTACAAATTCGTAAAAGAATTTGGAAATATTTCAAACCGGTGATAACGCCCACGCCCACGCCTATGCGACGAAAACTGTCAACCCTTTGCCTTCGGTAAAATTTCCATTTTCATTCTGAAAATAGAGAGAATCAGCCCCGCCTCCTCCATACTATAGAGCAGGAAACTTTAGTGCTTTTATTTTTATGGTTTCTTTTGGGGAAACGGTGTTGCGTGTAACATATTCGATCACCATCGAGTACAATGTTCTGACTTGTTTTTTATTAAAAAGCATTGAAAGTCATTTCATTTCCTTTTATCGCCGATAATCAAATCAAATATTGTGCGGATTTATTTAAAATTTAAATAAAGAGATAAGTTTGCTTCTTCTTTCTCCTTTATTCACTTATCATAAACAAGTTTGGCGGAGGCTCTGACATAAGTAATATATATAATGCAAACAGAAACTCGATTACCAACTTTCATACATGTGCAGGCTAAGATAATAATAAAAAGCATTCCTGTACTTTACCTATGGTTTATGTGTTAGCTCACGTTAATAAGTCGGTAACAAAACGCTGCGAAATTGCTTTTGTCGATAAACAAGTAAACATTATATACAAATTTCTCAATTTGTTCGAGTGCGTGGGCAAAGATGAAGCATATATGCCGTTCTAGCGGGCGACTCTGGTGACTTCAAGTCCATTGCGTTATATTCGCCTTTTGACATAATTTCGCAGTTCATTTGAAAATCTACGAGACATTTCAGAATATTTCTCATTCGGTTTAATATTTCCTAAAGTATATATTTAGGCGCGAGAAGTAAATTTTTAAATATAATATGGAGGAAAGAATGGAGAGTGCCAAGTTGTATTTAAAATTCGGAAGCGTTGGGGAATGAAAAGGTATAGAAAGTTAACTATTTATGCCAAATATTAAAAATTTGCAAATTTTTCAATCCATTTTTGTTAGCGATTTTGTCAAAATTGCGATCTGTACATGAATGCGGGAATTGACTTCGGACAGACAGACATACGGAAAGATAAGCTTAGATCGATTCAGAAAACGATTCTTCATCGATCGATTTAAAAGAAGGTAAGTCTATTGCATGTTATTTTCCCCGTTAAATACATACACATAAACTTAATATACACTATGGGCACAACAATTTCGTGTGATAGCCAGAAGGACTCAAAGTAAATCCATTTTTATTATACCTAACGATTTCGAATCATTTTCTCAATCTGTCTGTCTGACGTTTATTCATCTATTTTATCGTGTTCAACTTAGAGGTCGAAATAGTTTGACGAAATCGGAGAAGTTCTTATTTGAAAAAAATTCCCCGTTAAAAATAGTATTTAACGCTGTACACTGATATGAAAAATTTAGATCAGATAAATACATTTTTTGAACTCTCCCCCATGTCACCGATTCTACGAGAAGGAAGCTTTCCTATAATAAAAAGGTCTACTTTTCCATATAATTTGCTAAAATTTACTCCACAAAAGTAACTATTTTGGATTCCCCCCTATAAAAACGTTCTCCTGAAAAGCAAGGACTTAGCTGACAACAAGCTTTAATTTTTAACACTTTATACTGAAGACAGGAGAAGAACAATAAGACCATACAACAGCGCTCATGAAACGTATATCTCGCCAAGTCAATGAGGAATTTTATTAGACGGAATGGTGCAGAGTATTCAGCTGCGGTTGTGGTGTTTTTATTTGTCCGCTCCGTCAAATTAGTTTTGGTGCCATAATTGGTTCTCACCTTTTAACCTTTTCCAACTCTTGACTATCGTTTCTTCTTAAGATAAATACATTTAACAAATGCTCCAGAAGTCATTTATAGAAATTATGTTGAGAATTTTCAAATAGTTTTAACGTTTATTTTATTTTTTGTTTTTTTTAATTTTGAACCATTGCATGTTTTCTTTTGCTTTTAGATTCTACGTATTCTTGAGAGTTTTTTCTAATTATCTTCGCTCTTACCTTTTGGTCTTTTTTTCAAAAGGTTTCGTAACATTTGACTCCACGACATCTTTCCTTTGTTTGTTTTCTTTTGTATAATCGCATCTTAACAGCAATAGGACAAGAAGACGAGACAAGATAAAAAATAAGAAACATGTTTACATAAAAGGTAAATAAATGAGATGATGATGAAGGCACAACAAGCGTTTTATTATGGAAATTAATTAATTACTCGTACATATAGAAAAGCAAATGTATTCATAAAAAAATACAACCTCGTACCAAACTAAAGATTCAATGGCGGCTATGGCGACCATTTGTGAAATATAAAAACGGGGAAGAGAGTGAAGTGTACCTCAAGACGAATCATTGACACTCATCGGTACGATTAGTTGTGCAGTTTTAGGTTAATACGCTTTTCTCGATCTGGGGATATGAGGCAGAAGTGAGGAACGACCAAGAGATTGAAAGCTGGCGGCCGCATCCTAGCGGGTGTGTGTCCAATTAATATAAGTATTACACTGCAACCAAAGTAAAACCTACTACATTTAACATTTGAACCCGCGAATACTGGCTTCGTAGTTACGGCTCTTACATACTCGGCTATTCATGCGGACGTCACCGATGACGAATTATAAGTAGCGGTATTTTTTTCAATAAAGTTGTAGCTCTCTAAGCGTTCGAGTAGCACACTGTCGACAGATGGACGGATGTAACTACATCAAATCACAATTATAAAGTGATGAATATGATGAAGGGGAGATGTGAACCTACCACATCCCCCTTCTTTAATGAGTACAAAAACTAAGCTAACAGTTGTTGTTCCCATTAAATAGTACGATTTATAACGTGGAGGTCAAACGTGTTTAAAAAGATTATAAACTAACGTAATAAACATTAATATTATCATTAGTATTATTGTAATTTATTTTGATCGAACAAATAAATGTTAGAACTAAAGAGCAGGACGAGCACTAGCAAGCAGGACTATCGGCACTTATTTTTTTTTTTCTAAAGGCACACTAAATGGTTAGTTTAGTCGTTTTAGTAAAGACAATTATTGCATTTATATTTTAATTCTCCAGGCACTTTCGAGATGTCCATAGGGTTGGACGCTCTTCAAATATTGGAAAGGTTTCGGCAATCAAAAAATATATGTTTAATCGCAAGGTTGTATTAACAATTGTAAATTGGAGAATTAGGTTTCTTGAGGGTCCATTCCTGTGCCTCGTAATCCTTAAGGGGTAAAGTCGGGTAGAGACTTCCAAATGTATTAACAGAGAAATTCAATCGACATTTAATTAAATCCCTATTATTCCTTTTTGGAGACTAGCGCTCTTCTTCCTTATAGGAAATAAAAAATGTCTCGAACGTTCGTCATCCCGTTCAATACCGTGTAAATGGTATGTAATGAGTTACTTCATTTCTTAAGGCAACGCGGTATTACGCTCCCATACTAGATTTACTAGAAAATTTTTCTTCTGAGCAAGTGGTAATTAAGAGCAGTCAGGTCTAGAGAATAATTCGCAATCAGTAGAAATTTCCAGTACAACTTGAAGATCACTTTTTGGGCTGCTTTTGCTGGAGACAAATGGATGTATCTGTTTTACATGGATGAGACGAAAGAGACGAGCAATAAAATCTCAATTAAACACTTGTCATATGAGGCAAATCAAGGTTTACGAAAACCTCAGCATACTCAGCTGATTTCATTGCTACCTAACCATTCGCCAGTGCAAGTTTTTTTTTTACCACAATTTCTGTCCTTCACCTATTTAGCCGTTGCAACGATCTTGGTTTGTTAACAACATGATTTCATTCTTATATACGATAGATATATAAAATAGAATGCACTGAGTTTCGCTGTTAAATATTTTAACCTAACTGGCGGATGGTATCTATAATTCAGGCCAAGGTCTTAGTTTCAATGTCGCGCAGTTGCTTCCTTTGTAATTGAAAATTCTCCGTTTGTGTTTAATTTTAAAGCTTGCATAACTTAATTTCCGTTTTATTTTACAAATAATAGTTAGTTTATGAAAATAAATACTTAAGTTACATACATACTTTCGTACGAAATTTGTGCACCCATCAACTTATATAAATATTTAAGAGTTGCAGTCGTTTTTGTCAACAAAAAAAAAAACAAAAATAAAAATTAAGTAGAAATGAAAATGAAAGACCTTAAGGCGAACCTTTTATTCCCATCACTTTACCCAAACTCGTGATGATCTGCTGTTGTCTTTTTTTTTTTGATCCTCCACAAATCTGTTAAGATCATGTTTACATAAACCATTTACAGCAAACAATTAGAGTATGGCTCTGTAGATAAACACACGGATGAGTAAGTAGAGAGACGAATGACGTATAGATTCATATACAATAACAAGCAATGGATGTATAGAAGGACAAAAAGAGACAGACAGGCAGCCGTACAGCAGGATAGAGAGAATACGAGTAGTTCTACTTTAGTTAAACAGGAAAAGGGAAACGGACAAATGAATGGAACAACGTTCGGACGAATAGCCAGACGGATAGTATACGCGAACAAAAAAATAGAAAAAAGTCATTTGCTTAATACCTTAACGTGCCGGATATTAGTCGCTTATAAAAGCCATTGAAAAAAATCATCCAAATAAAGTGCTGCTTTTAAAAGATAAAGTCCATGTTGTTTCAATCTTTTTCTGCCGAAACATTGTTAAAGAAAATTCACGCGAATTTGTTTGCATTCATTTTGATCCTAAAGTAATGCAAAGTATCAACGTGTAGGAGCGTGGCATGGCGCCTTCTGATTACCACTCGTTCAGATTGAAGCGGTGTAGCTTGGCTGACGCACGATTTCGAAAGAAATCTGCTGAAGAAGTGAGAAAATGGGTCGATTATTGGATCGCTGTCAAATCAATATCGTTTTGTGTCGTCATGTTGCCAGAAAGATGAAAAAAAATTGTAGAGAATCATGGAAAATATTTTGCTTACTATATATATATGTACTGTACGAGTGTTTGTCAATAAATGTGTTTTTCAAAAATGATCAAAATACATGCAAGTACCTGATGTTGTTGATTAAATCCTCGCAGATGAAATTTAAAAACAAATAACAAATAATAATAAAATGCTGAAAATTTCAGTGTGAAAATAGCCACAAATAAGTGCTCCTAAGGCACATTGTACATAGCTATCGTTTTTTATGTAAAGAATACGCGAAGTGTACACACGGACTCAACACTGCGGGTATTAAAATAGTGCTTCATTTCTGGCTTCCATTGTGCCGCAACGATACTCTTATGTACATTTAATGTATAGCGTGACCTTTGCAAACATACCGCATAAGCCGATTTAAGACTTAAAAAACAGGATAGGACGGGTGGAGAAAGATGAACACAAAAGGATTGACGACTGGGTCGACATGACTTTATCGCTTGAGAAGTTTAAGTTGACGAAGATTACATATGAATAAATGGGTGTATTTTATATTATTTTTAGTAGATAGTATGGTAGATTCGGGTGTCGCAAACAAAATGCCAAAATGAACATACCCACAATATCCGGTTGTTTGACATAATATCAACTCATATAATTGCGCTTACGCTAACATCAACGCACTCAAACTATATATATATTCTGTGGTTATTGAATTTTTAATGGACTATAAATTCAAAATTCCATAGACGGCGTATGAGTAATAAAAGCTCAACGGCATATAATGTTTGTAGGCGTGTATTGGCCGGAGCCTTCCGGTTACTTGATATTCTAACACATGCCTACATTGTATTATATATTTTATTATATTTCAGCCAGACGCCCTTTCTAAGTATTCGTCACATTATTGAAATCACAAAGAGTGTTATAAACCTTTGTTTATGTCTACGCGTGTGTGTACTTGTTCGTGTATTTATACTGAAAAAACCAACAACTGTCTATCAATTAAAAATTAATTTAATTCATAAAGAGCTCAGCTTATGTAGAGTTTTATATAACGTCAGGGTAATGATGTTAATTTGCTGTTAAACAGTGGCATGAAAAGTAGTGTATGGACGAAAGGTTGAAACTTGTGCAATAAAGTTTTATTAAATGCTTTACATGACGTTCTAGAGACACCCATAAATAATTTTATTATTTTAGGTCTTAATAGAAAAAATTTCAAGAGAGAAAATAAATCTCATTTAATTAGTTTTAATGCATTTATAAATTCTTAGAATTATTCTTATCCTTGAATGGAACGGCGCTTCAAGGTACTATCATGAAATCGCTTGACTTGAAAGACATTTCAGCGCTTGCTTAATATTTCTAGGCCTTTCCATGCTAGAGCGATTTGCCTAACCCTTCAAAATACGCTTGAGTTTCGGCGATCATCTCTTCATTAGAGCCTCTCCATTAGAGAGATCTCTTTCCACCGGGCGTTGATTCGAGGTTCGCAGGCAGGAGCACGGACGCGTGTTCTGGTCGACTTCTGACACGGTACAGTAACTTGGGGAAAGAGTATTTTTTTCCAACTTGCAAGCATAATATCATGAAATGATCACATATTTCGTCTGAAGCATGTTGAGTTCTTCGCATCGTGCGGATTGATCAATAGAGACGACATCGAGAAGTTATTCTACGAAATTATTGAGGAATGTATGTTGATTATAAATCACAAAATACTAAGAACTATAGTACAATATTCAAGTTAAATACCTTGGCCATATCGAATATCAGAAATATTTTTTTCTAAATTGGTAGCACTGAGATAGAGCCTTGTGTCAAATTTCATATCATAAACGTCATTAGTGGTTTTTAGCTGTGCTGTGTATACTCTTTCCGATTCTCACAACAATTTTGTTCAGCAAAGAAGTTTCATTAAATTTTGTTTTCGTAGCGAAATGGGATCAGGCTTATATCTACGCATACGACCCGGAAACAGCTGATGACGAAGCTTTTTCTCATGATGAACAATTATCTTCCAATTCCACCAAACACAAGAATCATGGTATCGTTTATGCAGCTGCATAGATCGTAGACCAAGTTAATGTTGTTTGGCTTCAGCGTAAATTCGCAGATGGAATATGGTCAAAACCGAGCTCTTTCGGAGACGTGTTCCGGTTAGCGTTTGGTTCAGTAGTGATAGGATAAAATAAAATATGGCGATTGCTTTTTAGTTTTTTGAGGCAATTCATCGAATCTTTCCACGATTGATCGAACAAAGATTGGCGCGTTTGTAACATCGAGATTTCCTGGACGGAAACGAGCAAAAAATTTGTGCGCAGCTGGTCTTGATAAATCTTCTGCGGCATAAAGACCACGGCTTTTTTTCGCAAGACTGCAAGGCCACTCCAGCAGAAGTAAGATTTTAAGGTATTGGGAATTTTTTTCGATTGCCACAATCTTTTTCAATTTGTTTTTTCTTTAATTATCGATGGATTATCAGTTGTCAGACGGGTACACTTCCGCTTGATTAGGAGATCAAGTGAAGTTTTCCCACTAATGCATGGAAATACAAAAAACTCGGCTTTGTTCTAAGGAAAAGGCGTATTATTGATTAGGAATATTGTACAGACAACGCGTGAGTAAATGTGTCTATATGATCTAAGCTTAGTAGTCTTATCCGTCAAATCGCTATTCTGAACCCATTCCCATCATAAAATACTAAAAATAGACTTTGTGGCCAAAAGTTTTCATGGGGGGCTATTAAGAAACAATGGTCTAATTCAGTTCAAATGATCCGATGCAATCCACTTTTATACGGTTCGTTCCAAAATCAAAAGATGTCAATGAACAAAATTTCACCAAAATATCTCGAAAATTGCGACATAAAAACACATGTACAGAGAGAAGATGAGAACAAACTGAGATATATGAGATGCGGATCTTAAACAAAAAACAGTTAGATGTACACAGTTCCATTGAATTAATTGCGAATTCCGAACTATCAGGCCTACGCTATTAAGAGAGTATTTACTTTGCTCAGGATACTAAAGGCACGAAGCTCTTCAAACGTATTGTGGTTTGTCATAGAAACGCGTGTGCGGCCTGAACGTCTATTTAGCATCAAGAGAAAGAATGGAATATACGTCTCCACTTTTCGTAAGAACAAGTCTGTCTGTCCATAATTAACAAGCCTAATCGGTGACCCTCTGCATTGTCAGTGTCAGCTTGAGATCCCTAAAACATACAAGCGTTAGCATTCTATGGCCCAACAGTATTTAATAGCAGGACTTCAAAGTTGAAATATATGGAACGGAATGAAAGACCATTGCTCCATTTGCTTGAGCGATCGTTCCTTTTGGCTTTCTCCATTTGCGATTATTACTTGCTAACATGTTGAATTTGTTCCTCTTACGGAGATCGTCCGTAGCCATCAAAACTTAAATAAATAAAAGCTAATTTCGCTTATTATGTCACAAAGTATGCCTTTCATCTTAAGTCGATAATCTGTCTTACTGAAGCTTAACTCGGCTAAATCTGGATTTCTTGGATATGGATAAATAAATGAAAGGGTGAAAGGCTAACAGATTGTTAGTATTCAGATATTCAGGCTCTTACTAAATAGATATAGTGGCAGTATTTCTTATATAGAGAAAATCTCTTAAGAAATGCTTCGTTAGATCAGTGGAAGTCTGTTCAAGATTTGTTAAAATACCTAAAATGGCTTCTGCAGGTATGAATGAACATTGAATTATTTTCAATAAAATGGATGTAAATTTTTGTTAAAATATTTACTCTTTACGCTTTTGATCCGAGGTATTTTATAATTTACCAGTTAGTTACTCATAATGAAGTTTTGGAGCATATTTCAAAATAGTTTTTTCAATTTTTAGAAATTAATTTTTTTCATATTTTATAAAATACATCACCTTTTCAAAAGGATGGTAAAGGTGTGCATTACCATAATGCACAGACGCATGTTGCACTCAGCACAATTTGGTACACACATACATCCTTTATTAGACCAGTCGATTGAGAATTTTTTTTTTGGGCCGATCTGTCTGTCGGCGCACTTGTCCATCCCTCCGTTTATATTACCCTTAATCGGCGTTCTGCTGGATGTTCATACATTTTGTTCTTAACCTACAATTCGCGTTTACTTGTTTTGGTCCAAAGACGTGTACCATTTAAAATGGATTAGATTTAAAAAAAGTCATGAACATAATATTGTGGTATGCTAATCACAAGGTGGGACCATTTCTTGAACGCGCTCATATGTCAACATTTTTATTAAAATGAAGCCCTTAGCGACGATTTAACACGTTTTGGTAAAAATTCATCCGCACTAACGCTTTCGTATATACAAGTTTTTCAGACTTCGATCGCACATACAGGCGTTCTCGTGAAAGGTAAGCCTTTATTGTGGCAACAGGATCTAATCTTTTGTATTTATTTTATTTGACAATTAAGCGAAGCGAGGAAGGGGTTATATAGCCGGCTTTGCTTGGCTGCAACGCTCTTAATTATTTTCCCTTTTAATTTTTTTTTTAGAAAATTCTTCTTGTTTATAGTTTTGGTTTTTTTCTACGGCTTGAGTTAATTAAAAATTCCGCTCTTTGTTTTGAAAAACAAGAATTCCTCGGTTGCGCCGAATCGCTTGGTATCTATTTTTACAAGTAAAATTAATATTTATCAACTTCGATGGTTGGCTGTGTATCGAGTTAGTGTGGAGCCGAGTTGGGGTTTTTGATTTCCAAATTATCATACGACTGCGTACCTACAAAGTCATGAAGCGAGAATCTAATAGCAATTCTTTCTCCTTTCGCCACTTATCGGATCTGTTCTTTTTGTACACTACATCTTTTCCATTACTTTAATATGTTTAGTTCTTTCCCATAGCAGGCATATTAAGAATTATCGAAACGGTATTTTTGTTTTACACAAAAATAATATGTATGTTGCGGTATTGCGAGTTATTTCTATTTCTGGACTATTGCGTTCGTATGAATGGGTTGATTAGAACTATTTGTGCACACAGTGCAAATGGCGTAGAACTTCATAATAATTTCGTTAGTTGCTATGTTAAGCGAATATATGTGCCCCAAGTCAGGAATTATGATGCCTTTCTCAAAAGCGGCGTCCAATTTTTACAGATTTGGGATCTTTTCGATTTTTTTTTCAAGAATGACTCGGTGAAACTATTTGCCACCGACATAACGTCTTAAGGAACGAATTATAGAAAACATTTCTTTCTCAATTTATTTTTATGAAATATTTATCGTCCTCCTATTAAACTATCTACCGTAATATGGATTAACATTTGAAAAGTATAAACTTTCAACGATAAATTGTTCCAAAATGAATATTAAACGACTTTAATCACTCTCATCACTATCGGCATGAGTAATAAAATTTGTTCATATTGACTCCGATATTGTTGTTGTACGGCATATTACTGCTTGATTAAATCAACTGATTACAAACAGAAACGAGCTGACTTAGCGAATGGACAAACTCGTTGTAGAAATTTTTACAATTCTACACGCTCTGGTAGTGTCACTCTAGGAAACATAACGACAATTGAATATGTTTTGAGGCAAGAAACTGAAGGAAGGAAACCGCCGGCAAGGGTATTACAGGGGGTGAAATTATGATTAAGAGAGAAAAAAAAACGAATGCAAGAGTTGAAATAAGAACTATTCTAAAATCATTTCTGAATCGATGTAAACCGGTGTCTCCGTTTGGGATCTCTCCGTGTATTCGCATTCATCCTATGGGTCGAGGTTTTCAATATAATTTGATGAAATTTGTACACATTCACACATTTTCACTTAAGGACGATACTTATTGAGAAGGCTTACGAACGGTGTCCATATAACTTTGATAAAATGCTCAAGAAAACTTCTCAGAACTTGGTGGATTTGACACAGAGAAAGACTGTGCATCATTTGGAAGCAGATGCAGTGGTGCATGTGTGATATAAAACAGGGATGAACTCGTTTCTAGGTAATCTTTTATCTGGCAATAAAGAAAAGAATTTAGCATTACCAAAAGAACTTGGTCCAGCATGTACTGATTTGGACTATAAAGGTCTATTTTTCGTGTTCTTATAAAGCTATAAATAAGCCCTTACATGGCGACAAAGTTTCGCTTTAAATATCTTTTCACGAAGATATATGAACAATAATAAGATCTTGAATAAAAGAAAATACACTTTCCTCAATATTGATCACGTTTTGGTTCTCCTTCTTCAGGAGGATTCTTATGAAAAGTAAATTTTACATGGCAATAACGTATATTCCTTGCTGCCTTACGAGGCAAATCACTGCACAATTTTATTAGATGAAGTACTTTGCGCTTGGACTAAGGCTGACTATTAGCCTTAATCCATTGTACAGTTATAATTTTCAAAAAATTATTAGGTGATTGCAACGATATTGATGAGATTGAAGTAAAGATCGCGAGCCGTTAGCTTATCAGCATAAGGAGTAATGTGGTTGAGGGGCGAACTGATGCATAATATATATGATGACGTACTATTCTACGACGTAAGCTTTTATATGGTTTTTAGTGCGTTTATCATTTGGGTTGAATTATATGCAATTGTTTTCGATGAGTCTTTAATGGAATTTTAAGCCTTCTTAAGCTGCTTAATAAAGCAACTTGAACTGATGTTTTGGGTTTCATGTTATTACTAAAAGGAATTGTTTGCTAACACAAATACAAATAACGAAATGTGTGTACGAAGGCCCTTCCACAAGTATAGATTTCTGTTGCTGCTCAAAAACTATGGTAATGTTTGGTTGCAAATACGAAAGTTATGAGGCTTTCAAATTTGACAACATTGCGATGCGACCTGCCGTCAGGTTAGCAGTTATTAGTTGTGAATGTTTTCAGTGAGTATGTTCAAACGTAAACGATTCCTAGAAAGTGTTGCGATGTTGGGGGACTTAACTTCCTCATCTAATTCATTTACATATTGACTGAGACAGTTTAAAGCTACTTGTACGCGCTGCCAAGATCATCATGCCAGATATGCAAAAAAGTATTTAGATTGGAGTACATGCGGAAGAACGGGCACACGCATTCTTATAATGTAACGAAAGAAGCAGTTCGCTTAAGTTGGAAGACTAAACTTCGAATTACTTTCTCACGCACCCCAATTGCTAGGTGCCTTCTCGAAGTTTTCTGTGTTTCTTACGCCTTTATCAATAACGCACAGATAGAGTATACAGTTGATGACAGTTTTAACAAAATCGATGTCTCTCACTAAGTACGAGATATTGAAGAGATTTAAGATTGCTAGCAAAAAAGTTTCGAGCTAAATGGAGTCAATTTATATGTTGAGGAATGAAGACACTATGTAGCAAATTCATTGGATTTAGTTCGTCTAGAGTTAGGTACTTTTCGAATTACTTCTCCACCAACCCTCGTGTATACACATAAACATATATGTGCATATTTGCGGAGATATGCTGATAACAACTGACGATACTTTAAGACCAACCAACACGGAAAATGCTATACCAAATTAATAGATTTTGTTCTTGACATAATTGCAATTATGAATTATATACTAATGCAAGAGTAAGGATATCATCTTGATAAGTGATGTATATATTAACAAACTCAGATGAAAGTACATTTTAATTAAATTTAATGCATCATAGAAAGAATGACATTTTATACTTTCGAAAATTAAAATATTGCGTCAATGAATTGATCCGTTGCAAGAAGCGGGCAAATGTTAAATGCAAAATATTTAACAAGAAAACAACAACTTTAGTCAGTCAAAAACATTTACTTAAATTCGATAATTTCCCGTTATCACTGCCGGCTCTTTATAACTTCTCTCTCGAAACAGTCACAGCAGTGACATTCTTGTATTTAAAGGTACACGCAGCACGTTACCAAACTGTAAGATCTTCCTTCTGATCGATTAACCGCTTCAGCTTAGGCAGTATGGAAGACTACTACTTACGCGGAGCAATCCATTCAGATAATAATCACAAATCGGCGTAAGTGTCTTGAAATAGTTAATCTGCCAACGATTAGCACAAGTTCGGCTTTTCTGCTCTATAAATGCTAGTCGGATTAAGCTGTTGGCACAAGGGACATCAGAAATCATAGATCAAGAAGCATCTTTGACATTAAAATCCTCATTGTCGGATACTGTTAACTGCTTATGACTTACACTTCACTTACGTTGTATTCTTCGTATGTCTCCGCGTGTCTGTTTGAGATTTCGGTACAGATTTGTGCATAGAGGCAATAAGAAAAAAAAAAAAGGCAAGTTCAAATGTCACAGTCAAGCAAGACCGACTGTTAAATACTCTACAACGCTTCCGCTATTTTCGTTACAAGATGTCCACAAGATGTGTTGGCACATAAACATTTACTTTTCTCGAGAAAAGAAGTAAAGATTTACTTTTTTGCTACAAAAACGTTTAGATTTGATACGAACATTTATAAGACAGAGGGTGCGAGAAATCTGCTCCCTTTTATCCAAACTTTGGACGTTCATTTAGTATAATATAATTCTTCTCAGACTTTTGTGGAAAAATGTCCAAATTGAATAATTTTTTTTATAAAACGATTTATTTCAGAATAGACCTTGACATGGCTCATTTCAATCCATTGTGAATAGTGTGTGTTCTTCTGTCAAAACACGTACCTGTGTATCAAATTTTGTCACAATATTTCAAAAATTACTAGTCTGAGGTTGGGTAGAAGAAATGAGAAGGCGAATCTATCAGATGGACGGACGGACATGCTTAACACAATTGCAGAAAGGGACTTCGTGTCGATTGTTATAGTAAACCATGGATGTATCTTAACTTACGCTGGGCGTTGAACAATTCCTCGCGAAGTAGTAAGAGTCTTGTTAAGTATAACTAAACTAAGTATCTGAAGCAACTGAAAATTACATTTTGGATTGATCTATAAAGTTACTCTCAAAATCACATACACACATATATGCTTGGCACGAAGGCAAGAAGTTAGCAATGAACCCTAATTGTTAAAGTTTTGTAGGCTATACAAAGTATAACTTTGTACACGGGTGAATATGACTGTGTTTATAAGCATAAAAGTTGTTGTTGTTTGTGAAGGTATAATATTTTATTAATACATTAGCAAAACTAACACTCGACTATGCTGCCATGGCATACAAGTTATTGCCTTATTGTTACACGGTGGTACAATTTACAGCTTACTACTGCTACCCACATTACTGCTACTACTACTACTACTACTACTACTATTACTACTACTACTATTACTACTCTATGACATTTATTACTTCACTGCTAACGTTAAGTAAATGCTCCACACATTTTTACCCATTTGCACACTTACTCCGCTGGTGCTTGGTTCAAGTGATTGCCTATGAGTGTACGTAAGTGTACGTATGTGTAGATAGAACTGTGTTTGCATCTGGCTACATATATAAAATACGTATAAGTAGAAGCTTATGTGAACTTTGTAAGGTATACTTCCAGCGTAACGTGTGCATGAGTGTACACAAGTTTACAAACTCTTTCAACGAAGACGGAAAAAACTTTCAGTTTATACGTACTCGGGTATACATGTACACTATCACGATATGTGTAAACATGCGATACAAAGTAAGAGAATAACAGCTTATTTTTAGCAGCAACTTTGCATGTACGTGCATGCTGTGTGTGTGTGTGTATGTGTGTGTGTGTGTGTGTGTGTGTGTGTGTGTATATATATGCCAAATTCAATACATAATTATGAATCTGTGCTAATTAGTGATGCGCCGCGTGAAGAACAGATAAAATAGTTCGTCCTTGAGTCATTTGGTGTTTGCCACTTTCGTTTTGTCATATAATTCCTCTTTTGTTATATTGATAATAGAAAGTGTGCACTTTACTGCGTTAATGCGTATGTATTAACTTAAAGCTAATGCTTGTGGGTGTAAAAGTTAAAGGGACTTAGTTAGCGGGATCCATCTTTTAATTGCAGAATCATTTTCTCTTCCTGTTTCAAATAAAAACCACTTTTATTCAGGTGAAGTCTTTAATCTTTCCCCATAATGAAATTATCCAAATCAAAACGACATTTGTAAGATAATATTGTTACGGAAATCCCAAATCCAGTTCATGCTAACTGACTAATGTTTCCCAAGTACTGAACTCCCTGAAGAGGGAAAAGCCAAGTGCACATTCGCGGCGGCCGGCCGACGAAAAAGACTAGCGGAAAACAGACAGGGGAAAGCCCAGGTGCACATTCGCGATGCGAGGAAACGATTAGCGGAAAAGCAAGTTAACGCATTAAAAATGAAGCCATGAAGTTAGGTTATAGTAACATGCTTGTAAAAATGTATATAAGTAGACTATATGCGGAAGGCAGAGTTAGTCGTACAAGAACGTTTGAGTCGAAAGAGAATATTAGGGTTGAGAAATCGAGAGTATTGCCAAAGTGAAATGTAAATAATCCTACCCTTAAGGAAACAGATTGTAAATAAAGAAACTTGAAGTTAAAAGAACTTTTAAGTGTATTTCTCTTGAAAAGAATATCCACGATCCAGTGATACGGACCATATCGAGAAAAACGAAGTTCCTTAAATTTTGTTTTCTTTTATTTTTTAAGGTATTTTATACTAGAGAGTCAAGCTGTATCAAATTGAGATCGTTCGATGAAAAATGCAGAAGATATTGAAACTAATAGTAGAGAAAGGCATCGATCAATTTTGAATGCATTGCAATGTCAGCTTGAATCTCATCAATGAAGTGCATGCAAAAGTTTCGTTATGCTGACCTGTTCTTCCTTATAATATACTTCGTCTTCTTCTGCGTGTACGTACCTGGCTCTAGCTAGGATGCAATAGCATATCGAGTAAATAGGCCCGAAATCTTTATTGACAGAAAATCATTTGACGTTCAAAACGTTTTTTTTTTTTGATTATGTAATACATTCAAGGAACTCTAATCGTTATGCCTGATCGGTAGGCTTCAGTTCTTGAGTGAGAAGTGAAATGCTTCGCCAAGAAGGTGCAAATCTTTCATGAGAATAAGCTACAGAGGACTTCTCGATACAACCAATTCCTGACCACGGCGTCGAATTGATGATTTTGGGCTCTCAACACCACTCTCACCAACGCTTTCGATATTATGTAGTGAGGGACAACCAGAGCGTTTATGATCACTCTTACTCGATCTCTTCTCAGCCGATGAAGTTAAATAACTATTTCACTTATACTTTGTATAATTTTTCATGCATTTTTAGTACGCCCTACACAACAACTAATCAAATGCAAATTTGTTTTAATTTAAAATAAAAAAGTGAGGTTTCTTCGGAGTAATTGTTCATTAGTTCCAGATTAATTCGTATTGCACTTCTAAGCTATTTTGCAGGTAAGGTCCGCTAAGTGGTTGTTGAATCGGCAAGCTTGAACTCTGTTACTAATTCTATGGGGCTATTATGTGTTTACGGAAGTGTGTCATCAGCTAAATTCCAAGGAAAAACTACACTCATTTGCTTCCGTGTAGGCTTTAGCAGCTAATTTATTTCGCCAGACAAATTTGCAGAGAAAAGCAACGCAAATATTGAGGTTTACGTTGATATTATATCAACGAGTCTTAAGAGGTCTTAAATGTCTTTAGTACTATTTTCACCTGTCTGCTTATGAATAATAATGAATTACCATAGATTTTGTTTTAGAGAATAAGAGCGTTTTTCATGGCAACGTGAAAAACTGAAATTTTCTACCTAAGTCTGTTAATGAATATATAAAATTTTCGTTTTTTACATATCTTCACTATTAACATGAACCGAGAAGTTTATTTCGCCGCACCCATAAGAAAATTAAAAACTAATGACAGCTGGCGGAAAATTTAGCGGGAAAACGGATTAACGGCTTACAAATGCCGCGATGAATTTAAGTAATGGTCACACTCTTGTAAAGCGTTGTATAAGAAGAATATTTGCGAAAGGCAAAGTTGGTCGTGAGAGTCGGATCAGGGGAGTTGCATTCCAATATTCGAACGGAAAAGACCCGTAAAAGTTTCCGTAAATAGGTCTCATAAGAATTTTCAATCGTAAAAATCTCTAGTCAGTGCTGCGAACTTCCTTTCGGAAGGTTTTGCTTAAAAGTGTAAAACTCACCAAAGGCGGTTTACGTTACAACATCATATACCAAATTATTTCAAATTAAGTATAACGAAGTTCTTATTTCATTACCCTTTACATCCTTATCCACTCATTTAAATTCCTTCTCGAAGACTTGGTAAGATTTTTGAACTCAGCATGCGACTTTTATGGGCTTACTTGTACATGTGTGGGCGTAAAGTCATCCCTGGGCATTCAGTATAACTTTTGAATTTTTTTCAATTGAGAAGACATTTTGCGAACACTTCGTGCTTCTGGTGAAAGAATTATTAGTAGTAATACTTTGATGTTGTGATCGCTCGTTAGTGATCACAAAAAATATGTTTCTTTGTATCAAACTTGATATTCCGGGATAGGAGTCATAATAAAGCAGCTTTCCAAAATTAATTTTGCTGTAAAACAAATTTATTAAATCACGAAAAACTGCAAAGAGAAGGAAAAACTGCTTGTGACTGGTGGCATGTCTGTGACAATGCTCAGAATACGGTTTGTAGCATCGTCTATTGCTGTTCACTACTTTTTCATTTTCTTTTTGACAGGGCATGACTTACACGCATCGGAAGTAGCATCTTACGGCTAATCACGATGGGGCCTGTTTCTAGTATCATTCTATAAATGGAAGACTTGTTCAGCTGTGATACAAAAAATCAGGTCCATTAATCAGAAGGAAGTATTTCTGGCGAAACACACATATCCTATCCCAGTTGAATGCTTGCAAGCACACTTCAATGAGTTTTGCCAACGGTGTCATGTTGAAAAATTGCTCTCTATATGTATTTAGCTGTCGCGTTCCTATTAGCAACTTGTATCTCCCAAAATGCGACTTGTTTGCACATTGGGCTTGATATTATGTCCACTTTGCAGTATTCGATGCGATTGAATAGCCTTCGACTTCGACTTATATATAAGAAAAGTAATGCTTGCGACGGAGTATTTTTCTGTTTGTCTGCCGCATAAGTTGACTATATATAAAGCTTGTAAATCCAATATTGCGTACACGAGAGCGGTGCACTTTGTATCGTCCTTTACAGCTTAAATAAAATAATTTCGTATAAAGAGAAGTCGTAGGCAAAGTAACACTATCTTCTAGAGAAACCAGCAAGGACTTGTTTGTATATCTGATAAATATTTATCCCTCTGTTAAATTCTGCTAAATCTCCTTACTAAAAGCCTAATATACTACCAAATATTATTAACCTTGTCTTTCGTATATTTACGAGTATTCTTCCGTCTTTTAACAATTAATCCAATTAAACCCGAAAATGAATTACTATTTAAGTGTATTACAATAAATCGGATTTCAAATAAAGAGACGCACTCTCACATATTCTCTCTTATAGCGTGAAGAGTGTAAAGAAGATCCTCCCCTATAACTACTGAGACGGATTCAAATGTGCTTTGTGCAAGTTTTCACTCATATGTGCATAAACTTTTGTAATATTTTAATTAAGTATTCTAAAGAAACGTACAAGTAATGGAAGAGTCTTTCAATTCATGCAAAGAATCCTTCGATATTTACAGAAAAACTTTGAAACTTCTAATCCATAACGGTTGCCTTTTGCCTTTTGCACTGCTTACTGATACATATATATTTTTGTGTATATATATGAATATATATCTTTATGTATTAGTATACATGTACGTGTTCGTGTAAGTGCATGTATGCATACATCAATTAGACAGTTAAAGGATAAACGCCTAAAACAGAGCTGAGGAATTTAAGCATAGCTAGAAAAAAGTACGAAAATCGTATCTATACGACGGTGGCCAACAACTTACTTATACAACCATCATTGCTAACTTAAGAAAACAACTCAAAAAAAACAAAAGGAGGAGGGGGAAAATGTGTTAGGTGTCCGAATAAGTTCTGTGTATGTTTTGTAAAATTCAAATTTGATTTAAAAATACTTGCTCTAAAGTTCAGTAATTGAAATATTTCTCGTCATTATTCAAAGTCGTTTGCCATTTATGGGGTCGTTTGTGGATGCCCTCATGATAGAAACTCGATAGCTTCGAGGCGAAATACTCATTCAACCATTCTGTGAATCACCGATCGGCTCAACATGCCCGCAATAAGCCGCAATTGGGCGAAGTTCGAGGCTCATGTTGAAATTCACTTCCAGGGTTGCTTTTGCTGCATGTACGTACGGGCGCTTTCATAAACGAAAATCACTTACCGAATTCCTTTGCCCGTAAATGGTGTATTCCCTTAAGCGCTCAACTTGATTAATGGGACTTGATATCGTTCAGATGTAACAGTTTCGCCAGGCTTCAGAACTTCGTAATAAATGATTCAAGTCCCATTCCACCAAACAAACGATATCACTCTCTGGCCGTAAACACTCGGCTTTGCAAAAGGTGTGGTTACTTGTCCTTGATGAATTCATGCTTTTCGTCGTTTAATGTTGTCGTTCAAGATCCATTTTTAATAAAAATAATTCCGTTTTTTACAGCGAGTTTACAAATGTAAGCAGACAGCAACTCTTTGGTTATCTCATGAGGAGTTCATATTCCTAACTATACAGCAAGCTATTTTTGTGTTTGTGCTGGATATTGTCGGCTTTTTTCACTTTTTAACAGACACTGTAGCATCACTCACAGCACAGGACTAATGAGTAAAAAGGAGCGCAATTTTTTTTGGCTTCTGAAAACAGTAATATTTCCAGTTAATATTATACTATAAGCCTTTTTTTTTGGCCAAATTGTGGAATTTTCAATGCCAATCTGCATGCAAGGACTGCTAATGTTTTTATTAAATTTGAAGCCAAGATCCGAATTTTGACGACTTTTGGAATTTGGAAATTTTCATATGGAAAATATTTACCGCCAAAGCGGACAGTCGGACAAGCAAATCCAAATTCGGGTTTCGTACTGATCAATAATATATTGATATACTTTGCAGAGTCTCTGAAGCCGTTTTATGAGTGTTGGAAGCGTTTTGCCAAAAGGAATATGCTCGCAAAAAATAACAAGGAACACTGTAGTCCAGCACTTGGCAACGACTCTTTTTAAAATACGCTTCTACATTTGGATTGGTCAAGAGTGATGATGTAACAGAGTTCATTTTCAATTCAAGCAGTTTGCATTAAGGTATCCCTGTGAAGCTACTTACTACTTCACGATTGCTCCTCTATTAAAACTGGGGTCATTGTCGGGTGCTTCTTTAACGTGGCCATGCCTTGCACTTTAACGGGCGCTCACCTAACAAAGCAATTCGTTTTCCATCGCACGCATTTCGTTATTTCGTAAGAAAATTACGGATTTTCTGGTTTTCCGTATTATTTACACATACACAAACATAATATTCATGCCTAACTTTTGTTCCGCATTGAAGATAGAAGGTTTGCACAACCTAGGTAAATATAACCGCAAATTTTTTTTCTTTCCAATCATCAAATCAATAATGTATTAAGTTTACGTTGGAACGCATTCAGGCCTAACACGTTCCGTAGTTGCACATCCACAGCAATACTGTGATCCATTTGAAATTAACATGAAGTTTGTTGAAATTGGAAAACCTTGATTTAAAACTCAAATTAATTTCAACTCATGTAGTGGTATCACTTGGACTGATACTAGCAAACAGGTATACGTACGAATGAAGCACAGGGCGTTCGTATATGGGTCGAGAGGGAAAGAGAGAGAGAGAGAGAGAGAGAGAGAGAGAGAGAGAGAGAGAGAGAGAGAAGTACCTCAAATGGTTACATTTACAAAAACATTTTTTCTAGACTAGATCCCGTTGGGTTTTGTACAGCTTAACCGAAACAATGCCAAAAATGTACTCTTCATGCACCTGTTGTTGCACACAACAAACGCACAAGACTCTGCACGTTAACAAGAGCTCTTGCTTTCAAGATAATTTAGTAAACGGATGTAATAGCATTTAGTTTATGTATATGTTGATGTTGTATATGTGTGGATGTGTGCGTGTATGCCAACCCCTTAGGGCTCATTATCTTTTATTTTCTTGGCGTCTTATTCAATGTTCTATTTCTAAAATTCTTCATTGTTTCTATTTACTTTTCAGATACAATCTATCTCTTTCCCTCCTTCTCTCCTTCTCTCCTTCTCTCTTTCTCTCCTTCTCTCTCTTTCTCTTTCTATCTATCTATCTCTCTATTTACCTATTCATATCCTTATTTATCTCTCTCTCTCTCTCTCTCTCTCTCTCTTTTTCTCCCTTTATCTCTCTCGCTCGCTTCCTCCTTCTTTATCGTAAGACTTTTTAATGAAATTGTTTTCGTGTTGGGCTTTTGTTTTGTTTTATTGATTTTAGTGAATTTATTAAATTAAAATGTAATTAAGAACACATAGGCATTTACAGACTGTTATACGCAAACACACACACACATACATCCATCACACACACGCAACGCTCTTATTGTGTGCAGTTCATATTATGTATATAATAATCATATTCATAGATATATGCACTTGGATGCTTTATGCCACATATTTAATGCTTGCGTATATCCTAGCGTTTGTTTAGTTATGCTGGCTGCTATGATATACGTGTGGATGTACAAGTGGTCACAGAAATCGATGAGCCAAAGTAAAAGCAATAGATCGTTCGGTCAATGGTTGTTTGAAAAACGTGACTACTGGCTGTGTAAAGGGTGTTAATTATATTCATTTGCGATATTAGTGCACGTAATTCTTTTTTTACACGAACTGTTTTGTTTTAACGCAATTTTCAAAATTCTCTTAACTTTTTTTTTTTTTCATTTTTTTAAGGAATCCTTTTTTTGATGTTTTGATATAACTACGGTTTGCATTTTTCATGCATGTTGTATATGCGTATGTACGTGCAACTTATTTTTTATAATATATTCAATGAAATAAAATGTGTAAGCACGAAATAATTCTCTAAGGGAACTCTAACAACAATCTTTCAATAGCGTTTACCTATCGTGTAAAAAGAGAGGAGATCGCTTTTAAACTATGTAAACTTTACCTAGATAGTCTAGAGACGGCTATTTAACCAACAATATCTTTGATACGAATAATTGCGACATGTGCACATCTAAGATATTCTCACGGTTTTCAAAACAAAGATTACATCGCTTCTCAGAGTATCATTGTAGACAATGGATAGTTTGGTTTCGCTTCAAAGTGCCTTTAAAAAGTATTAAGAATACATGATTTTTCAAAGGTGGTATCACTCAGTTTTAGTCCATTTGCCACTATTTCAAAATTCTATTCAACGTAATTGAAAAATAACCGTTGCTCAAACTCTGGATTGTTATGTCTTCGAAGATGAACAAGTTTCTCACCTCGAAGATCGTTTATTGAAAGAAGAGGAGAAAGATCACATCACTTTCACATCATTTTGCTTACTATTTTTATTTTTTTTTTTTTTGCCCAACAACTCAGCAGATATCCTTTATGCTCTGTTCGGGTAGTACACTGGCAGTCAGAGGAAAAAGACGAAAGAAAAATGATATAGGGAGTGGCCGCAGTCCAGTGGGTGCGTGTCCAATCGGTAAGTGTTCTGCCCTTACCGACTCAGCATTCATACCATAGCTACGGCCACGTATGCTCGCTTTATCGTAATGAGATTTGAATCCACGAACTGACTTGGTAGAGTCCTACCTACTCAGCTACTCATGCGGAAACATGAAGCCCAGAAAAGTTATTGTACTTCGTTTATTGTTTAGAAGAAAAAATTCGTGCCTATAAAACTATATTATGGCGCGCTTGTCCAATTAAAGCAAAAAAAAAAAAAAAAACAAGCAAGTAAAACAAGTCTGCCGTCCTAAGTCTCAATAATTCCCGGGAGCAAGCAAGAAATATATTTTGTTACAAAAAGTGTTTCTGAAAACTAGTCGATTTCCCAAGCAGTGTAACTTCTAAGAAAGGAAAAGCCATAGGCACAATCATGATATATAAAAAGTGGCATTTTTGCAGAAGACCGAATTAATTGCACCAAGAGAGTATCGCTTCGCGATATCCAAGCGAAGCAAATCAGGACCATTTCAAGTATAAGTTCCTGCAAATAAATTGTAAACATTACTTCGGAAAATTATAAATAAAATCTACGCTGCTCACGATCCAGTGATGCGAATCTTGTCAAGAGTTAAACCAAAATAAAATCAAAAAAAAAGCATTTTGCAACAACATATTTTTATTGCATTTTTAACTTCTTTTGTAAAATAATTTTTCACGGCACCCAGAATGTGCTTGAGCGTTCACAATGACCCCAACATTTGATCCAAGATCAAAAGAATGTTTCACTCGCCAATGGGTGCATGGTGGTTGTTTACAAGCAGTAATTTAATATTTTTGCTTTTCTTTTTTAAGTTTAGTATTACATTGAGTTAGTAAGGTGTCGGGCTGAAGCGAACACCGCTCTCTAACTACCTTTTGTTAAGTTCATTAGTCCACGATGCTAAATGGTTGAAAGTATTTTGTCTTAATTTCATTGTCATAAACCGTAATTGTGTCCTTAACACCAAATAATTTTGCTGACAACATTCTTAAAGTGTTGGCTTTTCATTGGCATGTCTGCCAGCTACAATATTAAACCACTACGACAACATATATATGAAATATTGAGAAAATGTCTTTTATTTTGTTTTCGTGTTTAAGAAAACTTCTGCAGATACGTAAGATTCGATTTTCCAGATGATGTTAAATATTAAAATGATTCAGCTTGCGGTAAAACTTGTGCCACTTAGTTTAATATGTATGTGACTGTGTGTTTTCGACAAGAAGTTCTCGGAACGCAAAATGCCAGAGACCTTAGGTAAAACGAAAATGAAAATTGCAACTTGTTACAGATTTGCTTTCCACTTTTTTTTTTGTTTTTTTATTTGTTTTTTCTTTTCTTTTTTTTCTTATAACAGACGAGTGTTGCCATTTCAATACGAATATAACAAAACTGAAACTAAAACTGAAAATAACAATAACAATAACAATAACATGTGTCCTAAAATAATATTTGGATGAATTTCCGTTTTTCGTAGGTTTATTCAACAGAGGTCGGTCTGTCCCTGCATGATTTCGCTCGTTTGGTTTGGTTATATTAAACTTTTGCTTCCTGTCCTTTGGATGGATTTTTTTTTTTTTTTTTTTTGCTTCATTTACAAATATTTTGTAATAAAAATTTAGTAATTAAATTCTTTGCGTTTAATAAAAGTGAATACAAATAAGTAAACGCAACGAGTCGTACATAGCTTCCATTTTTTAATAAATGCCTAGAGTTTTGCTAATTATATAAGCGTTTCTGTAGAGGAATTGATGCTTGATTTGTATAGAATTTCTACTGTGTATGAAGCTAATTAATCCCGTTAATGCCAAAAATTGATCGATATTTTGTATTTTGTTAGGAAATTCCTTTTGAAATTTTCGTTGTGTGTAACTCTTCACCTACTAAGGATGAATGGGTAATGGGCTATGAAAATTTTATAACATCTATTTTTAAGACTTTATCTATTATATAATCAATAATAATCAATAATCGATAATCAATGGTTGCAATACCTATAAATATATATATATATATATATATATATATATTATATATAGGCGTTGATGCAGTTATATATATTTAGCACATGAGCGGTTCACAAAAGTTGTACGAATGATGCATGAAAATGGCTCAGTGAGTAACGACGGCATTCGTATGCATCCGTACGATAATGATGGCGAATATTTCATTTGTAAAGCTTTGTAACAAAATATGTTTCAAGTAACTTGAAATTTTACCAAGAAATAGGGAGAGAAATTATTTCTACTCTCTATATATATACCTCAGATACACGTATATATTGTAATGTATTCTATTTAATGTATATATATATATATGTATAATATATATATGTGCATATATATATTTGGGAAAATGTATAAAGAAACTTTTGTTACTAAATGGTGTTTGGTATCATATAACAGGCAACGCTTTTAACGAGTTAATTGTGCCGACCTCTTTAGCGATATTATCGTATACTAGTTGAGCACAGGGCATATGTAATATGAAATAAGGTTGTAATGAAGCGGCTTGACAAAATGACGAACCCATTTTCTTAAGTACCTCCTACTTATGCCAAAAACCGTTTCATAATGATAAGACTTTATGGTGATGTAATCCGACAACAACGGATGGACGGATTATGACGTATATGTTCGTCATATACAGTTAATCGGAAAAAAGGTTTCACTCTACTTATGGGCTTTTGTACGTATAATGTTATGCATCGACAAATAGTTCCCGGGACTGACACGCATATGGTATCTGTTTTATGCAATACTTCGTATTCAATACGTCAATAACTGCCAATTGTGGCACCTCTGCGACAAAAACTTTTATTTTGAAAATAAGAAAAATCAGCAGTCACGACCGAAGGTCATTTTCTTACTTGTTTTTATCTGAATTTACTTCTAAGTTATTTGCTTCGGAGGAGGAAAACCGTAACCGACTTTGTACCACCGAGTGATAATATTCACTCAAACGACAAGCTCAACATCAAATGATCGAAGAAATCAGCTCTTTGCCTTTATAGTTCTTTCTCTCATTCACATCACTAACGGTTCGAAGCAATTTCAATGAAGAAAATCATATTCACGTATAAGTAAGTATATGACATGCTCGTGAACATAACCGTGATAAGTGTGAATCGCTTATATAAACTAGATTTTCCTGAATAGATTTTAATTGTGGTTTGCTAATTGGAGCGGTGTGCTTTTGTTCTGCGTTTTGAATTGAAAATTGTTATCATTGTCTCCATTGCGGACCTTTCGAGCTTGCAGACAAATTTCAAATGGTTTCGCTGAGCGGAGTCCTCGAACGCAAAGGGTTAATTCTTGTTTAATTTTTTTTTTAAAACCTTGCTTTCGATGCTTGTATTATATGCTTGCAATGGATAGTGTTTACGCATTGAGGTATGTTCTCGTGACTTGGACGGGTGTTCCTTAGTGAAACAATTGATGGATATATGGCACTTTCATCGCTTACTCTGTGCATTGCTCACCCAATGGCTAATGAATTTTCCCTATCGGTTCAAAATATCGTTTACTAGAAAATTGCCTGATTGGAAATGAAAAAGACTTTTTCTTATTTATATTCTTGGTGTCCCATCCACCAATAATCGACCACCTTTTTAATTTTTTACTCAAAACTGCGCTACTTTGTTATTTTTGCCAACTAATGGACAGAATAACTCTTTTGCTTATTGGAAATTTCATGATTGCTGACGTTTCAATACAACTCCACGTTACTACCACTCCCTCCCTCCTCTGCTTAATCACATTAGAATTATAGAATGACAAGTGGGAATAAAGGCAAGACAAGGCTCAATAAATATCAAAGGGGTATTGCAGATCAATTCTTAGTCAATTGCCAAGAGGTGGCAAGATACAGCAGATAAGACTCGATGAAATCTATGTTTATAAAGACTTAACCTACGCTGGCTCAAATGATCTGGTTATGTGCCTTGCAGAAAATATTTTTGAAAGGAATTCATTGGGTGTCGCAAAATATATTTCAGGGAAAAATCTTTTTTGTTTTATTTAAAGGACTGCTAGTGCCTGATTGTAGCAGTTACCACAAAATCTGACGGAATGAGTCGAATCATTCGCTAAAGAGACTTTGCAGGGTGTTGAGGTTTTTAATGAAAACAAAATGCTGAGAAATAAAAACAAATTAATTTAGATACTGACGCTGATGCAAATATGCTTCGTATACGTAGTCACAGTCTTTCAAAGCGCAAGTGGGTCAGTTACTATTGATATCATATAAATCGGCATAAAATGCCACTGTCTACCGCGATCCAGGTATGATGGTTATAAAATTACCAATTCGGTTGCCCATAATACCGATAGAAGACGATAGCATTCATTAGAATGTAATTCTGAATTGGTTGAGTAATGCCGGTTTGACTTATATATTATTTGCCACAAACGGAAGGACGTCCTTGTCATAATGATTTTAATTAAATTTTATACAAATATCTCTTCTACCTTATCAAAAAAAAAAAAAAATAAAAAAATAAAATAAAACAAGAAAAATTTTTAAACTCAGTCCTTCTCTTTTTTTCGTTCTCGTTAGTCTTCTGTGTATTGTTGAACAATTATTATCTTTTGCTTTATTGTTTCCGTTTCCTGAAAATTTTGTATTCGTTAAGATTGCCGTGACAGCAACGACATACAGTATTCAATATTTCAGTATAATAATAAATTTTATAAAATTGTTTTTAAATTTATTTATTTTTCCTCATAGATAACTCTGCTTTACCCTTCTACAACAAATTTGTCCTTGGTTTAAGCGATATTTGTAAAAAAGTAAATTTTTAAAATTAATTCCTAAATTAAACCTATGGCCAAATATCTGAGAACAACTAAATACTATCTTACCTACGCGTATAGGGCGGATTTAAAATTCAAGTGAAATTCACATTTGGTCTATAGTGAAGCAGAGAAAAGCCTCGGTGTACTGAGACTATACTGAAGAATGCTTGTGCGTTCTTCTATCCACCTGCCGGTCTGTGTAATGTGTGTGATAAGCATTCTCCCGGTCGAAGAACTGAAAGATCGTTTGCAGACTTCGCAAAAGCATTGAAAGGTTTTGCACATAGTTTGGTATTGAAAATGGCCCAAAATTTGGGTAAAGGATAACCCTAGTACAGTACCAAGCAAGTCTTCTGCTTGCTAGTCATAAACTATAACAAAACAAAATGCCAAAACAAAAATTCACACATTATCAGTAGGTGAAGTATGGAAAAGGTCGGCCGAACTCACCCGATTGTCTAGAGGGGCAAAATTTAATGTTTTCATTTCTTTTTATACCCTACACCACTTGCGGTACGAGGGTACAAAAAGTTTTTGGGGATAACCGCAACATCCAGTGGGATTGGAGACCTTTTAATGCATCGATCGATTCAGAATCACTTTCTGAATCATTTTTCGACCTTGAGACCACATGTTTCCAAACATTTTGACAAAGTTCGGTGCACTGACATGCTTTGGCACCAAGACAAACACTATTGAAAATAGTTCGTATCCGGCCATTTTGCCGACAATTTCCCATGCAACGTCTTTTATTGAAGAGTCGTTATTGTAGTCATATTTATTGATATGCCGTGGCCCGCTTTTCTCTTCCTTTTGTATTTTGTCAAAAAAGGTTAATACTCTTTAAAATATCTACTAGTTTATCCTCAATCCTTGAGCGCGTGTGCATGTTAATATCAGGAGTACGCTTTCAACCGTAGTATGATAAATGCGATTCGGTTTTAACATAAGACACACAAGAAAAAAACTTAGTCTCATTAATTCCTTATGAATGGATGAAATTTGCGTTTGGATGAAATTCATTTGCGTTTACTAATTAGTGTGTTATTAAGAGAAAAAAGCCAAAAAGGGGAGATAATCAGGAAAAATACCAAGAGCTTATGTCTACCATCTATATACAGGCTGTACTATATATGGCTGCGTGTGTTTGGAAAAATAACAACAAATTGATAAAAAATATATTAAAAAAAAAGAAAAAAACACGTAAGAAAATTATATTCGGTAGTGACCGAATCTTTTATATCCATCGCCGTCACTCTGAAGAAGACAAAAAAAGTATATAACTGAATTTTCACGCTCGGCGTGTGGGCGTTGTAGGCGTGCCTTTTGCAACGTTTAGTTCACTTTGAAATTCTTTTGCGCATTTATGGGCGATATCTTTAATTTGGCGAACGGAAGAATGTTCACCGTTTCTACCACACAATTAGGCAGACGAACAGACGCACATATTTAGCTGCATTCTAAATTTGAAAGTAGCCAAGAAATTATAGCTTCATGGAGTTGTTGCAGCTTGCTTCTGCGCTTTATAAAGGTGTTTAAAAAAAAATTACTTTTTAGTTCACCATAATATCGGGTGGGTGAAGTTAATTTTTTCCACTTTTAACCAGGTGCTACAGCACTTCCCATAGACTGTGCGTTCACACTTTTGTATTTGTATATGTTGTAGCTTATGAGTGATGGGCAAACAACCAATTTTGTATTCCTTTTGAAAAATAGAGGTGTTGTCAATTTCCCGCTTGCTGTGAGCATATCCTTTGACCGATTTGGACCATTTGCAATGTCTATCTGCGCGCAAGAACTTCCAATGCTTCTGCCATTTTTCAAGTCGATAGCTTTATTTTTGCAGCCAGGAGAATATTTGCAACAGACATTTCTCAGGCGGAGGGACAGATAGACGGACAGACGGACATGCTTACATCAATTCAGCATTTGATGCTGATCAAGAATATATAGACCTAGTGGGATCTCTGATGCCTCCTTCTGGGCGTTGCAAACGTTCTGGCAAAATGAATACATTCTTCATGCTCCGATAATGGGTATAAAAGGAAAAGAAAAGAGAAAGCAAGAGAATAAATATCGTAAATAAAAGTTTTATTCATACAAATGATGTGGTTGGTAACCAACCGCCTAAAGCCTTTGACACTATGACACTTATAAACAGTGACCTCAGCTAAGAAAAAAAAATAATAAAACCCAACAAACAAATAGAAAAAAGTCAACTACGAATACCGAGGCGTTTTCTAACCATTAACATATGTATACATACCTATGTTCGTACATATATATATATAAATGTTTACTTTACCACATACATATGCGAACAAAGGCTAACAAAAAAAGTTCCAGGAAAGTAAAATACATTTCTCTCACGATCCCATAACTAGGAATATTATAAGCTAAAGTAAAAAATATAATCACTTCTCGTACCCTACCTACACCATTTGTGGTATTAGAATATGCTAACTTTGTGCGGTTATATACAACAGCTAAAACGGATTGTCAATTATTTTGCAATCATTTCTACATTTTATTTCTACATTTTATTTAAGTATCTCCGTGCGTCTGTTTGATATCAGCCCATATATTCTAGTGATCTCAATTTTCGAGATCTTTCGAAGAAATTCAACTCAGTGGCACTTTTTTTTTGGCCAAGAATAAATTCTACTAAGAGTCGACTATATCAAATCATTTCCACGATAGCTGTCCATATGACAAGTCATTTAAAAAAAGTCGTTAACACTAGTTTCAAAAAAAAAAAAAACCGATACAAAGTGAAAGTCCAACTTTCGGAGCTCCATCCCACATGAAATCAACTGTCACTGCTAATCTTTTTCATAAATTTTTTATATGTCAACAAGGTCTCAATTTTCAGTAGTCTTAAAATTAAGGTTAGTTCCAAGTCGTGCATTATTGACATAAGAATTTACTATGATCAGTTCGGGGTGTGTAGATCAATTTTGCAGTCCTCTCCTCATACATATAACGAGAATAATTGAAGAATATTGTCAGGCAAAGTGCTCTGGCCTATGAAACCGTGTAAGTAACGGTATTTATGGCAAAAAAAAGACTGAACCTTTTTTCCAGATTACGTGATGAATCAATCAATTGCGGACACAAATCGAACGCCATAAATATGAACAGCTGTTGTTAACAAACAAACTGTTTCGACAAACTAAAAAGTGACGTCACACCTTTGTTTTTAAGTTTTCAGGTTTATCAAGCAAGGAGCTCCTTTTTTTTTTCATTAAAATTGATTAGGAGCAATCTTTGTATGCGAAATTCCCGTTACTTTTTTGATGATAAATTTATATAAAATACTATTTGGTGTCTCTCGGCATCCATTATTAGATGTGACCAGAGTTATGCTTTCTGCTCGTATTGCACCGAATCGCTCGGTTGAACTCTTTACTGATTTTTATAACAATAGCAACCACATTGTATATGTATTGTGTGTAGCTAGACATGTGTAGATACCAATGCTGGTTTCTATATATGCATGTGTGTGTGTGTGTGTGTGTGTGTGTTTGTAGAGATGTGATTGCCTACAGTTGCTATAGAAATTTTCTTTATGAGACACACTCTGCTCTCTCGACAGATTTCTAAGGTTACCTGTATGAATGCGTGGAATAAATTTTCCTAATATATTCATGACATTGCATAGCAGCAGCTCACATAGATACGAATGTCTTTAGATAGATAGGTTGTTAGGTAGGCAGATATGCGTAGAAGGTTGTCGTGTGGCATTTGTTTTTCATTTTTGCTTTTCGTTGTGTTTTCTTCTTTGTTTCTTCTCTCCCTTTGCCAATCTGACTGAATGACATTTCTTTCGCTTTAATATAACTGAAAAATGTGGTTGAGTTTAATTTCCGTCTCTTTGTTATTATTGTCACCGTTATTCATAGTTGTATGAGTTTGTAAAGCCAAATGTATACTATGTTACGCTACCCTAATAAATAAAAAAAATACAAAACAAAATTCCCTCATTTATTGCCCTCACTTCGCTGACAAATCACATTCAAATATATTAAGAAACACAGCAAACACAAAACAAATAATAAAAAACAAAAAAAAAAGAGAACCCACGGCACACTTCAATAGACAACGTCTTCAACAATACCGCCAGCAAGAAACAAGAAGGTCACGGAATTACAAAAGTCTGTCTGTGTAGATTTTTATATATGTACGTAAGTAATAGAAACAAACAAAGCTACGATGAAGACCTGACTTGGGCGGAATCGGCGATTATTCAATTCACCATTGGAGATCTGAACAGCAAAAAACAATCTTTTCAGGTAATTAACAATTTTTTATTTATTCATTTTATTCATGCTACGTAATTATGCGGAATTATAAACTCGCTCTCGCATTGCGTGTTTTTCATTTAACTTCAAATATATTAATTACTCCGCATTTTAAATAAAATTTCATCATTTTGATCGCGAAATGCTTTGCCATTTCTCCGGAAAACCCCATTATTGTATCATTGTGGAACCGTTGTAATTTCTGAACGAAAAGCTACGTTGTATTTTCTGAACGAAAAGATCCCCCAGTGGTAGACGAACTAGATAAAGCATTGGCATTATAGAACTGATTGTTCCCCAGGTAAGCCATCTCGATTTTCGCCCATAGACGTCTGCCATTGTCGCGTGGAGAGACAGCCTCTTTCCTGTTTAGAACTGGGGACTGCAGACGGAAATGGCCAACAAAGGCATTCACATTGCAAGCAATATTGGAATCGGAAAATGCGCAAACGAAATAAATGATGGGCTTAACTACTAAAAGTGCCAGTGCACGTTCATTTGCCATGGGAAAGATCAGTCACAATCATCAAAATCCGTTCCATGTAAGCTGAATAAGAGATAGATGGGGAGTTGATCAGGAGTTTTGACGTAGTATCGTTACGGGTCGTGAAAAATGGATTTACTTTCTAAAATTCTAAGCGGAAAATATGATGGGTTGATCCAAGTCAATCAATCAGATGGGGAAAATGTGAAACGCTCCATGTTTGCTGGGACCAGAAGGGTGTTCCATGTGCTACGAGCTGATAAAGTTTGACAAAGCAACCGGTAATATTCAGGAGCACCCAAGAAACCCAAGAGAGTAAAAAATTGTGACTTTGTGAGCAAAACTGGCCAATAGATATGACAATCTGACAATCTTGACATATGTCAATCAATCAATAAACCCAACGAAGTCAATTAAGAATAAGTTGAGGGCACTTAGTTGGGATATATCACCAAACAAGTCTTACTATTCACAAGATTTAACCTCCTCAGACTGCTGTTAGGTTGTGGTAGGTGTGTGTTACTTGTTCTACGACTATTTTTCTTCTCAAAGTGAAGCCATAATTGGATTAAAAAAGGAAATATATATAAATATGTATATATAGCTCGCCATGAACAATGCTTTGAATAAAACATTTGCTTAATACGCTCTTAAAAAAAGAATAAAATCCTTTTTTCTTCATAAAAGGAAACAAACAAAACTCGCTAAGTGTTATCGAAAGTTATGGAAAGTTCTTTAAGCAATTTTCAGTGCAATGCTTGTTCTTTATAATGGGTATTAATGGCTTTTGCTGCCGAAATAAGAAAAATAAACATATTGTTAGTTATTTTGCAACAAGTTTTTATAAAATATTTAAAGTTTACCTTAACTTAAGTATTTTATCTTCTTTCTATTGATTGTTTGTTTAAAGTTTTGCTTTGTTTTCCTTCTTAATACCTCGCCGAATATAAGAGAACGTGGAACTTCTTCATTAATGAAGTTTTGTTTAATGGAGTAAAGTTTAATATTCTCCTAATATGCATTATATTTGCTACTAATTGGATTATGAAACAAACAAATGTTTTATTTTAATTTTACTTCTTTCTATGTACGACAGAACAAGAAGAGTTTATATCAACTTGACAATCATGTATGCAACTTGTACTTGTCTCTTATTGTAGTGTACATGCTGAGGTTATTTCGGTGCGGCTATAAAATATATTATATGTAGCTGTACTATCTATAAATAAGTTGATAACGAAATCTATGTTTTTTTCCCTCCTTCTATCCGCCTCCAAGAACGAAACTTTAAAATTGCCCTTAAAGGAAGATATGTTTAAAGGAGCAAGCACAAGGAAATCGGTGATCTTTTCGTTATTGAAATATGTTTTGTTTTGAATTGGAACAGGACAGTTCGATTACAATTAAATTGGGTCTAGTGAATCTATTTAAGAGTATTTCCTACCTTACCCGCATTACGGAATGTTTATTGCGATTCTTTGTTTACTGCTGAACTTTATCTCAGCCTATCTTTATGTTCATCAATCATTTATCTGTTGATTTCGTTACCAACTCGTTCATGTGCCCGTCCGTCCTTCCGTTTTCCGATGCTTCTAGGAGGTTATCTATTTATTTGTCCCTCGTTCCATCAGAAAATTGGTCTGTTCGTTATTTTTCTGTTAGTCCAATTGTTCGTTCATCCATACGATCATTTAATTCCACCACTCCTTCAGCCATTTGATATTTTTCTTTCTATTCTTGCCCGCGCGAATTTCGGAAAACCTTTGGAAAACCTTTAATAGTGAAAAAGTATGCTCCTAATTGTACAATTTTACCGACAATTGCAAATTGAAGGACGCATTGGGTGATGTGTAGATAGACCGAAATTAGGATTAATATTACACTAGTGTGAGTGGTAGGTAGTATTAGTCGTCAATTTTCCCTTTTTTATGCTAATGTATCCTTTGAGGGACACCTCTTCCACTATGCGGCCGTAAGTAAATATATTGAAGGCAAACGTTTTACTGCTGGGTTTGCTCGTCCATTTCCGAAGAGATCAATATGATTTAGTACTCAGAAAATTTTAAATTCTGTCTCCATACATTGGAATAGTATTCCTCAGGTTGTTAACGGCGTTCCAGATAGAGTTTTTGGATGCCACCTATGGCCAAAAAATTATCTATGGGGATAATTGGAGTAAGCTTGGTTTTGCGGCCAAAGTTTACGACTCGAAAAGCCGTTCTAGCATCGGTAGCAGGTAAATGTTGAAGCATATTCGCATAGTACGTGACTAAGTTGGATCTGTCTTGTGGCATCCATCACTGCATAGGCAAGGAACAAACCCCCACCATCGGAAGCGCCTTTCAAAACAAGGTCGTCAACCATCATTTTTCCATACCATAACTTTTCGCTGCGATTAGTTCTCTGAAAAAGAAGTTTGGCTGGCGCACATACAGTCTTCTTCAGCATAATTTCGCTCATAACTTTTACAATTGTATTAATTACATCTTTCACTAACACGTGCACATACTTGTTGAAATAATATTTGAAATAACAAATCTTCAATATTGACTTAGTATGAATAGACAGACTGATGTTTTACTTCATAATATTTCAAATTTCCGTTCCGAATCTTAAACAAAAAAGAAGAGAAAGGAAGGAAAATAGAGGATATTTGTTAAGTGAGCGTTCGAGGAAAAATGTCTAAATATAAAAAGAGAAGGAGGAATAGAGCTTCGTTTCATCGTTTATCTTTCGATAGCTTGGCAAGAGGTGGGTCAACAGAGGTTGGTTGCTAAGGAGTTGAAAAGGAAATTTGTTGATTTCCTTTGATTGCTTATGCTTTGGTGCTAAAAGAAAGGAAAAAACTTAGACTAAAATAAAACTAAATAAGAACAAAGTAAAAGCAAAAAAAGGCCGTAACATTATCACCAGGTAAAATAAAAACGTTCGCAGAAACATTTCTTTGTTGATTTCTATACGATGGACAGTAAGTTTATGTCCTTTTTTTTCAGTTAAAGTTCGATGAAAATCTTCTTCAATTAAATCATTTAATTATTAAGCGAATAAAATCCGTACATTTATCATTTCTAGTATTATCGTTTATCAATAAAAACAAACAGTTGGTTAAATTTCTTTATTGTTATCCTGTTTCCCCTTCCTCTCTGACCCTATCTAAGTGTTTTTTCTTAGTCTCACTACTTACTTATTAGCATTGTTGCTGGCCAACTGTTGCTATTGTCATTCATTTTGCGAAACTGCTGAAAGATATGAGGAAACAAAGGAAAAAAGAAGGAAAATAAAAATATGAAAGAATTTTTCATATTTCATTATAAGTCTTATCGAGCGATAACGTTATGATGACTAAGTCACTTGATTAGTTGCATTCGAACGTACGTACATATCAAAGATTCATGGAAACCTACATATCGTCAATTAGTATAAAATCAAGGTCGCTTGCCTTTTGCCCATCCACTGCTAAACGTGAGTTTGAGGTAAGCAATTTATAATTCAGTCTACACAATCTGTGTTAAAAGTATCCGGAATCGTTAGATAAAAGGAGAATAAAAATTCTTGCTTCATAAATAACTGCTCACTTAAACACTGTCAAAGTAAGTTATATCGGGTTGTTCGCGATTTTAGTATGTATTCCGTAGGTTGAATTGAATTTCATCATCAACTCCTACGCGAAATTTTCTTCTACGGCTTTATTTACCAAAAACACTTTCTCTCTCTCTCTCTCTCTCTCTCTCTCTCTCTCTCTCTCTCTCTCTTTTCGATTATACTTGCTTTCGAGTTTCGCCCTGCACAATAGCGTACATAATTGCTCTCTTTCGCAACCAATGATGACAAAGCATATTTCAAGCATCAATCAGAACCTTATGATTGATCTCGAAAGATATGCACACCCTTCAAGTGAACACGCTAATGCAGGACTTTAGGAATCAACTGACAGAAATAATAACCACAACAGTTGAATGATAAAAATATCTTGGAGCAATCTCGTGATTCAAAGATTGTGAAATATTCTTATCGTTAGATGGAAAGCTATTTCTATCATTTATCGCTCGTATAATTAGTCAGTTAGTTATCGTTCTTTATCGGCCGACGATTGATTGATTGGCGATAACCACAAAGAATGGATACATGCGTAGTTACTGTCAAAGCATTGGTTGTCTTTTCGACTCGGAATTCGTACAGGTATTGCCCCAGAAAAAAAAAGGGGTCAGAATTCATTTTTCCATTTAGTATACTGCGGTGCATTGCCATCTCAAACGTAATTTATCCAGCAAGGACTCATTTCACCAGAGTTGCCTAAAACCCTTACAATGTTTTCTATTACCAGTAACTAAATTTCTTTTTATGATATTTATCCAGAGTATAGTATAAGTTGTACCTTAAATTTTATTCTTTTCCTATTTTTTTTTCTTTTTTTCTCACTGATAGTTTAAGATTTTCATAAACTGGGTTCTGTAAAATTAATTATGTTCAAACTGTTAGCGAATAACAAAAACTTGATTTAAGATCATACAAAGAGAAGAAAACAAGGCATGAAGAGGAAAGGTAAGGCATCATAAACTTTATAAGAAACATATAATAAGATGTGACACAGAAATGATAGTTAATTATATGAGAAATTGTGTCTACCGTTATTAAACAGCCACCATTCTAACGTCTATGTGTGTATATATACATGTACATAAATATATATATATATATATATATGTGTGTGTGTGTATGTCTGTTTTTTTTTTTTTTGGAGCTGAGCTAACTAGAGACGGGAATCTTCTTTTAATTCGCACCGAAGACATACATGATTCACCATTTATGGTGCCCCCCTCCCCTCTTCGGCAAACACACACACAAAATCTTTCTATTACTCCCCTCCGCGGAGTTATCGCCAGGTATTACTTCGCCGAGGCTGTTTGCAATTAAGGTAACTTTTTCGTGTACTGGGGCTTTAATAGCAGCTCGGCAGCAGTTCTATGCAGTTTTCGTAGCTCGCGAAGCGCTTTCGCATGTGTGTGTTGCCACAAATCCTAAATTAAAAAAAAAAAAATTAAAGAAGAAACGCAAAACACTAAAAATTCATTTAAATAAAAGCTTTTTAAATGTGGACAACGCAAACAAGAGTAACACACATACATACAATTTGGTTTTTCATAAAAAACATATTTTCCTCTCTTTTTTTCCTTTTCTTCTTTTCAGAAATGAATAATTGTAAAACTTTCATTACGCATACTCTTTACACAACGTACTAACGAACGTTCGCGTAAATCCAGCCCGCAGCACATAATATAGAAGGCATTCCATGTCCTTCCTTAGTGTGAAACTTTTGTCAATGTTTGTTATGTCCGTCTATTTGCTGGCTTGTCCATTTATTCAAAATCCTCATGCATAAAAGTGTACATCAATTTAAGGAGACTTTTTGAATGCCTATACAATTTCATTATGCAAGTATGCAAGTATGCAAGTATGCGAGTATGCGAGTATGATCCGTCATTAATCATTTCTTTTTTTCTCTTTTCGATCCGATAATCGCTTGCGATCAAAGGAACAACATGCTATTTGCAATCAATCATAAAGGAAAGAATCTTTCATTTGGCATCATCATCGTTAGAACGGAAGCATGTCTTGTAAGACATGTTAGACGTCATCGATTGAACTAAGTAACAATCGGAGGAAACAAACGTCCGATCAACAGAAGGTGAATGGGGCAACACTCACAGGTACAGGCACACGTTCATTTTATTGGTTTCTCATGACCTTATCGGGCCAAAAAGTCAAATTATCGGGTTAGTACAGCAGCTTGTCCCTTTAATGCTCAGCTCAAATGCATCAGTTACTGGTATAGATACTGATTGTCGTACATGGCCAGTGCTGATTCCTCCGTATAAGGGAGCATGAGCTTGGAACGAACAATCAGCAGTCGGCTTTGCCGTATCGATAACAGCGATTTTGCTATTCTTGATTCAGTGGCTTACAGCTAGCAGCGCGGTAATTATGAAAAGAGAAGAAGTTAAAGTACAAGTTGATGCTTTTAGGTGAATTTAGGAAAACTATGGACATTTTGCATTGATTGAAGGCCCCTTCATTAATACGAATATCTGAGGCGAAAAAGGGACGCTGAACATTCAATGATTTTCCAATATTTGACTTAAGAGTAAATCTAAATGTTTAGCATAAATACCGATTTAATTATCATTTTCGCTCATCTCTCAGTTTATTGAAGCCTTGAATATGATATAAATAATCCATGTACGGAGAACGAGGTTACTTCTTATTCTTGGGGTCAGAGTTAGATTGAAACCTATAAGAACCGTTTAAATGGTTTTGTTAATTGAAAAGATGTCCACCCAAAAGATACCATTAATTTATATAAACGTGAAACGATACACGATAAACTCTTTGAGAGGTAGAGTTAAAAATGAAGTGCGCTCACACATCAACTTTAGTGGGTTAAGTTTTCCAAAGGACTTAGGCGTTGATTTGCGAAATATCTCTAAAAGAGGAAAGTGAACGCGAGAGGACCCGCCAAACGATTCTCTTCTTTCAGACTTTTTAAATGTTTTCACGTCCAGATATAATCACTGGGGCTATCATCAAGTGTATATACATTTATAATGACATACATATATAGAATTTAATCATTTTAGCTAAATGCGTTTGTCGTCTATCCGTTTACTCTAGAACGGTAGACTTACTCTTACATACTTTTAAATTTCGGGGAAAACCCTGCAATTTAGGTTAATGCCACATTACTCTTTGAGCATGTTATGTTGAGCGTGCGTACGTTTGAATTATCTCAAACGCTTTCTAAAACCATTAGTAGTTAGATCCAAAGCATTAAGTTTCCTAGCAAATTTTATTTAATCCGTTTATGGTATTTTTGACACGCTTTTTGATTCCAGTACAACGTTCATTATATTCCTGCGTACAAATCTGTGCATGAGTAGCCGACTAGATAAGAATCGCGAATAGGTCAGTGTTTGCGGATTCAAATCTCAGTGCGATAGAACATATCTAGTCATAGTTACAGTGTATGAGTGCTCAGTCGTTAAAGACAGAAAACTTACCGGGCACGTGCTCACTTGGCAGCGGCCACTCCCTGCGGCTATCTCTTTCTTTATTTCTTTCGAACCGCCTCCGTGTTACACGAGATTATTGCACACCCAACAATAACTAAAAAGGGAAGCACACATTAGCGTCCACTATAACACCGTAGACCCCCTTTAACACGAATTCATATAAGACGGATCCGTATAACACGGATAGTGATCATTTTCCGCACACAACACGCTAAAAGAGGCCAGTGTAGTAGGATGAATGATGAAGAATGGGTCAGGTGTTATGATTTTTTTTACAATTGAACTCGAAAAATGAATCAGACGATAAAGATAGTAAGAGAAAAAGTGGGAAGTATCCATTAATGAATTTTTGTATATTTCTTGTGAGAATCGTGTTTGTTTAATTTAGTCACTTAAATAACAAAAATTTATACAACATGAGACTGTCCATATTACATTATATATTACACTAATGAACTGTCTGTGGACTGTGTACTTATTTATTGAAATCGCGATTACATTTCAAGAGATATCGACAAAAATAAAAGGCGTACATCAGTTGCTCTTATCGTTCAGCTAAATCAACCTAAGCATTCGTCTACGATTATTAAAACACCATGCGTTGATAAGACGAAGTATCTGAATATAGTGTTAGATAGTGTTAGACAGCTAAGCCTAAGTTGCTGTGTAAAAATATGGTTTAAAAGGCACAAAACATGTGTCAACATTGTGTTAGAAGCGACGAGTGATGGAAGTTAAAGGATGCGTTTTAAGCCGAATAAAATTTTTAATTTGTTTATTTATTATTTCTTACTAACATTCCGATTTACATTTATTATGTTATTATATTAAATATTAATAACAATATATGGTTCGATGTATCTGATGTATATGAATATAATGTAATTTCAAAGGAAAAAAAGAAACAAATGAAAAACAGTATTCTTAGTTAGAGCAAATACCATTTTCTATGGGATTAAAATCAAACATTTCGTAAACATGAGCGCCTATGACTGTACGCGCCACTCACACTCGATAATGAAAATTTTTGCATTCTTTAGCGAGCAACATATCCATCATCAGCCAACAAATAAGATCAACAGTCAAACTCTTATCATCATTAAATATGCGCCAGTCTATTGCGGCTCCACTTGTGTGGCTCACACGCGCACTTAACTAAGAAAGAAGCAAAATAATGAATTATTTGCATGCAACTCTTTTACTCCTTACGCTTATTCTGGCCCGCTTTGTTGTTCGTTTATATTTGAACGACTTGATTTTTTCAAAATATACGCATTGGAGTTGATCGAGACGAATCTCTTTAAAGTCATCGAGGAGGGGGCGAGCTCGAGCAAATTGCTTATATCTACTACGGCCCGTCTATCATCCTCATCAAATTAAAATTCTAAACAACTTTTGAATGCTTATTGAAATTATTTCGTGCTGGCTGTAGCACCTTCTTTCAGTCGCCCTTTTTGCCATTCTTGATGTGTATGCTTACTTTTTGAGCAATGAATGCCGCAAAGATTATATTAAATGATTCAATTCAATTGACTTTGGCAAAGCACAAGTGCTTAAGATTGTACGAGTAGATGTTTACTCCAGCAATTTTTCTTCTGTCGCCACTTCGCTGTTTCCGGAAAACGATTTCTTCTTTTTTTATTTGTTTTCTTCCCTGTAATCACTTTTTAAACAATTTTAACAAACAATTTTTAACAAACGCCATGAGTGGAATAGATGTTCATGTGACTTTTGTTTTTAGTATAAATGCTAGACTTGTCTTATGCATTACATTGTGAAGTTTTGCCAAATAGTCAAGCGTTGAAATTTGTATCCATACTTTATGAAAGTGTTCCTCGAAATCTGTGTCATATATTATACAACATTTGTTTAGTATATCGTGCAACCACTTGTGGTTGGTTGGCTGTAAAGCTTTCAATATATGCAAGACTCGGAGTAGTTTAGCTTAAAATCGACTATCATTATTTGAATCAGAAAAAATGATTCTCAATCGATGTAAGTCAGTCTGCTTGTTTAACATATTTTTAAAGGATTTTTGTGTTCAACCTATACATTGCAATTTTCGTAGTATTTTCAAAAAAATTTGCTATAAGCGGTGAATCCTATTGAAACTCGACTGGTGAAGAGTTGGTTGGACAAGATGGCTCTCAATGTAACGCCTTTAACCCTTGAAATAAGTCGCTGTGAATTAATGTAGGGTGATCCGTTGTCAGGTTTGCCCACTTATACCGTTCGATACACTTTTTTTATTCTTTTTTTTGGAAAATCAGCAAAAAAGTAGCACAAACTTACTCAGAGGCATGCGCTGCCCATGTAATGAATGCCATAAACAAAAATGTGTGCCAAAAATTGTTGAATAATGGAATTTTTTTGCAGAGATTTTTTTTCATACCACTCGCGCTTTTCTCGCTTTCAAATCGAACGTTTGCAAATTACTTCTGATCAACACCGTGCTTACACGCATGGTACGAGGCCGTCTCCTGTCTGTTCGATGAATAGTTACTGAAGTCGATTGCGTTCGGTATTTGACCCGTTAATACCCATTGATGAGTGCTACAATCATTTCGATAAATTAAAAATAAGTTTAAATAATAACGTACTACGGGTAATAAAACGCCAACACCCACGAACAAGTGGGAAAGGTATAGAATGAAAATGCGTGCTTAGAAAAATCGACATCGTGGTGATCAGTTCGTAACATATAGGAAGAGAAGCGTTCAATTTCCGGCAGAAAAACTTGGCGTAATAATTGCAACCGAGCAACATTGGGAACACCCCTTACGGGTGTACGAAATACGGGGAAAGAACTTTGCATAAAAAATTCCTACGCTGCTATTAATTTATTTAATTAAGAGCGAAGAATATTTCGATAAAATTTTATTATGATATATAAAAAGAAGAGGGAAAGGAAAATAAACCATAAAATTTAGCCAACTGAAATAATTACAAGTTAGCGTGAGGAGCGAAACAAACAAAAAGGCAAAAAAGAGAAATAACGAAAGAAATCAATGCAAAAAGTCCACCCAACGCGCAAATAACGGCAGTTATCGTACAGTACATACGTAGCACATATGAATAAAGATAATAAATCCTAGTCGGTTATTATTGTTGTTGGGCTTGGAAATTTAACGAGACAAGGATACGCTAGACGTCATGCAAACTGATTTTGCTGAACTGAGTCTTGAAGAGGACTTGTTGGTTATGTTATTTTTATTACAACATTGGCAAACAACGACAGGCTGTCTAACTAACTAAATGCTCGTAATTGTTAAATGAGAGAAAGAGGCGTACGGATACTAAGAGAAAGTGAAAGAGACTGAACATAATGAACGAAAGTGAGCAGCTATATAAATATGTGCATATATATAGTGTGTGTTGATGTGAGCTAAACAGAAAACATGTTGCATGTTCCTTTTTTTTTTTTTTTTTTTTTTTTTTTTTTTGAATATATATGTGATTCAAGGTTAAGTTAATTCACATTTCAAAGCAATACGCACACCAGCCAAGCTGAAGTCCAACAGGTAGAGGACCTTGAGCTTTCTCCTTGTAATCCTGTTGCTGTTCAATAAGAAGCAACAGTTATTTTAAAAAGCTTTAATGTAAAGCGCTTGCCTACAGAGAAAGAGACAGAGCGAAAATGAATAATATGAGGACGATAGAGCGAAAGAGTAAAAGAGGGAAGGAGACAGATAAAGTGAAAGAGAGAAAAATGAAGCATACAGCATCCTTTACCTTGGGCCTGTTAACGAAACCTATAAAAGCCAGTGTCAGTAAACATATATTGAACAGTTATTAATGGTAGGCCGAAGATATAAGGACAGTTTGAGTGTGTCTTGTATTAAGAATGTTTAATAAAAAGCACATGGTTTGGTAAAGGACTCTCAATTGCACCAAAAAAAAAAAAAAAAAACAAATGCGTCGGGTTAATAACGACAGAGAGCCCGGACAATCCAAGCGATATTAGGTTAAAGCCAACACTCTGTTCACGATTCCCGGTTTACTTAGAAACATTTCAACTGTTGCAGTGACTGGTTGTGTTAGAACGCTACAAAATCTTATCATGATTTTTATTACTCCTCCTTTTTTTCTTTCAAACAATAATTGTTGCTGATATATAAGCAACAAGTCTGCCTAAGAGACTATTAGGCTAAAGGAAAAAACTTTGAAATATAAAACTTTTTTTTTTTGTTGGCAAAAAGTGTTAAAGTTTATGGACATGTATATAGATTTGGAACAAGTGAAATTTATTTTTTGTTTTTTTTTTTTTAAATATAAATAAATAAATTGCTTACGAGAAAAAAAATTAGTAAAGTATTTTTTAAAAAAAATAAAAAAATTCATTTTGGATAATATTAAAAAAAAAACAATACTTTTAAAAAAAAAACTTTAAAAATGATATTTCATTGGAAGCTTTTAAAAATAATTAAATCAACTTAAAATAAAGTAACTAATAAACAATCATATAATAAAAAAAAAATAACTAAACAAACAAATATGAAATAAAATTTTTAAAAATTCTAATAAAATCAAATCTGAAAAATCTTTTTAACTACTAAAGTATTATTAAAAAAAAACTTTATTTTTAAATCAATTAAAAATTAACTCAGCACGGTTTCTGGTACCTAATGGAAAAACAATAACTTAAATATAAGCTATTTACTTATATATTTGAACTTTTTATAAGGAGAATAAATCTAGATATATAGTTACATATAAATATAGATTAAAAAGCAAAACAAAAAATTCCTCAGTTACCTTAAGAAGAGAAAATATCAAATTTGTCAGATCCAAACGACTTAAGAACCAAAAATGTAAGTAAATGCTTTGATTATTTTTTTTTTAACAAATAATAACAATATAAAATACTTTATATAGAAAATATTTCTTCTCACTATTTTCACATTAAAATTTGTTTTTTTTTTAAATTTATTTTGCTAACATTTCCATTCCATTTTCAGTTTTAACTTTACTGTACTTTATATCAGTGTATTAAAAATTTTCATTTCAAATTCTACTTGAAATTCTCCTTGAAACCTTGAATATTTCAATAACAACGTGGTTTCATCCTATTCGTGATGCACTGAACTTTGATGTAAGTTTCAGAAAAAAAAACGAAAACCTAAAAAAGCCCTAATGAAATTACGTCTCTTCCCATCAGGCACTGCTTTCATCCATCTCTGCATCTACTACTAGTTTCTGCTACTCTCTGTACAATCGTCTGCTGCCCAAAAGTAGGCAGTACATGCACCATGACCTGCGAAAGTTCCAAAATTCTTTCGCAATCACCTTGTTAGAATAGACGGAAGAACATTTTATATTTGATTTTGGCGAATTTCTTTTTTTTCTAAACCATTACTCGTGGCCGATTTAGTTGCAGGTAATGAAAATTCGTATCGTTTATATAGTTCACATATATATCTGAAATTGCATTTTTGTACGATTTAACGGTACTGTGTTAATTGTTATATAAAATGAAAACCATATTTACATGTATTTTTTTTTTTTTAATTACGATCATGAAAAACTGCAAACTAAAAACCTTTGACTGAAATGAAAGAGAAAATGATCACGTTTTTCTTCTTTTTTTTACTGAAAGGAGTCTTAAGAAAAATCTAGATCGAACGAAGCCTCACGAGTTAAGAAAAAATAGTTTTCTCCTAAGTGAATTGTTAAAGTCGTTGTTGCAAGTTCAGCACAAGGATGAGCATGAGGAAGACAATAACGAACATATGTTCACTAGTCACACTGTTGGCGAACACATGTAACTTGTGTAGATTGTCGTTGCATCATTTTGTGTGTGCGTTGTATTTGATAACAAAAAAGCTGTCTTTACTTCAGGCGAATATTTTGTACAATCACGATATATGCACGATATCTAATGAGAAGATAGGGTGAAAATCCTAGCTCTTCGTTCACTCGAATAATACAAGAACAACAAACAAATTTGTTTTACTCTTTGATAAATATCAGCCATAGCTCTGTGTAAATATTCTGAATATTTTCACTTTTTATTCGCTAATAAACAAGTAACAAGTCCGAAAATTAAACGAATAACATAAATATATGTAAATGTATGCATAAGTAATATAAACCTAATCCGACTGGATGTAGTAGCAGTTCATGTAGTTCCTACAGTAGTTTTGAGGAATTGTTGGAATAGCTCGGAGCCCGATTAATTGTCTTTTTGGGGGAAAGGGAGGATTAGAAACTCAGATTCAAATAAAGACTTGAGCTCGAGTATATAAGCTAAAAAGACGATTTTCCGCACGTACGAAACAATGTAAATGATTGTCGAACTTAACACGAGTAGGTTATTAAGGAAAACAACAGAACAAATTGAGTGAAAACGCTATAGCGGGCCGTAGTATACCATTAAACAGCTTACACCATTCTACAGTTGTTGATATGACGACCTTGCGAGATACGGCTCGGGTCGAAAAAGTCGCTCGATCCGAATCACTTTCAATAGCGTTCATCCTTGGGACAGAAAACGTCGGTGTAACAAAATACTTCAAAAACAGGATATACAGACGTACAGATGGAGAGACAACCTTAAATCGATTCAGAACCACCTCTGATCGATGGTTCTATCTCAAGCCCTTAAGGATGCTGCATGTGTCCGCACAAACTTAGTATAGCCTTATATCGCAAGTGGTGTAAACATCAGTGAAACTTCCACAGTAATTTTGAAGCGGTTTCTCAGATTTTCAAATTTACTTAGCACCAATAGTAACTTCGATTTTAAAGGAATTCTTCCAGATAAAGTTTTACGGTCACATGCGCAACTCAAATAACCCATCCCTGTATTCGTGCTCGGAAAAAGCACACACCCAAATGCATCGTATGGTGTTTCTGGTTGCTGACAGGTATTATATAATAACTTTAAGCCAAGAATAGAGATGTTGCGGTGAGTCGAAATTAAGTGAATTGAAGTTATGCAGGCTTCTTATAGTTCTGAGGTCGAGTTAATTTCGTGGAAAGAAACCAAAGCAGGAAGAATATACTCACCTTGAAATGTATCTGTGAATGGAATCGTGGAAAGAGTAGACCGTTTTTCAAAAAATTAATTTTTTTGCCCTTTTATTGGATTAAATGATCCCTTAGCTCGTCAAGAATGACGTGACATTTGAAATGTACTTTTCTCGAAAAACTAGATGACATAGGGATGCAGATTAGATGATTTTTTTTTTTGGCTTTTTTAAATATGAAATTTGGCCGAGGTATACTCTTTACCGCCGAGCCCTTCAAACTGCTAGTGCCTGCCGCAAATGGCCCCGGCGTTGCTACTTTTTAATATATTTCAGAAATAATTTTTTTTTTTTTGACTTGAATATACATTCGCGAAATATTATTATCCTGCTACTCTTCTTTCCATCCAAGAAAAAGTGTGAAAGAGTCTTTTTTTTGTAGGCTGTTGCAGTGGTGGTCTGCCTTAAGCCTTAAGCGAATTTTGCTGATGAGTGTTGTATTTTTATTTCATATTAATTTGAGACGCATGTGTAGTTGAGTAGGTAGGAATAGCGATTACTTCCGATCGGGCCCACACCCACCGGGCTGTGACGATTTTCCTGTCTCTTTCTCTTTCCCTTACTTACTTACTTATAAAACGATGTTTTTTTGCAACATTGTTGCGTATCACTAGCACTATACGTATTTCCCACCTTCCTGTTACCTAAATGTATATGTAAATACTCATTAAATTTGAGAAAAGTGTAACCTAGCAATTGAGAGCTTTTATAATGAGGCAACTTAAAAAAAAGCAGCTGTCTGTCCAGCATTCTACTAAACTAAAATGGATATAGATAAGGGGTTATTGCAGTTATGACATTAACAGCAATTTCGCTGAGCCACTAAAACAATAATTAATACAATGCAGAGCATATGTCGGTTTTGTATTTGGCACAGTGGAGGACTCTCAAGGTTGATCTGAAGACGAATATTACTTTTTTTTTCTTGCTCTAATTATTTACGAAATTGAAATAAAATTGCATGCAAAATGCTCAACAGATAATTTACTAATCAATCAAGAGTTGCACGTAAAACGCAGCATTTTTTAAAATTCCTCTCGTTTTGTGGTGTATGTGATCGCAAATGACTGATGACAGGCTGTCAATCATTCTTAGTTTATTTACAACTGCATAAGGAGATACATTGTCAGTTGCAACATGGAAATGCTTGTTGAAAGTACGTTACAAGCGGATGATACTGAATTATGCAAAACTAAAGTTTACAATCGCTTTTATTTACTTTCCTTCTTTCTATCCCTCCCTCTCTCTAAAGGATACTTATGATGAACAAATAAATAAGAATACATTATTAGTCAAAATAATGAAGTATACATTTGGGATGAGTTGTAATAAAAACTCTATTAAATACATTCGGGAGATGAAATTTTTTCAACTCTAGCTTACTTAAGATGTAAAAATTGATGGAAAAAGAAGCAAGAAAATCGAAGTACACGCGGCCTAAACTTCCGATAAAATAACTCACTCTACTAGTTACAGTTATGCGAATCCCGGTAAATAGGTTTCCAAAGCTTCGCAATGGTACCCCTTGCGAAGAAAAGAAGAAAATTGAATGGAAATGAAAGATTATTCCTCAGTATTTTCTTGGAATTTTTTCTTTTAGTTTTCCGCCTCTATCGTATTTATTTATGGGCTTTGCATGTTCTTGTAGTAAAATTAATCCATCGATATATGAGTTATGTTGCGACCTTCTGATTTAAGTTTAAGTATTGGAATTAAATTTCCTTAAATTACATTTTATAGAGAGGGTGAAAAGGTGTTTTAAGCAGTCTTAGGTGCTTTTAAAATCTTTTAAATTTTCACCTTTTTCTTTTTTACGGATGGATTTTTTTTCAGCCATTTATATGAAAAAGCATTGGTCTTTGTTTATTAAGAACGTTTATTAAGTTCATGCCATTACATGCAATATCTACAACGATTGGTTAGATCTATCCTTTATATATCTTTCTTTCAATCGATGTAAGAATGTACGGTCCTCTGTCTGACGTCTGCCTACGTATTTTTGTTTTTAATCTATGGAGGTTGCAAATATCAAGGTATTTTAATAAATTTTTGATACACAGTCACAGGGACGTAGACTATACTGTAAATGAAAAAAGAAACGAAAACAAGGCATTCTTTTATATATCTGCGGTAAATCTTACTTCGATTGTTACAAAATACATCGATAGGCCCATAGAGAAATTGCAATGACAGACGTCATTAAATCCAATTGAATCAATTTAAGCCTCTTACTCCGGTTCGTAGGTTTCACAACTCAGTACGGCACTAACCCAACCTCGGTTTCCAATATCGAGCATTGGAACAATCCAAGTCAGTTAGAAAGTAGTTAGTCTACTTGTAAACGGCTTCAGTTCGTAAGGTTGAAGAGCTTGGAACGAATAGTATGACCGACAACTGATGAATATCAAGCAAGTCTCTTTAGGTGGTTAGAGGTTAGGTGGAGATTGCCTGTAAAGGAAAACACTCCCAATCGATTTTTGTCATTATACGGGAAAATGTGGTTATAGAGACCTTGCTATTTTTCTGTACCACACCCCAATGGCATAATTTTATGCGCAGCGACATTAGTTAAAGCAGATGAAAACTTGTAAAAGTTTTTCTTTTTTGTTGTTTTTAATACTCCAAAGGTTTTCGTCGAACCTCAATAAATTATGTTAAACTTGTTGAACACTATCATTAAATATTGAGCAAATAGAGTGACCTTTTATGAAACAATTTTATGGTCTTTACAATTTATCGCCCACTCCCTATGCATGATGACGGTGATGACAATGAAAAGCCTATTAATAATATTTTATGATGGATTTGTGTAAGACCAAAGTGCAGGCAATAACTGGTTTTTGCTTAAAGCCACAACTTTACATTGAAATTTACCGTTATTGTTTGTATTATGTTGCTGTTACTGTTTTTTTTTTTTTTTTTTTTTTATGATCAAACCACAGACTCATAACACACGAAGTCACTAAATGACCGTAAATGCGTAAATAATTTCCAAACATGCACAACCAATTACATGGGTCCAAAAACATTATCACATAAGTCCCCCTACAGCTCATTTACATGTACATACACCCGGGGTTGTAAGGCACGCACACCCATTTACATAATTTAATACTTTGATATTTAAATTTTTGCGAATTTCAGTAACGAAATGTAGACAGACGACCATAGCTACTGGATGCGTTATAGTATTGAAGTACATATGGTAGAAATGATTAGTAGGTTCGGTGTACAAAATGTACACAATTTCGCAATGATTACTATAACTATATATGTTTCATTCATTCATTCGTTCATGCATTTATACATATATAAATGCATATATATATGTATATATTAATATATGCAGTGTAGAGATATTTTACGTTTAGTAGGGCATATGGTAACATATCGAAGTACTTTAAAATAAATCTGTCACGCGTTCTTTCTCTATCCATACTCCACTCATACGTAGTCTTCATTCTTAGTGCTGCTGTTAGCGCTGGTGCTCTTGCTGTTAGTTGCTATTTAGTTTTCCTTTAGTTCGCTTATATTGACATTAAACCGTTTACTCTAAATGACATGTATTTTTGAGAATGTAAACGATATTATTCTTGTATAAATGAATATATATTTGATGTGATGTAATGTTATGTGCTAGGGAGCATTTTAGATGCGAGAATATCTCGGTATTTGCATAACTATGATAGCATAATTGGACGTTACGAACACCGTGGTTGGTTGGCTTTTTAAAGATGTCTTTTTTAGGTTTTTGTTTTTTATTTTTTAATTTTTAAACTATTTCTCAGGCCATTTTTACTAAAAAATATAACCACCACTTTGGTTCTGTCAACCTGCTTGATGAAAGATTTGAATACGTCTTTTCATGCAAAGTAAAATTTGTAGGCTTTTGGATATCTTGATCGTATTTTATGGAGTTCTGAACATTTCTAATATAAAGTTGCTTCCCCCTCCTAGATCGCTAGCTCCTTGTAGAGTTGAATAACAACCGGATGCTTGATCCAAGCGAAAGCAGAGATGTTAGATAGAGGATAGATGGACCTAGGTCCTTTGGGAACTAATCATCTCGCTAAACAAAATGAGGGGCGTATTAGCGGTTTATCGTCTAACATCATGGGCTTAAGCCTTCACAGCCTTTCCCGCATCTCCGGACTTTTCCACCTTCAAGTCGAATGTACATAAATGCAATTGTCTTCTTTCCTCCCCCTTTACGTACGACCTTTTCTGGCCGATATTGTGTCTATACTTATCGAAGACGTTCCCTTGAGCGGCTAGTTACCTAGAAACAAAGAAAGTCTACTCATTTATCAGCACTTTACACTTTTCAATAAAAAGTTAATTAGGATCTAAATGATAATAGCTCGGCTATGTTGCTCAGAAAACCCGTGTAGTGTCGATACAAGCAAGTGGTGTCTGATCAAGCCAAACGCAGATTTCACCGACGGTCTCAAGCTAGCTAGGATCTTTCGATGTTTCAAGTTGTCAATGCCTAAAATTTGCATTATTTTTTTATCAAATCAAATCAAATTTGCACTACGCCCATATTGCGATGTGCTAACGGCAACTTACTACCACTTACTATCTATATTAGTCATTAAAAGTGATCAATTGAACGTTCGAGTGCACTTATTCGCTTCATGCTGCTCCCATGTCGATACGATTCAAAAGAGGAAAGGACGACGGGAATATGGTCATTGCACCTCGGGACGCTCGCGATGACTCCAAATTATCGAAGACTCGTATACTACTCGTATAAAACTCGTCTTTCACTCTTTTTCAAAGATTAACGAGTATCTCTGCGCTAGTTTGTAACGTAGTTTGCGTTAAGTCTGCGTGAGCATAGATCGCATTGAAACTCGTCGTCGTACAACAGATCGACGATCAAATGAGCAATAGCGAAATCGATAGTTTCCGAAAGTTTAGTTAAATGGGATTTTCTCTGGTTTTATCAGATTAAAATCAAAAAAACGTCCTCGAATACTGCGTATAAATATCTTTTTCACCGGATGGACTACGGACGGGTACGTATTTAAGTAATTTTGTCGGTAAACTTATTGACGTCAAATTCATATGCAATCCACTAACTGCTTATGCTGAGTATGTATGTATGGTTGTATGGTTCATTTGCTGGGCTTCATTTAGTTAATTACTTTGCTATTTTTTCGTTTTAAATAATTAAATTTTATTATCATTTTTTTAGTTAATATAAATTGTTGTTATTGCATTTATATTATTATTTATTATTAAATTAATCTAAAATTATATTTAAATTTAAGTGCAAAAAGTTTTTTTAAATAAAAGCTGGAATGAAACGAAATTAAAATTCATTCGTTGCATGGAATTTATCCGAAAATATGATTTACAAATTTAAATAACAGTTTTATCGAATATATGTTTTTATGGAAAACATCTTACGCCTGATGGAATACGTTTTGATGTCTAGCTTTATAGGTGTGCGTGTGCATAAATTGTTTAGCTTACAACAGAGCGCAATCACTACACACAATCTATATAATAACTAAAAAGTGATTTGCATTATTGTGACCTTATACAGGCAATTGCTTTTCGATGTTGAGTCAACGCAAATCTTATATAGCGGAGCGTACATGAACACCGTTTGGCGTTTAAAGCTTTAACGGAAATTGTCACCCGACTACGGCCTGTAAGAAAAATAAGTAAAAAGAAACAAAGTAAGTGAGAAAAATGTTGAAATATTGCACGTAAATATTGAAATATGTAAATGCATGTATGTATGTGAACATGTGCATATGATATAAAATCACTTTTACAACTAAACGCGCATAACACTAACGCCTTAAGTTATGGTAGTGTAGTGTAAGCACTAATAAAAATAAGAGACTTTAATGACAAAAAATTAATGAGAAAGAGATGAGTTTTTCAAATATACGGCTGGCTATTCGTTTAAAGCAATGCTCTAACGTATGGGAAAACTGGCAATGTAGTAAAGATATTATAGAACCGTTCAACCATCGCACTGCGAGATTACCACTTGGCTGGCAAATATACCCTCAGTCAGCATGATCATGATGTGCAAGATTTCTATTTGCTTTTACTTGTAATTGAAAAGCTCTTGTGACCATTGCATACATGCACTCTTAACATGTTTTATCTATCTACCTATTCACATCTATATAATGCACTATATATGGGATGTGCAGTTGTATATGTAATGAAATTGAAAAACAAAGAAAAAAATTGATTTCTACTCAACAAACGTTACTTACCTTGCTGTGCATTTATCAGGCAAACATTACATATTTGATACTTGATACAATGCGAACGGAGTCAATAGCTGCTTATTAAGTTGCAGAGTTAGTTAGCGAATGATGATGATGACGATGGTCATGAATATTGTTCTGGATGAAAAAGTCAGCAGACTTCTTTCAATAATACGAGTACTTCTTGGATTTTTCATTCTTCTTTCATGTCCCTGACGACGTTGCTGGCATAGTCATCTTCGTGAGCACTAATAATGCTCTTTATTGAACATTACAAGCATTTGGATGGCGAATTCAAATTGGACGTCATGTTTTGTAATCAGTTATGTTCAAGTTAGCTAAGGCTTTTTACTCGTACCCTATTAACTATTCATTTAGATATCTGGTTCGTCATTGCCGTGTTTTCAAGAACTCATACACTCAACTGTTTATATACTGTGACAAAAGTTTTCGATTTTTATCCATCTTCTTTGGCGTATATTTAATTTTTTTTTTTTTTTTGATCTTATGACGTCATATAACAAGATTGGCGAATTTTCAGTTTTTAACATTTCGCAAAAAGGCATTTGGACTTGTGGACATGAATTCGACAAATTACGAAGAAATGGGGCCATATTTTGATATCCGCACTACGTAAAGGTTTTCACAAAAACCTCTATGCTCTAATGTTTAGTATTTTACTATAAAATAGTGTTTGGACTGCATAGATAGATCTATTCTCCAGAGCTTTTCCTAAATGAAGATTCTGTGAAAACAGTCTCTTTAGAAGGCAAGAAAGTATAATTTTGAGCATCTTGTTAAACGAAATGCTGCGAATTCGTTTTTTCTATACAATTAGGCATTCGTTTAATATACAGCACTTTACAACTTTTCCCAGAAACTTGTCAACATAAAAGTCTTTTTTTTATATTTATTTACTCGCTACTTTTGCAAATAAATGAACAAAGTGTGGATTTAAAGGTTGCCGGATAACTTAGATTGTCAGCTCGTCTGTATTGAAAACGCGACCGCACTTGATTGAGTTGTTAGACGCGACCCTCTGCCTACTCGACTACTCGCCTACTCGGCTACAGTCCTTTCGTATTCTCACATCAAAAACCCATCAAAACATATTGAAATTTTACTTGTTTTAAAACCACTTTGTTTTTTTTTTAGATTTAAAATTCAAAAGGTCATATTAACCCAAGCGGCACCTCTAGTGTTAAGCATTCATAAGTAAGAATTCCCCAGTGACCAACTATTTATACATATCGAAATAAATAGAACGATAGTACGATAAACTAGATTTTATTTCACAACAAATGTATTTTGACTGAATCGCTTTCTTAGTATTTTTCATAAGTGATTTTTTGTGTACACCTCGCCTGAGGGCGCCTGTAACATATAATTTATGTTTAAAATGCTACCGTATCAACACAACTACTTAATACAAGTTAATAAGTTAATAAAGTAAAGAAAATCAGTAGTGAAAAATAAACTAATTCGATCAACCATAAAACATTGTAATATATAATAACAATTAACTGATGTTGAAGCAACCATAGAAATTTTCTTAACAAAACAGTAGACAAGGCATCGTTGTACATCGCTGTTAGAGTAACTGCGAGAGAGCTAACCGAACATATTTCCTTTCCCGGCATTGCCGCTATCAGTAACAGCAGGAAATTGTACACTAAACTTTTTTGTTTTTGTGGGCAAAAGCAAAGGAAAATAGGAATAATAAACGTAAGTAGTATTCAACTGACATTCGTTTATAGGTAACCTAAATATGTACGTTCATCTGTCATTTCTTTTTATGTTTAATCAGCTAGAGAGAAATGTTTAATAAGAAAAAAAAAATGCAATAAATATTTTATTTTAAATCTCCTATAAATATGTTATGCAAAAATATATTTAGCAATTTATGCGCAAATATTAATATACACTTTCTAAAAATACGTAAATATTAAAGCATTTTTTTTAAACTATAACTATAAGCTTTTACGAAGAATGCCTTAAACTCACCGAACCGAACAACCATGAGTCTGACCGAGTAACCGAACTTGCACCCATAAATATCCGCTATCGTTTTACGGCCTTTCATATCCGTTTTAATATCCTGTTTGCCAACAACGTTCGTCTACCAAGCCAAGCTACCCAAATAAACTGTTAAATGAGTTTGAATTGTTTACAACAATTCGAACATTAGCAATATGCTGCCAAACGGGCGTATAACAAGCGAACAAGTGTAAAATAGCATTTAACTAACGTTGTTGGTGCGGCTTCCTAACGTTCTACCGTCGCAATCTCATTGCGCTGACTTTCCTCATTTTACTGCTTTGGATAGCTGTGGTTGACTTCTTATTGTTCTTATGAGTTTATGTTTATCGTTGAAAAATTCAGCAAACATATAAATAAAAGGAGAATAAAATCACACTGGACAAGGGCAAGGCGTCTTTATAATATGAAAGCAGATGATGGATCCTTTGTTGTTGTATTATATACTACGCACGAAAATAAAGAGTTTCTTTTACCGATTAATTACTGATTATATTTCTCGAGAAGAAACACTGAAATTATTTCCAGAACTAAGTCAGAAGAAAATTTGAATTTATTCTTCACAGTACCCGTCTTCTAAAGTGATACAATTAGCTCAACGATTTTCTATAATTTCGTTCGTTTTTTTTATAGAACTATTTGGCAAGACATTTAAAATACATATCAGTTTCCGTGAGGCAATGATCACGTCACTCGACCTCAAAACCTTGGTAGTTACACAATACTATTCACGCAGCTGGATCCAGAGATGGAAACTATGACGAGTGGTGTTTCTTCAGCCAATTAGTATACATTAGAAACAAATTAGAATTCCACCTCGAAGGACAAAGAACTAGAATGTATGTGTTATACCTGCGTTATATAATATGCAACAATAAATGGAAACATTTGTGGTACATGTTTATCTGTAATGTAAGTGTATAGTGTTTATTTAGTGTAAGCAATATTAGTGAAACAAGTCTATTATTATCACGGTAACGACAAGATAATAAATGACGTTAGAAAGTACAAACAATTTTAATACCACAAGTTGTTGAATGCAGGAAAAAAGAGGTATATATGCCAACTGCCCTATTTAACCTTTAACTGTCAGTTCATCAATAAACCGATCGGGACCATTTTTGGGCTGGGTGTGGCGAACATTTAAGTATTTAGGTTTTCATAAATACCCTTTTTCGAAATTGTTTCACGCTCTCCGACCTTGTGAGCGAGCATGTAGACAAAGTACGCCTATTTTTTAGCTTGGGAGTTTTTATTGATCGAAGGATATGTGTGCCAAATGTTAGCTTTTTATCTCCGTTTTTACAGCTGTGGTGATTCACAAAATGTCAATCCGTCAATTTGACGGGTTTTTCGAAAAAATATAATATCATATATGTTGCTATATAATGTAGCAGGTAAAAACCATGAAAATATGCGCACTTTGAGTGAGATAATGACAAACAATATGTAAACAAAATACAAAGAATAGAGAATAAGAAACACAAGGCTTTTATGATGGTCAATATATATACATGTTATAGATCGGGAAAAAATAGCTTGCATTCTTCTTTGCGTATTATTTATTACTTTATCGGAAAACACGAATATGTTTTTAAGAACACTCCTATGTTATCGCTGATTTTGTTGTTATTGTTGTTAAAGTGCGAACAGAACAGAAGCGGCCCCTTCCTGCATATTTTATTTACTTATTCAGCTTTTTTTGTTTTGCAAGAAGCCGGCCAAACTTGCCAAACACAAACATACACAAAAAATGTTTTTCTTTTTAGTTTTTTTCCTTCTTTCTTTCTTTGTTATTGCTGCTGTTTGCTAGGCTTCCCTTCTTTCTTTTGGTTTTTCTTTTACTTTGTTATACATATAAGACACATTGTTTATGTTGGTGTTCCTTTGTTTCACGTGACTACCTTCTCCTAGTATTTTCATTGTTAAAATTACTGGTGCTGGCAAAACAGCGAAATATCTCGGATGATTCAGGCAACCTGTGTCAATAATAGTGCGACGAACGTAGTGACCATATTTTCATTCGGGTCTAGGCAATGCTTTTGATCAATGTTGCGTTGTTAGCTGACAGTTTTGATTGAAAAATGTTCTTCGATTTATTTCGCGTCTGTTTGGATTTTCGACAATCTCCGATAAGTCCTAAGTACGCAGAAGGCTTTTTGAACAAGACAATAGATGAATGAGGCTTTCTGATCATTTTCGAAAGAAACATTTTCAATGTCCCTTAGTTCGTGATTTGCATCCGCTTCGTTTCGTAAAATCGTTTCGTTTTTAATTGAAATTGATTTCATATGCTACTGTCGCGTATTGTCATTTTCCGCGATTAGAAAATAGATACACAACATTGTTTTAGCTTTTTCACACAAGTAGATGTTCTCTTTTTTTGTGAAAGTATAAGTTTCGTTTATATCCACAATCGGGATGCTGGTCAAAATGTTCGCAACATTCACACGGAAGGCTTAAAGATCCTTTAAATCGTGATTAGACCCTGAACCGATCTATGAATGGCCGTGTGTCCTTCAGTCCATCTGCCCGTCTGTGCAATGTGTGTAATAAACATGCACTGGAAATATTGTATGACATCCATACAGTACAAGGCAGAAAAAAATTAGGTTCTTTGCTGTCATAAACTACAACAGCCATAACGATCTAAGAGCTCGCCCATTATCAGCAAATGATGCTGCTGTACCTACATAGAAATGGAAGAAATATGTCGAGCTCACCCGATTGCCTAGAGTAGCAACATTTGTGTTTTCGTTCTTTTCTTTTTAGCCGATTTTCATGTCCTATATTGCTTGTGGGGTTTTATGCAACTAGAAAGACGTGAGATAGGCTCACCTTCTATTATATCTATCAAGTCAGAATCAGTTTCTGAATTAATCTAAGCTGGTTTGTCGTGTCTAACCTATAGGCCGTATTTGACATATTAACCTAGACCTGCACCAGTACTCCGCTGCTAATAGTATCCACTTAAAAGCAACAAATAATTACGCATAGTAGTTCCCTTTATATGCAGGGCGATTGTAACGACGATCAAAGCTTTCTAGTCAACAAAGCATTGTAACATTATAATGCGTGCCTTTGGTAATACTGCCATCACATACGTACGAACAAATTATTGGAACATAATATTTTAAGTGTAAGAAATCAAAATAAAATAATCCCACGTCAGAGGAAACAATTTTTTACCATTTTATCGGTTATTTTTACTCATTTTCGTCATTGTTTACCGCTACATTGTTTACAATTTACAATTTACAATAAAGAACCTATCAATAGTCTCTTCAATATAAATAAAATTTATTACTCACACCTCCATACTCGTACATCTATCTATAAGTAGACAAATTTAGTTTGCATTTAGAGCAAAAGCCTTTTAAAAGCGAAACAAAAAGGTAGAAAAGAAGAGAAAATGCAATGAAATGGCAAAAAAAGTCAATAGATTTTAAGTTTTGTTGTGCTATAAACGAGAGATAAGAGGGAGAAATCTATTTTTAAAACTCAACATGGAAAAAAGAAGAACAGCATCAACTAACTGTAAGTGTGTGTAGTCGGCAAAGACATTTAAGCTTAGGTACGTGCACACAAAGCATGGTACAAATCGAAAATGGGAAAAATATGAAAAAAAGCAAGTGGGGAGGAGGATACAAAACTCTTTTTATTTTTTATTTACTTGTTGGGAAGACTGTATTTGAACGGTACTATTTTTCTCCTTTTCTTTTTTTTCTTTTCTATTGTTAACAAGAATTTTGCCACTGTTTCAATAGTATTGGATGAATAATGCATAAGGCATACACAGGATAATAGTGCATTAGAATAACCAAAAAATAGTACGATTTAAAAATTGTAAACCAAACATTAGAAGCCCTAAACAACGTTCTTACAACGAATGTCGAGTATAATTCTATTTTTAAAAATCTCACTAGTTTCCTCTTTTTAAAATAATTTTCTCCTTTCTTTTTTTTTTTGCCTCGAATGGTCACATCATTCACTTTATAAGAGGTTAAATCGTCAGATTAATATAACATCGAAGCTTCTTCATTTCAATGTACATTTCTGTTTTTAAGCATTCAGTCCAAAGTTTCTAAACACATACGCTGCACTTTTCATTACGTCCTTTTTGTTACATTCTTATGATTATTCCACAGTCCACAGAAGGCTTACTCATAACATTGGTGGACTATGAGTTAATTTCATTAAAGACTCTCTCTTATATACATACATCCGAAAATACTTTATGTATCAGCTATCGATAATAGTTTGGGTGAAAAAGCATTGAGAGATTTGTTCGTTTTCATTTGTTTCCTATGCTCTACACCAGTTGTGGTACAAATGTATATAGAGCTCGCACCGTTTTATGCAACATGCAGAAGGATTTGATGTAAAGAGATATTATAGAAAGTAAATCTTGTCCGTCCATTTTTCCATCTTTCTTACCACATCCTCGTCCTCAACATAATGGCTGCAATGGCAACTTTTGATATTTTTTGATGAAATTTGCTATACCACACGCGAATGCTATTGAAAATAGTTCGGATCGGAACACTTTTTCACCTACTTCCCATACAAAGCCTTATTTTGAAAGTCGTTATATAAATAACTGTAGGGTAGAATAGGATGTTCAATAGTGGCCTACGACTTTTTACTTGTTGTTATCAATTTTTGTTTTTGTTCAAAATCAATTTTTAATGAAAAAGATAATGCGCCAATATACCGTAATCTAGCCAGTGTTGCCTGATATATCCAATCAAACGCTCTCTGTTATAAAAAAAAACTCTGAATATTTTTCAAGGTAACGCGATCACTGTTTCGACGACGAAGAAGGATTGTTCATCTATCGCGACTTACTTTATAGTTTAATTCTAATCTGCTTGTTCATAGCCGAGCTTAAGTATGTGCTACGCCCAATTTGATGTAAATGATATTCCGGCTAAAATTAAAGTATATTTGGTTCGTAAGGTTTTTTGTTTTTCAACACTAATCAAATATCTTCACGTAAGCTTTAAGATTGATTCTTAAAATCACAGCAAACTTGTCTGGGTAAATGATAAAAATTTTAAATTATTTTACAGCCTACTTTTAGTTGTTTGCCAAAGAAAAAAAGAAAACAAAAGCCCACTTTTTCAAATTATTAATATTTGATTTCACGATGAACTCGTGCAACAAAATTCTCGAAAATAGATAAAAAGGAGAAAAATCTAGAATTTATTTAAGCAAAAGTTTCTTGCTCGTTGACATTTTCGTATCATAAAAAATTTATAAAAATTTCTTGTTAAATCTTTTCTTTAAATAAAAACTTTTCTATAGAAGACAATTCCAAGCAAACAAAAGTCAAATGAAAATTCTTTAAAATTCTTGCAAATTTTATAAACTTATAACCCACACACTTGTGCACACAATTGAAACTTTAAACCTGTTGGTGGTGGTGGCAATAATGTTTACCGGTGCATGAGGAGAATATAATGGAAGAGCAAAGTAAACCAAATATATTTTATATAAATACTTGCACATGCATGCACATACGTATTTATATTCAACAAACACATACTGTATATACATTTTGCGGTCAACCGCGCAATTATAAAAGCAAAAATTATATGAAAACAAGTAAAAACACTATAGTGGGCCACGAGCCATAGCTAAATACCCTCCGCCAGTCTACAGTTATTTACGTAATGGCTTATAAGAACAGGGCAATATATAGGAAATGATTGAAAAAGTGCTCCGACCCGAAACTATTGCAATAGCGATCTTCCTATGTTAAGCGGAACAACTCACGACATATAGACGGACAAACAAGCTTAGCAATCAGTATAATTAAAGGTGAGTCTATCTCAAGTCCTTCTGAGTGTTTCATACATTCGCAAAAACCCAACACGCCCATATACCGCCGGCGGTGTTGGTTACAAAAAAATAAGGAAAAAAAATAAAATATAAGCTTATATATATATAGATATATAGATAGATATACATATATATATATATATGTAAGATGTACATTTAAATTTTGCTATAGGAGTGAAACATAGAAAGTATGGGATTTTTTTTTGCTTATTCACTGCTTTTACGGAGCTTTGCCTGGTAGTATGTTGGCTATTTTAGGATTTTAACGGCAACAATGCTGATGCAGTTTTTATGGACATACCTACAATATGGAATTTTAAAAGTGAAGTGAAGTTTCCGTTTCCCTATAATATATTCAATCGTTCTTGGTTGGTATTAAATTGACTTTCAATTCGTTGTTCTCGTTTCATTTTTCTTTTTTGCATTTCTCACGTTTCGTTAAATCATAATCTGCTGTTATTCACTGTTAATAAAAATAAATAAATATGCAACTAAGTAGTTACTTTAAATAAAAACCAGCTTGTTAGTGGCACTCCATCCTTAACGAAAGTAGGAAAGCAAGTAAGAATATTACAATCGCCTTAAGCCTGGGTATCTTTGATACCCACTGCAAATGAATCGGTGTTAGTTTCATATTGACGTTGAAATTAGCCTTAAGGAAAATTCTTAGCTGTTTTAACTCAATATTTTTTACATATTATAAGTTGTAGTCTTTTTGTCTGTTAACGACGCTTTCGCTTTTCTTTTCCATCGAAGTGGTGATAAGTGCAGAAAATAAGTCAAACTAATATACGCTACTGTTTGTAAGGTATACATTTTTGCCTATTGTGAGCGCGATTGCAAGTCAGCAGCAAGCCAACAAATAGGCGATCAATGTCCGCGGGTTCAAATCTCAGTGCGGTAGAGCGAACTTCATCGTAGATCAGTCGTTGAAGGTATAACACTTAAAGATCGAAGGCACACATCTACCAGACTGCAGCTACTTCCTATCTCTTTCTCTCTTTCCCCGAATGTGGGACATTCCCTTAGTGATTGATTAAAACAAACTCTTTTTTAAAATATCAAGAAAAGTATTTTGTAGAAAATTTTAGACATACGAAAAATATACCTTATAAACACTTTTAGAAACTCGCCCGATGAAATGTGGAGACACACTCCCGATCATCACGGTTGACAGGATAACTCGTGAGAGTTTTATTTGAAATCGAAAAGCTAAACATTCCGTGTAAGCGTAGCTTGTCTCTGAAGGGTTTAGTTTGATTTGAATCTTTGGCAGGCGGGTACGTATTTCTGCTCAAGCACTTATATATTGTGATCATGTAAAGGGCTGTTTTTATTGCAAAAACCCTTATATGGAAAGGTGTTCGAAAACGGCCTTATTCCAGCTGAATTGTCTCTAGATATTATTCCCAGCAATTCTCTCCGAGAAATATAAATTATACGATTTTTTTTATACCCCACACCGCTTGTCGTACCAACAGATAGGTCCACCTTTCATTATGCTGATCGATTCAGAGTTACCTCTTTGCTGTTTTGCGTTCAACCTGCAATTGCCAATTTTGGAGATACTTTCATAAAATTTGGCACACCGACATGTTTAGACTCAAGGATGAACGTCATTGAAAATGGTTCGGATCGGACTGAATTTTCGAGCCCTTTCAAGCCCTTTCCATGTAACACGTTACCCTAAAAAGTCGTTATAAATAGCGTAGTATTGTAAGGTGTTTATTGGTGCTATAGTGTTCTCCCTTTTTTTATATATAACAATTCTCTAAACGATTTTCCAAAAAGAGCTAAAGACTGGTCATAACAATTGCCCCTTGAAGTACTTACCCGTAGGTGTATACATCTGTCACCTGTGTCAATGTGCAGTTTACACATTAAGCATACAGGTGGATTGACGTGCTTAAATCTATTTAAGAAAACGATTGATGCAATGAAATGGGAATATATGTCAAATCCTTACAGGTGCTGCATATAACCGCGTAAACTTAATATATGCTTATCACAAGTAGGTATCAAAAGAACAAGAATCCTAACAAGTCTTTCTGCAATTGCGAAAGAAGCAAAGTATTCAAAAAATGAAGGTTTCCTCGTCAGAAGTACTCCTGCCGATAGTGTAATAGTTACCGCTGAAGAAAAAAATCCAATCCATAAAACTCTTTTGCACAATATTTGAGACAAGAAGATTGCATTTGCTCGATTAATTTAAATATATGACCTCGATTAGTTAAACGCGAGTACGGCAGCGTTACGATGAACTTAGAAATCAATCCCTATAACCACAACTGAACTCTAGTCTGATACCAGATTTACTAAGGATGACTAAAGGTACGTTTAAGCACAGTTTTGAATCGTTATAGACCCCTAAAAAGGATTTCCTCATGTCCTTCGCGTCCTGTCTACAATAGTAGAGCAGAGTGAATTATCGAGAAACGACTTGTGAGAGAAAAATGAAAAGATAAAAATGTTATGCGAAGGTCTCGCCATTCTATTAAAACTTATTTCGACGTGTAAGAGACTACATGCAAGTCGGTTTATTCGTAGTTAAAACGCAAATTCATTCAATAAGTTATTCGTTTCGAAATCATTGAAAATTTATCCCTTGTGTCGTTTTACTATCGAAATGTTTGCGTGGTACACTTGCAAAAAACTTTAACCGTTGTACAATAACTTTCTCAAGTGAGCTTCTAAATAGTTTCATCAATTATCCGTACACACATGCACACATACCTTGACATCCACAAATAAACTTATAGTTGCAGAGTAGAAAGCAGAAAAAAGGAAAAGGAAAAGAAAAAGAAAGAAGGGAAGAACCAGTAAAACAGTCAGCAGCACACGCATCCAGTACGAGGGAGATCGGTCGGTTGCTGCTGGCAACTGAAGCACTGCAAATGGCAGCAACACGCACGATAACAAATGATAAACCAGCAACATGTCTTAATGCAAAACAACTCACATATCAATGCGTGCGGAATATTTTAGATAAATCTCTAGATATTTATAAGAGCAAGAAGAAGAAGAAGAAGAAGAACATGGAAAAGAAAAATAAGAAAAGGTTCAAGTAATGGGAACAAAGTATCAGTAAAGATATGTTTTAGTCAAAAAAAAAACACCAACAACAACGCGAAGGGTGTTTCTCATTTTATACATCCTTGCACTTTAAATATGATTTTGTCTCTGAGACATGTACAAATAAATTCGCTTACAAAATATATAAGCAATGGAAAAGCACTCTTAACGAGCTCATTTCACTATTTCACTATTTCACTAATTCACTGCTCTGTGCGCATCTGTGTCGATTTCTTAACGCCAGCGATTTCTCCCCCTGTTTTTCATCGTTTATGGGGGCGGCCTGTTGATTTTATTGTTGTTTTTTCCGTTCTTTCTAAACTGTTGTTCACATTTTTAATAAATTGCTACAAAGCCGAGCAAGAACTACGTGCTGGCCACTAACCTCACAATGTACTCGTTAGCATCTTTAGTTTATTTGCAAATATTTTGACTCTTTTTTATTATTACTTTCATTGCTGTCGTCTTTTTTTTTTTGTTGGTTTATTTATTTATTTGTTTATTTTATTTTTTTTTTTTTTTCTGTTTCCACTTCATCGTCACTTGCAAGCATATATTCATTTTAATCCCTTTATAGTTGCCATTTTTCCATATTGTAATAGTTGGTTAGTTTGCATAAAACTGGGTTAGAACGGAGACAACATTTTGCATACGTGCATATATGTGAATGTGTTTGTGTACATGTGTGTGTGTGTGTGTGTGTGTGTGTGTGTGTGTGTGTGTGTGTGTGGGTAAGTATGACTAGTGGATTGGTCTTCTGATTGCAAAGTTATGGTAACTGTTTTTACATAATAACAAAAACCACATTTTTCTTTTTTTGCTCCTTTTTTGGAATGAAAATATGTTTTACAGAATACATGTTTATTTCCTTGGTCTTGTTTATACTGACAGTTGTTTGGGAATTGAAGGACATTTCAAGTGAACGAATAAGATATTACACAACATTTATAGTTGGGAGAAAAAATATATGAAACCTTTACTCGTTTTTTTTTTCTGTTTTTTTTTTTTTTTTAATTTTCAGTACACAAAACTTTATAAAGGATACTCGTAAATATCCTTAGTTCAGTCAAAGCTGAGGAAATAATTAAATGCACAAAAGAAGAAAAAATACTATAAAACTATTTAAATATAATTTTGTTTAAATGCTTTGGGGCGTATAAGTGGTACCATGTAATTGAATATGTTTGTGTTTAAGTTGCACAAAAAGAAAATTTGGAAAGTTTGATCGGCATTTCGGATACCTAACGTACCACACAGTTGTCATTAAGGGCATAAAGACTTCTGAAGCGCCTTTTCTTTTTTGCAGTAGAACGTGGCTCGTGTTATTTGATAACAGGAAGATTAGGAAGAAACATGCGAAACAAAAAATATGGAATATGTTTTATAAAATTTTCGGCGGGCCCGGTGGCACAGTGGCACAAGTTTGTGCGGATGCTTGCAATATATAGTAGTAGTTGAGATAGATAGGCTTACCTTTTATTACACCGATTTATTTTGAAAATAGATTTTGTCTGTCCATGTGTCCGTGCTTTTTTTGTTTTCAACCTACACATCGCAATTCTTGTGATATTTCGACGAAACTTGTTACACTGACCTAGCCAGCACAAGGATTAACACCATCGAAAATGGTTCGGATCGGAAGAATTTTTCGAGCACTTCCCACAAAACACCTCATTTTGAATAGTCGTTATATGTGTTACTGTATTAAAGGAAGCATTGTAGGGCATTTAATGGTGAGCTGTACCCTGCTAAAGTGTTTACACTTCTCATATTCGATGTGGAAATTGCTCTTCCTCCACCCCCCAATTATTATTATTATGATTATTATTATTATTGTAACATCAAATTTATTTTATTCAATTTTATCGTCTATTAGTTCTATTGTTATATTATCATTAGGATTAGATCACTAATGAAACTAAGGAATATTAAAATGAATTCATATACTAGTGTGATATATAAATTTTGTATATTTTTTGCATTCAAAAATGGTTGATTATTCTATTTATCTTGAATAGGAATTGATTTTCGGCAATTACTTTCGACCTAATTTAAGGTACTGATATTTTTATTTTTAATTGAAAGCAAATGGACGTATGGATGACTGTTAATGGTAAACAAATAAAAACATTAAAGAGTGACAGAGCCCACCATTAAATATCCTGGACAATTTCGTTTAAGACAGTTCTTGCAAAATGAGTATATTTCATAGTAAGGTCGTATATGAAAAGCGGTGGTAAATGTTGTCCGATCTGCACCATTTTCATTAGCGTCCGTCTCTGGGCCAAAGTGCGTCAGTGTACAAAATTTCATAAAAATATCGCAAAAATTTGGTTCATCAGGTCGATTACAAGAAAAAAAATTGGCCAAATGGACAGGCAAGCTTAGATCGATTGAGAAAATGATTCTTGATTATAAAAGGTGGGTCTATCCTAAGCCGTTCTGAGCGTTGTACACGTCCGCGCAAACTTAATATACTCTTGTACGACAAGTGGTGTAAAGTATTGAGAATGCTGTATTCCTCCCAAATGACTAAAACGAAGAGAGACGTCGGTGGGAAGTGGTCTGCAAAGGCAAAGCAAAACTTCGTTGATGTTCCTTAGGTTTCCCTGCATAAATGATTGCCGCTTTACTGAAATGTTTTTTATTGCATTCATCGTGTAGTTTACGCCTACATTCTTCCGATAAGCACTTATTCCGGGTCGGCACTGAAAACTTTCGATTATAACATTTTCAATTTCATGGCCATTCTTACGAATTTTCAATTCGTCCGATATGATTTCTGGCCTTTCAGAAAAGGGAGAAAATGAGACACTTGAGGAAATGACACTAAGAAACGTGAAACACATTTGGTTAATTGTGATGAATATCGTTGAACACCTTAGAGTACACGTCTACGTGATATATTAAATTAATACCGATCTATGTTATCTAGCAACTTGAAGGACTTGGGAGATAGATTCATTGTTTTTTAAAATAGTCGGTTTGGAATCATTTTCGTAACCGATTTTTATAACGACCTTTTTCTCTCTCTCACTAATGTCTACAGACTTATCTTTAGATTGAATTTACGAATATATTTACGAATAATATTTGTCCACTGACATGTTTTAACCCACAAAAGGCAAAGTATACTAAAAGTTGATTGAGACGAATAAATTAATATATGATGAGGAAGTTGCCATGATGTGGTGTAGTATGTCCGATTATAACGTTTCAATGTCTGCTTAGATAAAAGTTTTGCTTTTTTGCCTGAATGTTTGGCGTGACAGTAAGTATGTCATGTCTTCTCTTGGCTTAAGTGGGATATTTCAACATCTGTTTATTGTTTACACTTAACGTCGGAAAGCAACTAAAATAAGAATAATTTTCTTGAATCTCTCTTAGCATAGTATCGGCATCGATTGATTTCTTTTATAGCGATACATACGTTTAAAATGGAATATTAAAACATCTGTTGCACTAAACCGCAGTCAAATAGTTTTCCAGCCAAAAAAATTAAAATTTAATTAAATTTTTTAAATGAATTTTTTTTTTTTTTTTTTTGGCTTTAATTCATGTCTGCCTTAACTGTTTATTCAGTTTCTTTTTCATTTTATATTTTCGCTTTCCTGTTTTGTTCGGTTCATTTACGTGTCAGGAAATTTTCGGTATTACATGCGGAAGATCCTCTGTTTAATTATTAAGTTTGCTGCGTGCGGCGAGAACGGTTAACATTTTTACACATAATTGCTTTTGCTTGCATTTATTGTTGGTATTTTTTTGTTGTTATTGTTACTGCTCTTGTTGTTAATGTGTGTCGGCAATAATAAATAAATAAACCTACGAACCTATATGCATAACAAACAACGATACTTCATTCACTTGTTTGCGCAAAGGTTGGCCAATGGTTTATGCAAAATATTTCTGCTACAGTTAAAACTTTTAAAACGAATTACACATATGTATGTACGTGCGCATGTATGTATGTATGGAGAAGCTCATATAAACTACATACGATTAATATGCTCGTTGTAAGTGAATTCACTTGTGGCGCGCGTGGGTGGATGGATGGATTTTTGATACATTTTGCGAGGAAAACTCTTCATGAGTATAGAGAGACAGACGGAATAGTTTTTATGAACAGCAAAAGTATATTTAAACCAAAAAACATACCAAAATCGCCGCCCCCAATCTCAAAGTTGACGATGTTTAGTTAACTGAATTGAACACTTCCAGTTTATTGATTCGAAGCGTTACCTGCGGTTGTAACCGCGCTATCCTATAAACACATTATCCAATCGTACGTAAGTAAATTAGTGTCAAATGCTCATCGAGTCTAACGGAAAGGTACATATGGTCTTCTTTTTTTTCCTTCTTGTTTTTACTATTTGCCTGCATACGTTTTTTTCTTTCGATCTTGTTAAAGTGAAAGTGAATCGAATCATAAGAATTTCCTGTTAAGAGTTTATGCATCATTTATGCATTTCGAAATATCTTTTGCTGTCATATGAAATCCCAATTAAAAGGTTTACTTTTTACTTTACGATAATGTACGCAAAAAAAATTACCCTCAGCAACTTTTCCCTGATAACACAAAGAGATATTTTTAGGAGAGGGAAGGATTAACGGAGACACGCAAAAACCGATTTTTATTTTGTATCCTCGATTGTCATAAGGTCTCATAAATTGCTTTGTCGAAAGATTCTATCTTCCTGAAATAGATTGCCTAAGTCTGAATTGATAATGGAAAGCAATTTATTTAAGCTCCTCTTGTATATTCTTTACTAATGCCCAAGAGATTGGTAGTTGAGATCTTTCATCCGGGGCTCTTACCGGATTTTCCTTTTCAATAATTCCTTTCTTTTTGTGGTTGTTTGATTACCTGGCGTACTGACCTGTATTTGTGTAGATACTTAAAAAAACTAAAGATTTCCTCGGGTTCGTGTTAAAAGACATCCTGAAAAAATGCCTACCTATACGGCGCTGTGCCTATTTATACGCCCCTGCTTAATTGCGCAAGTCGCTATCTTTAAGTCGAAGCAAAAAAAGAGGGCTCATTTTTCAAAATACAAGCAGTTGGTATCTTCTTTTTTTTTTAAGTATAGTTTCAGTTTATATATTTTTTTACTTGTATTGTTCAGTTGCATGTGCTGTACAAATTCAAAATTTATGCCTTACGGGGTTAACTAAACATGTCAACCGTAACAACGATAATAACAACAACGAAAAAAAATTTTGCAAATCGAAAAACGAGCAAACGTAATATTCGTTAACGCTCACTTTAGCATAAATATTAAATTGTAACTGTTTTTCTCCTCCTCTCCGCTTAGCGGGGAATAAAAAATTAAACAACATTCGCCAGCGATTTCAATTTACCTTTGCGTTGCAATCCAATAAACACTTGCGCATAGTTTTCATTATCTACGGAGTTCGATTTTTATTTTCTGGTTTTGCCTGAAAGTATGCAAATTTAATGTTTGTTTATTATTTGTAAATTATGCTATAAAAATTGACTAAAAATTGTCCTAAATAAATGTAATAAAAGGTGCTAATGATTATTTAATAATATTTTTGATTGATATTAGATATAAAAAAAAAACAATGTAAAGACAAAACATTTAATATTTTAAAATATTTTCGCATACGTCAGACGTGAAACCGTAGCTCCTTAAACCTTAACTAAATTTATTGCCTACACTAAGGCATGTAAATGATTTAATAAATCATAATCATAATCCAGCCTTGAAAATAAGTCTCATTTAATGCAATGTACGAAATGCCCGCTCGCGAATATTGATGATAGCCTGGCTGGTGTAAATGTATTCCTTAAAAGCAGAAATATTTTTTGGAGCCAGACAAAAGTAGAGTTAGTGTGTATGTTCTAGAATACTTTCAAACAAAACTTATCTTAACGAGACGCCAGATAATAAAGTTAATTTCGCAAATAGATGAGGAGTAAACTTTTCAAAATTGCTAGTAAAAGAAATAAAAATATTTCATTGCACTGATTATAGTTTCAATATTTACTAAAAGTTATGCAACAGTTGCATAAGAGAGCACTAAATAAACTATGGGCAATAACGAGAATGAACGAGTCGTTAAATGCATAATAAGATGGTGCTGGGTGTTCATCTATTTGGTTATATACTTATTAATATTAATTATAACAATGAAATTTACGAATTATTAAAGCAATACAACCATCGAGTCAGAAAGTATAACATAGATAATATAGAAGGAACAAGTATACAGGATAATATAGTAGGATGCAATTAATTAAAAGTAGAAGAACAAGTAAGAAAGTATGTTCGGTTGTGACCGAATCTTTTATATCCACCACAAAACTTTTTTTAAAATCTATTCTTATAAGGTCACCATGACAATATATCCGCACATGATTATCGTTTCAAAAGCGCATTACCTGTATTGTCGTAATGGAGTCCACGAATTCAATATAAGTATCAGGTACTTTGATATTAAGAGTGACGCTGTTGGGCCCAGCGCGATTGACAAACCGCGCTTTTGATTTACTCGCTTTAACAGAGAGAGAATCAGCGCATTGATCACAGCTCAACAAAATGGAAACATCGTCGGCATAGGCAAAGTAAATACACCCATCTGTATATAATTACATGTTCATAAACTTCGGTATCTGGTGTTCATTAAGATAAATTCTGGACTATCACTAACATGAGAACAGACGCAATCTTTATGACAATAACAACTATGTTGCCCAGTGAAGCGGACAAATTCGAAATAACGATGTTAGGCCGGTGGAAGCGTTTTATCTTGATATTCTTCGCTACTTCTCATGACGAAGATTTCTTAAATGAGTCCATTGCGTTATTAGAGATGTCGTCCCGTATATGCGACATGCTGGTGTTAAAGTTTTCTGCCTTAAGAGTCTCATAATCTGCTTAAATTTAACATCGAAGTTATCATTGATTTATTTGATCACACATTGTGGTTGATCAGACAGCACCGCCCTCTCTTGACACTTCAAACAACTATTACAGGTGTAATTTAGCGATGGCTTTTTCTGACCTAGATGGTTATCGTCAGTAGTAATCTTTGCACATTTTGCACAGACAAGTCATGGCTGTGATCTTTTGACACCCGTTTTGTAAAGCCAATTCAGTGGAATACGTACATAGATTAGATTAATAGCAACAATTTAATTATCAATTTATTGCAGCACGAATTAAATCGTTTCAATAATTTACTTTCACTTCCTACTTAGTATTTTAATTGGTATTTTAGAAGACAAGAAGAAAATTATTGTATCCATTATTGCATCTAAATTTTTACAAATCGAATATTTTGCTAATAGAGGCGCCATATTTTGTTATATCGCCACGACTACAAGTTCAGTGCAATAGATTAGTGATAGAGAGTAGATTTTGTTGAAAAGAAAGACCAAAAGATGAAATTATTTACCAAACTTCACATTAAATATCAATTTCCCATTAAAATTGAACTCTTTGAAAGATGTTCGCCACTTTTCACAGTGTTTTAATTGGTGTTTTAGCAGACAAGAAGAAAAAGCACATATGCACATTGCAGGGCTGCCAGACCTAAAACTTTCTGGTTCTAGCACATGCGGTTTGCAGAAAACTATATCCGTTCGAAACTCCTAGAACACTACGAGGCATGTGTCTTAGCTTTAATTTACCTATAAATATATCACACGAAGAAAGTTACGGTTTAACATATGCTCATAGTCACGCCATCTCTTATAAAAACGGATAACAATTTCTCTTTATACCGATACAAAAACTCAGTTGCTTGCTTCGAATGCGGGAATGGCTTTTTCAGTTTTCTAAAGACCCCCTGATAAAGATGTATCAGGGAGAAGATTTACAGTTAGCATGATTTTTTCATGGACACATGAAACGCCTATTAGTCGTAGTCTTTCTAAAAGCTATTGGGATCTTAGACTAAGCTCCGTGAGAAATATAATTTAATGAGTTCTCTTACAGTACGTTGATTGTAATGCTAACAATAACGGATTTTACGAACCTTTTTCTTGAGTTAAAGGGGTCTTGTGCCTTTGATTTGATTTCGAAAAAGTCAAGCTAAACTAATTCGTGTGGTGTTGAAAATCGTAAAATACCACTGTACGAGTCAATTGCACACATTCTTCATAGGTTAATCTGAAATGGATTTTTTCGCCGTGATGAAAATCTTTCCATCAATAATACTAAATGGAATAGCGCCCATAAGAGGATAATTGGTAAGTATGCAAGCCATAAAAAACACCTATAAAACATATTACACTTTGTTATGAAAGCACACGTTCGCATCTACCACTAGCCACTATATACCGAGTAATAATGTTTTTGCTGACCACGCACAAGTTGTTTACATAGATTTTTATTTAGAAATTATTGCAGGGGTCCGTAAGTTCAAACTAAATTGCTGGTGGTTTGCTTAATTTATGGGTAGTAGTTGTCTGTCAATATAATATTATTGACTACCAAGCAAATGCACGGTCTCTCGTGCGATGCGCGGACATCAAATAATATGCAGGTGCATGCAGCTGTGTGTGTTTCGCTTCTGCCATATACTTTAATTTTATGTTTTCCGTTCTCTATTTATTCTGATATATGTATTTACTTATATGTGTTACGTAATGCCCGACTAGTAGCCTTAGTGTACATATATTATATATTATGCTGACAAAGAATAACGAAATCATTGAATCATTTAACGGCTACAGAGACTTGACAAAAGTTTAAGGGGTTCGCTTACACAACGAAATGACATTAAAGAAAAAAAAAACTGTGTATACAATTAATAATTCAATAATTAATTAACTAAAGAAATTTGAAAAGCACTCAACTAAAGCTATTAAATGTATAAACATTTTCTTTGATTCACGCAAAGGACAGAATGCAACAATCGAAAAAAATAAGTTTTCACGCTCTATCACATTGAATGGGCGTGGCTGGTTTTTTTTTTCATTTTTATAGAACATACGTAAGAGTTTTCATCACCTGTCTACTGTAGTTTACGGGTAACAAGAAAAAACCCAGAAAAGCAGTGATGTTTTCAATTTGTGTTGTGTTTTAAGCGGGTGGTTTTGGCGATTTAGGCCGTTTTCAAAATTAGTTCGCAAATTTGCGAACAATACCTTAATTTTTTTAAAGGGAAGAACGTTTACCACATATGCTAATACAGAGATAAGTAGGCGGACAGATGGACCCACGGACAGACAGACGAGTGGATATAGATTTAGATACATTACAAACTTGATATTGGTCGGGCCCGTGTTTACTGTAAAGGATTGTTGAGCCTTGCAGAAGTTTGACCAAACAGGAAAACAAAATTAAATTTTGGTACGTTATGACATGGTCTGCATATACATAGCGTTAACTCAGAGATCTGGGGAGTAATAACCGGCCCTACTGGCCCATAAGGTTGACTGCCGTAACGCAAGATGCCTTCTTGCACAATCGTCGGGAAGGAAAAACGGCAAACTGCTACTAGTAAAGATTTAACGATGTAAAATACGGCGAGCAACGTAGAGGGAAGTAGATAATAATCAAATAAATCGTGAAATGAGCCGTGAACCACCACGTGGCTATTCCGATTTTTTTTAGTTTCCGTCCTACTTTTTATCAATATGTCAATTATAAATAATTATAAAAAAAAACACGGAAGTCCAAGTATTTTATATAATGAATTTCTTGGAAACGGAAAATCTAGAATTTCCTGAGCTTTATGCCGGCTAAGAAGAACCATTACAACTGAGACTTCCGACTTACGTATTCACTCCTACGCACATACACACACTGGACGTTAAACCAAAGAGACCTTAACTCGTAACTTTTTTAACCTAAGGATCTTAGACAATCAATCAACACAATTAACTACAAACGACCAACTAAGAGACTTAAGTCTTTCATTACCAGCTATTAATTTTTCCGCGACATAACGCGTTAACAACCAAATCTCATCTCTTACCAATCAGAAGTTATTTGGCATTGGCGAAAACCATACTGTTTCCCTTGGCAACGCCAAGTCATTGAGTCATTAGATACTCAATATGGTCATATATCTGTCCTGACTGCAGTCAGTCCTTGCAGCCATTAGCCTAACCATTGGAAATAACTGACTGACCATACGTAACAACTACATATGCGGCCGAAAGGAAAGTAAACTTTAATCCTTACAAGTATTAAAAATTATGCAGAGTTATTCGTAAAAATTATTTTAATTCTTTTTAATTTTCCTTTTATGATCTGCTATACAAAGTAAGAACGCAATGACATTCGGCCTTGGCCTAATCTTTTATACACTTTTATTCACATAAGTACATCGCTATATCAATAGTAAAACGTATAATTATTATTGTATATTGTGTACATTTCATTACCGTGTATAACAAATCGGCCAATAATAACCGGGATTGGCATATGAATTTCATCTCTAATAGAAAATCCGCATTATTTTTAAATATTTATGAGAATTTCATGTCGTTTCGATCATTTGGGTACGAATTGCAGTGGTTTTAATGACAACTCCTTTTTTTTTCTTTTTAAAGCAACGGAAGCTTTTGAATTTCCTGTGTTGCATGAACCAGAGCGACCTAAATAACAGGAGAAGCCAACATTATCTTTAAAATACAAGTTAGAGTTCATTCCATTGATTTTTGTAGTTTCTGTCAGAAACGACATTAGTAGCATTGGAACATTAGCAGCCGTTGGACGACTTCCTCATCCATTTTCATTGTCTGCATGATATGACATCACCTTGTAAGAATGTTTACAAAAGTGGAGCAAGTACACACTTCTGTGCTTTTAAATGCATGCACTATGTTGTACATATACATGTACGTATATGAAAAAACGAGAAAAACCTCAATAAATTTGTATAGCTTTATGAAGGCATTTCTCTTAATTACAAAAAATTTTAAATTTAAGAATAATTTGTTATATCCACCAGCGAAGGATGGAGGGTATATTCATTTTGTCAAAACGTCTGCAACGCTCAGAAGGAAGCTTGGGAGACGAAGTATATATATTCTCGGTGAGCATTAAATTCTGAACCGATTTAAGAATGTCCGTCTGTCCGTCTACCCATCTGTGTAATGTCTGTTGTAAACATTCTTATGGCCGTAAGAATGAAGCCGTCACCTTCAAATTTAGCAGAAACATTGGAAGTTCATTGGCCAAATCGATCGACAATCCTACTTTTTTTTTGTAAAATAAATGATATATCCGCTTTTCGTGTTTACTATCTAAAAATCGTATAGATATATTAATGGGCATCTTACATCTGTATTTCATCCTATGACATTTCCATAAAACAACATAAGTAAACACACTACAATCGGCCACGGCCCACCAACGAATGCCATACGCCACTCCGCAGTTACTCATATAATGACTATTCAAAAGTGTTATATGCGAAGTGGTTGGAGAAGTGGTCCGATCCGAATCATTCTCAAGAGAGTTCGTCCTTGAACCAAAACATGCCAGAGTAGCAAGTTTCTTCAAAATATCTCAAAAATTGCGATTTGCAGCTTAGGCGCAAAAAAAGAAGGAGGATAGATGGACAGACAAACTTAGATATTGTGATTCGAACGCTGTAATAAAAGTAAGCTCTACCTCAAGTCCTTCTAAGTGTAGCGTATATCCGCACAGATTTAATATGTCGTTGTGTTACAATTGGTGTAGGGTATAAAGAGTATATATTTAATATTATTAAATTATTTAACGGTATTTATTGATAGGCCGCTTGGTAGAAAGCGTCTGAAAAGCTTCATTTACTCAAGTTATTGCTCTACAGTCAAAAGTGACTTTCTTGGCTTTACTAGGAGACTATTAGTGCAAATGTTTTCGCAAAGCTAGTCTTTAGCGAATCGTCAAGTTTATGTGTGTGTTTATTTGAGCACTATATTTGAGCGCTTGCTTTATTTTTGTCGCTAAAAATATCGCAAGAAGCAAACATATACTAACTACATTGGCCCTCATAATATGCTCGAATACGACAATATGTTATAAGCAGAACTCACCTGATGATCGATCCATGTCGAAGATTTCCCATACATCTACTTCGTTATGCTTAGCAGAGAATGTAGCGATTTTCTTTTGTTAATTAAAACACAGCTTTATTCGAATTCAAACCTTGCTTGGATTAAATTAAAAATTCACTTAACCTACGGATGAAGCTGCAATAAGCATTTTCTTCTTTCTTTCTTTCTATATTTTCACGTTTTATATTCAAATAGTTCTCCTCTTTTTTCTTTTTGTTATTCTCCAAACTCATGTCGCTCGTCCTGTAGTGCTTCAAGAAACGCATTTCTTTTAAAGATTGAAAGGAAAAAATAAAGATGGAACGAAAGAAGAGGAAATTTATGTATTTAAAAATTAATTTTACGTTTCACATAAATTTTCGCCTCGACAGAAGAAATGCACCACGAGTCGAACATAAATCTCGCAAAAGCAAATACGTACGTATAGATTTTATTAGGAAGGATATAAAGGGAAGCCAGAATCAAAGTTTACTCTTATATATGAGCACAGGTAGCTAGGTAAACGTTTGCAAAGAAACGAACATGTAGTCAAGTGTACGAAGAAATTTCTGATTAAATTTTCTAAGGCAAATAACATTCATAAACACACCTATGATTGACATATAAATTAAATCAAATATTTTTACGAATCTTCTATGAAAGCAACAACAACTTGTGAAAAGGAATAAACACAACACCACATGTCAAAATAATGCATATATCAATAAATAAATAAATAAATAAAAAGCAGACAAGAAAATTCTAAACTTCCTCTAGACTAAAGAAACTTTTACAAATTTTATATATAAAAAGAAATGTTAGTAAAAATTCCTGAAATAATAAAAACTTCATTGTGTAAAATAGTTCTGTTCCTAACGAATAACTATAGTTTATAATTAAAAATGTTATCCATAGACAATAGTGTTTTTATACCCACCACCGCAGGATGGCAGTGTAGTCATTTTATCAAGACGCCTGGACGGCTTAGAAGGCATCTTCAAAGGTCCTACAAACTATGTGCGGAATTTGGATCAATATGAAATTCTGAATCGATTCAAGCATGTCCTTCTTTCTGTCCATATAATGTCGGTGAAAAGCATTTTCCTGCTCGCTGGTACTTGTAGTGAGCGTTGGGTCGGTAATATATAACGCTTGCGCATTACTCATTACCTACAGCAGGTAAACCTACAAAAATTTGAACGTATATTCTACGCGTAGTCCTGCAGCACAGCTACAAAAGGAGAAAAAATTGGCCACGCCTATTCGATTTGATAGTGTGTCATAATTTCACTTTCGTCCAAAATCTAAATAACGCACAGAAGCAAACTTCAGACACCATAAAGTATACACATTCTTGGCCAGTTTCAAGTGCGCAAAGTACCTAAGCATTTCCGTCTGCCTCAGGTCTATGCGACAAAAACTATAAACATGGGTATAAAAGATTCCGTCATGGCCGAATATAATTTTCTTACTTGTTTTACTTCATGTCTTTCTCTTTCCTCATTACTTCGTGACCGTCAGCTTGTCACACGTGCTGAGAACATACCTTAAATGATTGGACATATGCTCGGACAAATGATCGGACATGTGCTTGTGAAATAATTTTTATTGGTTACTTTCAAAAAGCAAGAACAATCAACGACGAGTATTGTACAAACTAATTGCAGCGTCTGAGCAAAGAAGTCATGAACCGGTGATCGCATTTGGTGATAAAGAAAGTTACGTTCCATTAAGCGAATAGTTAACAAGACTGCGTATACCGTGCCCGCGTTAGACGGCTGTGCTAAGAAGCTCACAGGTTCGCATTATAAAAGGGCCTTCGAAAATATCCGATATAGCTGCGAAAAATGAATGAAACCAAAACAGGACTGCGCTGAACATAACTACTGATGGACGTAATTGGAATGTTTATAAAATCCAAATCCTTTCATAGCTTTTACCGTTGAATTGCAGTTCAGTAATTAGTCTCCTGGATCTGTTACAAAGACGGTGAAGAAGAAAAACCTGCTGTGAAGAAGAGGCCATTGCCAATATGCACTTACATAGGGTATTCATGGGAACTAATTTTTGCTTAAGAGTTCTAAGATTTAGCGCAGCGTAACATGCCTGACCTTTCAACTAACTAAGGCCAAGGTCTAAGGTTAAATTGAAATCACCCATAAAGATAGTGAGGCGCTTGAAACTTAATAACATTAAACATACAAATGAGTAGTTTCCAAATGGAAACTTTAAGAGCGCCGGGGCATGGGAGGACGCATGATCCGAATAAAGTAGACAGATTGCATGATCTTGTGAATGGCTGATTTTAGTTTAGCCAGATTATAAAGAGCACATCTTGTGACCACCTCAGTACAGTAACTCATTGGAAGAGTGCAAGCGGGTTTAAGTTGGGTACTGGCTCACATCATGGTATCATATCGCATATATTGATAATACAATCCTTTCTCTCTATTAAGTCATTTAAAAAAGAAAAAATTGAAAATGTTGGGACCTAAAACTAAGCTCTGAGGAATCACTTTAACTACCCCTCAGGATCATTTTAACTATCCCAGAGGAAACATCGTTAACAGAAACGAATTTGTGGTGAATGGGCAAGTAAGAGTGCATAACATTACAAACACTTATAGAAAAGTTAAAATTGTGGTAAAGCTTATCAATACGTAGTGGGTGAGGAACTGTACCAAGGGCCCAGGGAGATATTTATAGAGATTTTATCTTGATTATGATTTTGTCTGGTTAAGTCGGTAATAGAAGTCAAGAGACCAGCTGTGTTATATCACCATGAGCATGGAATCCACACTGACAATCATGAATAGCACGTCGATCATAACCAAGCACTTCGATATGCTGTTTCATGATATGTTCTACAACTTTGGACAAGGACGCCAGGATACTACTTGGTCTTAAATATTCATCCTCTTGGTCTAATTTTAGCTATTTTCTCGTCCTCGGGAAATGTTGAGGTAGTAAAAATACTATTTACGAAGCGTAGTAAACGATGACAGATATATTAAAATAAAGGTTCAATTAACTTAGTAGAGATTCCATCGACCCCTGTAGAGGAGTATTTAACTAAATTAAGAGCCTTTGACGGATTCATTTCGTTGATGTTTGCGAAAGAGAAAGATTCCGGCCCGCTAGATAGTTGAGAGATACTAATCGATAGGTGGAGCTTGAAGCTTTTTTGTTTTGGGCGAAATGGTGTGGTTTATTTAACAATTCCTCTTCTTCTAACGCGAACTTTTTCAATTGCTTTTTGTTATGTATTGTGCTGATGCAATGGTTTAATTAAATGATACCACTTTTAAGGCAAATGAATCCCAGCTGAAAGCTTACAGACATGTGAAATTGATATTTATCCAAATCTATTTGTTCGCTTTCCAAGTGAGCTCCATTGTTTTTAAGCAATTAACTCAATTCGTTATATAATTTTTATAGGCCATCGCGTATTCAGCAACAAGAAAAACTCAGGCAGAGACATATCAGGTGAATAGTGCGCATGCTTGATAACAATTATTATAAAAATTTTAGCGCAATCTCGGAAGCAGTCACTCATATAGCAACCTATTTCATGTTCAAAATGTTATGGACTGACTTAAAAGAAGAATTGACCTATCATCTAGACATGCAATGACGGTTTCCAATCTGTAATACATCGGTACACAATTTCCTTGACTAGTAAGAAAAGAAATTATTTTTTTCCTTCTTTTCAAGACTTGCTTTATTCATCAACGTAGTTTTTGTCAACTGGATTCTCTATTATTTCGATGGGCTTTTTTATTGAACGTCTTGTAGCTGTCAACCTGCGACAGAATGCATTTGCTCCGCTATATTCAAATGTGGGAACCATTACGATAACAGCTGTCCCATGCCTAATGGTGCAATATAGTGGATACCTCGTCCTGCGATAACTTCACTATGTTGGTTGACTATTGAAATCTGACGTTTCGATAATCGGTAATAAATGTCGGGCCTTTTTTTAATGCTTCAGCATCATCGGTGCTAGCAGGAGTTCATTTAACGACGGATAGGAGCCGCCATAGCACCTTTCAAGGAAAAACAATAGTTATATAATATAACCCGTAAATAAATGATTGAAATAACATCATATTTAGACAGCCGTCGTTTGAAGATCGGCGTTCTCTAAGAAAATATTACGTTTTTTTTTCGCCACAGACGACATCTCCCAAATCAACTATCGCTCCTTAGTTTTCTTCTTAGACTTTATACCATTCACGATCATGTATTCTTTACGTAATCGACTCACGTTATAAATTCTTTAAAATATTTTGCGTCTTGGTCCGCGTTACATCATTTGACGCGCTAACCTTGATGGAGACTCTTTGATCAGCTAATTTTTTTAGAGTGAAAAATACAAAAAATGTAAAATCATGTTTGAGGAAAACATCATGTTTGAACTAAGGGACGGATTGTGTTTAAATAACGCCAGTACGCCATAATTCCAATGCAATGTTTCGATGGAAAAAACAGATTGCAGCGCGTTTTCTTTTTTATTATTATTATTATTGTTATTACATTATTATTACATGTATACATAGAATGTACTTTGGCTTTTTTTTTTTGTTGTAAAATAAACCCAATTATATTATTTTATTTATTTAAGAAACTGCATTAAAAGTTTATTTAATTAAAAATTTGTTTTCAAAATCCTTTGCATACATTTAAGCTTTAAATACAAATTTTTTTATAAGAATCTATTAGGATTATTTCCTTAAATTTTCATGGAAACAGCAAAAGAAAAGAAAAGAAAAACGAACAATAGGAGACTATTATTGCTTTTACACAGTAACTAAATAAAAGTATCAATAGTTATTAAATATGATAAATAAATGCCATGCACTACAGATGATACATATACATACATACATATATACACAAGGTTGTATAGCACAATAGGTTAGAAACCATAGATAGAGAAACAAAATAGAAACCAGAGAACATTAGTTGGCCACCCATTCATAGCAACAATGGACAAATTCACTGGAATAAAGCTGACGAGATTTATATAAAATTCATATAACGGACAAATGCTTTAATAAAAGTGAAATCGAACAACCAATAAATTATTTATAAAATTAAGAGCACAAAGCAGCAAATATGAAAATAAAAATGAGAAAAGATGCAAGTAAAAGCTGCACTCATTTTCACAGTTATTTAATATTGCGATTTCGCTACAATTACAACACAGCCAAGAGATATTGTTGCTATTAAATAAATATGCAAGTTGTAGCTCCTCAAAGATAATATACACAAGAGTGTACATCAGGTTTCCTTTTACTTTGTTTGCAAAATTAAAAAGAAAAAAAAACCTTTCGAACCTTGTCGCGCAGCATGCACACTCTAGTAAATCTCTATAGTGTTTGGAGACAAAGCACTTTTACGATATAAAAAACAAATTCTATTCGTTATGATAAGACAAATTCGATATGTGACTGTGTTTTTATGTTACTCCCTTGCTAAGCAATATTATTCTTCCTCTAGCCGTTTCCTGGAATGGGATTTCACACTAATTAGGGTTTTCGCTGGAGGCAACTGCGTGTTCCGGATCGCCATTCGTTATGACTGCGGTTAACTCTCGTTACGATTTAATCGGTAATTGGGTAAAAATTTCGATGCCATACGGTACAGATAAATAAACAAGTACAGATAGCTTGACTTAGTAAGTCGTCAAACTCAAGCAAACCATGACTTCCTTTAATTTTGAAATAGATTAGATAGCTAGCTCCATTGATCCATTCTTAGTCCGCACGTTATCTATCGTCCGGATTTTGTACAAATTAAAGCCAAAGCTAAATTTCTTCAATTTTCACCTAAATTTCATCATACTGAACTAAGTCCTTAACAACTTTTCTACTTGCTTCACTTAACCACCTACAGAGACGTTTGGAACTATTTAAAGATTCCGGATTTCTTAAATTTTCATACTTCTTCGACTATCACAGGGATACCAAAGTTTCCCATTCAAAATTCGATGAAGGATCAATGCGTTCGTGCCCCTTTCAGTGCGAGATCGTCGTATAAATTCATCTTAAGAAACTAGTTGCAGTTAAGGGGTCCAGTAATTCTAAATTTTTATCGCGATCGTTTATCATATGTGTCCATATGATAAAGCCAAATATACATTAGCGGTAGAGCTAAGAGTACTTAATGCCGCTTCAGCAACGCTCTAGTCAGTTTAATGACACTATTGAACAAGAATTAAAATCTAGTTCAGCTTGTGGACATTGTTGCAGAAACACTTCCCAGTCAAGAGTGGCCAGCAACGGAGGCGCTAAGGTACAAATCAAATTTATGAAAGTTTTAACATTTGTCATCATGTGTACTTAGCCCTATCCTGCTAATGGAAAAGTGCTTTGGCCGGGGGCTGGGATGTACCTACGCGTATCGAAAATCGCGTATCCTATTCTGATATGTCCCCTTAGATGAACGAAAGCAGTATTTTCAAAACAAACTATCTAAATGTGTATGTGGTTTTATCCACAAATCATGAGCTCATAATTTAATGAGATTTTGTTATTTGTGTTTGCAATAAAAAACCTTTAGCTTTAGAATGGACAAATGCAGTTCCACTTGAAAATAACTCTATTTTTGTGTGAGTCTCAAACGGTTTATTTGTATGAACGAAAATGTTTTACCCCTTTTCACATATGCATTGAGAATCTGTTTAACTGTAAATGAAAACTTAATTGAAAGCTCGCCATGTGCTCGCCATATGCGACAGATTTTTTCTTTTCCACTAATCAATTCGTTGGTTAATTACGTAAATTTTTTGTAAAAAATTTCTAGAAAAACTTCTAAAAAAAAGAAATAAATAAAAAACTATTTAAAAAAGTTGTTTTTAAAAGGAACAGACAAAAGCATTATTGCCACACATCGTTGCTCGATCGTCAAACACTCTACACCACTTCACGTAATACAATTTTTTATTTATAACGTGGTATGTCTTGGCCTTCTTTTCACGGCAACCCCTTTTGCAGGTTAAAATTAATATTCCTGATCTTATATTCTTCACATATTTTTGACATTTCATAGAGTATCCAAAAATACAATTTATCGCCATGTACGAGCTTACTGTGCATGGATATCGTTACACGGCGAAGTGGCCAAAAATTAGATCTCTAATAAGTCATCTCATGAATTTGGCGATAAGATAACCAGATTAGTCCCGTTAATTGCTCCTAGACGAGCTTTGCAATATGTAGCCGGGCATCTTACAATGAATAATTAATCTATGGTGGACTTTCGTATGCTGCAGCCATTCTTCTTTTGAAGATTTTTTTCATTCGATATTGCATCACCGGCATTTTTTAGCATCCGTTATGCCTCGGGCACGAGATATTGTATTCCGAATTAACTTGAAAAAACACTGCTTCTATCGTTTACCGTCTTTTTTTTTTTTTTGTTTGGCACAAAACGTGAAGTATTCAAAGTATCAACGACTTTGGTTGTGTAACAGAGTGTAACGGAGACTGTGCGTTATACCCCTACGTAAAGCTTAGAAGAGGTCAATGGAGCAATCACAGTTTGACGTATGCTTACATGGTAATAATTAAGTAACGCGGTCTCACATAATCGTAATGCTTTATTTATGCAGCTGATATGTAACAGTCAAAAGATATAAATTTACATCTCAGTAAAAAATTGCAAAGCTATGCATAAAATATAACTGTTAAGAAAGGATTAAATTACTCAACCTAATTACTCGTTTGTATCAACGAATAACTTAGTGGTGTTTTTATATTCACCAACGAAGAATGGAAGTGTGTTCACTTTGTCAAAACGTTTGCAAGGAAGGTTCACGTATCCCGTAAATTTTATATATTTATCTGTCTGCCTATTCGGCTTCTATGCAATGAACACATTCTTTTCTGATTGCAAAAAGTGAAGATATTGGCTTTAAGTATGGTAAAGTTCCCACACGCTGGCTGGTATAGGAAACGAGATAAATCAGTCTGAGGGCTCCATCCTCGCTGCAACGCAAGGCAGGAACACCTCGTAACTGCGACAATCAATTTTTCCACATTATATTTCAATGCAAAGGTAGTGAATGAAAAGTTCGGCCCCAGTCGAATATAATTTTCTTAATTGTTTATTTTACTCACTCCCCTTCATTTCATTTCATTATATTACATAGTATTTCTATGAAAATGTTTTGTGGATCATGTCAACATTTTTAAAACAGTTTGATTCCTTTATCAGTAATCAATGAGTGAATTACAAATGTGCAACATTTCCACAAAGGCAGCAACCTATTTTTTATGTAACACATTAAGAAGAGGGGGGAAAAGGAAGAGAAGGGTGGCGTTGCTTTTATTATTTACTAATTTCTTTTTTATAATTCTTAATTTTACTTACGGCACATTGAAATGATGAATCCTTTTTATATTGAAGCTCTTCAATAAGAGCTCATGAAACAAATATTAAATTTCTGTAGCATTTGTTCGTTTGCATCAGGTTTTATGAGATTTTTCTCCCTCATTATCTTTTGTTGTATTTTTAAAACAAATTTTCAATTTGTTAATATCGGCCAAAGGGGACTACCCTCCACCACTCGTCTTACTTTTGCAATTTCAAGCATTTCAACGTATTGCCAGAGATTTTGTGGTATCCACTAGTAGTATTTAATAGTAATCTGTAGTAGATATTCGTCTATCTTTAATATAGTATAAGCTTAAAAAAACGAACAAAAATTAAATAAATAAACAAGAAATCGGGGTACATTCTGAATGTATATTCAATAACATTCCCTTACTAACATATTCTCTTTTCATCTTCGTTCAAACTCATTTTGAATACCAGCACAAAATGGAGCGTTGAATTTTGCTGCTTAAACAGAGAACTATTCCAAAGTTAATTATGAATTAAAATATTTTCACAAAAGAATGAAAAGAAAACGACGAGATTTGTGTAACTCAACGCCCCCCTCTAGAATGCCAGTACAAAAAGCTGCTTAAAATGTGCAAAGTATTTAAAATAAATTTTTGCATATTTTCACTTCTTACAACACTTATATTCTGTTTGTACAGCTAAAAAGTATATTATAGAAATAATAGTAAATTAATCCTAAAAGCATCCTTTCACAGTGAAATAATCCTGCTTTCATAAATATGAGATACACTTCCAGAGCAGTATTATTTGAATTCATTGTTCCATACTTCGTTTTTATTAAGTAAAACTGAGTATATATAGATTGTATATTTCACAATCTTAGAAATTCGTTATCGCTAATAAAACGCACCAAAGCAATATACATAACTATACTAGGGCAGGGCAATGAAAACAATAAAAATGACTTCAAATCACTTGTGGAGTACCATGTGCTCTACAAAGTTTTTTCATCTGACATTTACGCTCCTCATATATACACTAGCAATTGGGCAGCTTTCTAACATTGATTAGGCTGTCAAAGGCTGGAAAAAAGCCACGACTATCAAAAAAAATTGTAAATAGCTACTTGAAGATTTTGTTCAATAATTTAAGAAGCCATGCATTCTGCTAAGCACTTTCTGCCCAGTAAGCCTTGTGAAATAGAGCCACCTTTTATTATACAGGACGATGCAGAATTATTTCATGAATCGGCTTAATCATGTCTTTACGTCTGTCTGTCTAGCTGTACGATGGTTGTGCAAGTGTTCTTGACTTGCGTGACATTCTGATCAAATTTGATGTATTGACTTGTATTGACCCAAAGACGAACGAACGCTCTATAGTATGCGTATTCGAACGTTCTATACGAACGTATTCGTTCTATACTATGATCACTTCCTGCTTAGTACTTATCATTGAGTTGAAACATATTTCGCCTAAGCGAAATGAATGAGAAAAACAGCACACCGCAGGTCAGGGCAATCATTAAGATTCATGTTAAAACCGAATATCTTCGGAGCCTAAAATCGCTTAGGGTAGTTGAGCCACCAAACATTTCTTCTTCAGGTTAACACATATCTCAACCAATTATATATCGTTTGCTTGGCCGCCATTTTTACGACGATGAACAAAACATGAGTTTTTGCGTAGAAACCCTCAAATGACCAGCCTTTCTATTAGCATACACTTTCGTATAGTATGGGCGTATAGGTTATGGACAAAATATGATATCTTGAAAAAAATGTTTTGTTTTTTCCTGTTCTATTGAAGTCCTCTAATAAATTTGTAAGAATCGTTGAACTTGTACTACGCTCACTATAAAAGAAGTAAAACCCCTATAGTTTGCACGGCCTACCATTAAGTACCCTCCAAAAATTGCGAACTTGAATACAATGACTTGCGAGGTTGAACACAAGAAAACAAAACAGAGAGACGTACGACCACACAGACAAACTTAGACCAAAGTTGAAAGCGATTCTGAAGGTCTTCACAAAGTGAATCTGAATCGAGCGATATAGTAAAATATCGGTCTATCTCAAGTCCTTTCGGGTGCAGCAAGAATCCACGCAAGCTTAACATACCCTTGTTACAGAAGTGGTGTAGGGTATTTATATATAAAACTAAATAATTTCTATATCAAGTTAACTTAATGTACAGAGGATTTTCTCTCAAATGAATAAAGTTTTAAGCCCTTTCTCCCTTTAACTATAATTTATTCGCTCGTCTTGTTTCGTCTTCTTCTTCCTTTTCTTTAATACTGATGATAATAATTACATTCAATGTTCGACAACAATTTTTCATTAAATCAAGAGTGAAAAAGTACGAACTCACATATGCATTTAAAACAACATGAAAGAAAAAAAAAAGAAAAGAAAATGAATAAAAAGTAAAATAAGCAAAAATTGCTTTAAAGAGAATCTTATATGCCCATCAAAACAACAATGCAGATGAAAAAAGAAACATTTTAAAAATCTGAAAGAGTTATTCTGTGTGAACAGCCGGTAAATACGTCAGTATCATATTCACTATAGAGAGAAGTACAGATCCATGGGACATGTATATATATATTGTGTATTATATATATGTTGTTAAGTATGCTTATCGCAATATGCAAAACTAGTTTACAGATGTTACAAATGTAACAACAAGACGAGTAGACTTTCATTTCAATTGCTTGTGAATCTATAAACTGAAAACATTATCTGTTTTTGTTGTGTATGTACCGATCAGAAAATTAAAAATCACAAAAATATATGTTTGTTTGTCTGCTTACATCACACGAGCAGAAACAAATGAAAGAAAAAAGGATGAAAATTAAATGCAACGTGACACTTCAAAGGATTATTATCGGGGATGAAAAAAACGTAAAAAATATTATGAAAATGTTTTAACACACACATACATATATATATATATATATATATATGTATATATATATATACATATATCTATATAGAGTATATCGTGCACACATATGCTTATATGCATCTATCTGTATATAAAGTCAAAAGAAGGAGGAGAAGAAAAGTCAGCGAGTCATTTACATATCCAATCGTTGTGCTTATTATAAATGATTTTCCACCCGATTTGCATAAATTATGTCCTTTGAAGAATTAGTTTATAAAACTCAGAACATAACTAGTACTTTTTCTGCTTTTTCCGCTTTTTCCTTAAATTTGTTTATGCTTTTAATTCTTTAGGCGAAGGCCCACTTTGTTTTTGCTTATTTTAAGGTCATTACATGTGACCTTTGCTCAATTCTTCTACCTACCACTCAAGGATGGCAGCATATTCATCTTCTCAAAACCTTTGCGATCACACAAAAGTTAGCTTCAGTTGCGTTATTGTCGGTCATTATTATAATAGTATTCTAATTTGTAGACAATGTAAGCAGGTCCAACTACATAATGCCTCTGGCAGATATGAGAGGATGGGATTACAATATTTGTGAAATCTAAAACTAAACTTCATATACCCTACATTCTTGATTAGCGTCAAATGCTGAATTGATTTTGTCCGTCTATGTGACTGCGTGTGGAAGTGTGTTGTTGACACTCTACCCGCCGTAAAAGTCTAAATATTCGCTTAAATTTGCCAAAAATATTGACAGAAGGCACCCTACAATCCAACATAAACTTAATAAGGCCCCGCTTCGTGGGATTTTTGTTCATTACACGTAAAGTCACACAAATCCACAATAAAAATTTACACGTACAAAGGGAAAAATTGGTTACGCCCACCCAGTATTAAAGGTGAACACAATTTCCTTTGTTTTCTTTTTGCAGAAATAAATGGTGGACATTCAAGATTCGATCACAGTCGAATATAATTTTCTTACTTGTTTCTCTTTGTTGAACTTCTGATTTGACAAAGTTAATTATGTAACACATTTATTTTACGAATTGTTTAACTGTTAGTTTGCCGTAAAAGATTACATGTTTCATCCCTGGGAGCTACACACAAGAATAAATAATAATGCGTTCACGGAGGCTTACTGTCCTTTATGTACCTAATGAAAATGCTTTTTCTGCTGCTTATGCTTTTTGTGAAAAATGTGCCGAGAATAGCATAAACAAGTAATTGCTAGAAACTAAGCTTCCTATGGTATCTTTAAATGCACTTTCATTTGAACTAAGCCATTGACATAAACAGTTAACTTAGCAACTTATCGAATTACCCTCTCAGAGACAGTTTTCGAGAATGTTTTGACTTTCTTGTTCGAATATTTTACTTGAGACCAGAATCAATTCAAGTTACTTGTCACCAAATAAATTTTTAAAATCAGAAAACAGTCATTCAACGATTCAGGCAATATTTGGCGTAGTAACTTTAGTATTATTAAACATGTCACACGAATAGTGAATTTGTAGACTCTACACGATATCCGGGAATAGTACTCGGAAGCAAATTAAGCCTTGGCTTCCAGAATGACAATATAAGTTTATCCTTGCACACGTAAAAGTCCTTTACGAGAATCAGATGTGCTTTCTTTGCCCAAAAGGGCCAATAATCTTTATTTACGAAATGATTTAACGAAATACGGACGAAACGTATTGTTTTCGTTGTAAGTTCTAACAGTCTTTATGCTTTGTACAACTATGTATATATTGCATCCCAACAAATAATGACAGCAGTCCAAGCAGTGCATTTAAAAGGTAATTTTATCCAAATCTCAACCAAATGCATGCGATATATGTACGCTAACCTTTCCCCTAACCCAATTTTACGAAAACTCTACAAACTAAACGCTTACCCTCTATGAGGACCGAAATCGTTTCATTCGTTTGTGCTCCACATTAGAGTAAAGTTATTTTACGTACTCAGCGTAGAAGAAGTTCGTAGGGGATATGCTAGTAATAAGAAAAATGTTGAAATTGATAGGGTTATCGTTTTCAAAGTCAGTCAGCTGACGTGTTTCGCATATGATCGGCTTTTCTAACTGGCAACACGAACTGTGCGGAAGGCGAAGTTACTTTGATCTGCTGACGGCTATTTCTCTCTCCTTTCCAATCGTGCCGTCAACCGAGTTGGACATAAACAAGGGCTGTTTTTCTTTTATTTGATGAGATCATAAATTATGTAAGTCGGAGGTGCCCCCGAAGATTAGGCGACGCAAGAAAACAAAAGGAGAGTAACGGACACTCACGGTTTGAGATATAACTTCGAAGTATCACGTATCTTAATTATGAGGCCTATGTTTTGTAAAGGGATATTATAGTGTAACGTAAACCTATCTTTCGCGATTTTACGTTATTTATTCAACTCGTTTTGAAATTATGTTCGTGCCGCTCAATTGTGATTTTTAGGACAATAGGGGTTTTATTTATAATTCTTAGGAGATCTATTTACAGGAACTTATATTTACAACGCTTTAACTCTCGTTCTGGTCTTGTCCGTTCGAATATTGCAATTCAACTTTCTTGACTCGGCTCCCTCGACTACCTTTCGACTCACTTCTCGAATGACCTTGCCTTTCGCAAATATTGCAGGCAAGTCACCATTACCTAAATTCATCGCGACATTTCTCCCAGTTCTTGGTAATCTTCTCGCCAGTCGCTGAATAACTGGGCTGAATAACACAGGTCGCGCGCCATGAATGTGTGCTTAGTTTTCCTCCTTCTCTAGAACTTTGTTTCCTAGAGAATCGACTAATTTCCATGAAAACGGAAATTATCACATATGAGGTTTTCGTAACGAGAGTTTACCCTTCTAGAAGGGGGAGAAATGAGGTATTAGATGTCGATGTTTTATTAGACCACATGAGTTAGTCTTGAGCTGAGATTGTTTAATATAATAAGAAGGGATTCAATAGTCACTTTATGTATTGAATTTATAATAAAACAAATAAGTAGAGAACGGTAGCGTTCTATAACCAAAACTCTTTCATTTGTCAAAATATTCCCTTTTTCTTATCAAAGAAAGAGGAAGAATAAAGTAATCAACTGTAGCACGAAGGGGAGGAACTACCCAAGCCGAAAAAGTTTCCTCATGCATGAAACTTAACATCCTCACATTATGAGTCAATATCAAAGTGAAACTCGCTCACTCTCTTCTAATGTCACATACAAGTTATTGCACTGAAGTAGTTACAGGATATCTTCTATATAATCTTGCTATATGTTTGAACTTTGTTAAATTTTGTTTTGTAAAGATTATCCTAAATTTACACTTGTCTCATTTCTCTATTTAAAATTATTAAGCATCCATCGTCAGGCGATTTCAACTTATCAGGTTTAGTACACAAATTTCAAAATATTCCGTTCATAACGAGCTCGGTCACTGAAAAGTTATTTGTGTTGCGACAATCTCTCACCAAGTCTAAGAGCTGCTCGCAGTGGCGTTAATCTCTTCAAGCAATGATTAATTAACTTGAATAATCTATAAGCGCTAATGCTACCCAACGGCAATGTTTCCTTGTTGATGACAGCTTCTTTTTTTTAAGTGTCCTAACAGGTTTATGTGAGCATAATTACGCCCGTTATGAAATACTGAATACTGAATACAGATAGCGTCTAACCATTTACGCAATTTGGCTTTTATAAGTTTTTTCAAAGAACCTTGAGTTTCTTTGAAATGAAATGCAGCACTGAAAACAGCTTCAATAGCTTACCTATCGCTCACATCACCCCGATTGTTTTCCTTTATCATTATTTTACATTTTTCCATATATCTTTTATACGATGCTGTCGATGCCTGGACAGAATCATTCGTATATTTACTTTGAATATTTTTTACCACTACATGCACATGTTTTTTTACCACTTACCTCCACGAAATTCAATGGAAAGGGGAGCACTTGCAGGATAACACTGCGATAGCGATCTGAAATAAGCGATTTTTTAACATTTTTTTTTAAATGGAAGCAAAGGTCATAGAATGAAAGCATACGAGGAGGTTACTTAGCTTATATTTACATATTAATGTGTAACCGAGTCAAGATAACTTAGACACTGATGTTTGAACGATGCAAGTTTCACGTGTTTGCCCACTATCGTTCAGTGCACGCCACAATTTTAAGAGATGGATGTCATTGCACTGTACTGTATTTTTCTGTGTTCTGTGTAACTGGATTAGTCTGGGAAAATTAAGCTGGTTTGAAATGAAAATGCAGGATGTTGCAAAACAGTTAGAAAGCGGTTTGCGCGACTTCGCCAAAAAATTGTAGTCGGGAAAACGATGAAAATTCGCCTATGTCCGCCTGCAAAAGCACTCCAGAAAATAATTTACAGCTTAGGCAGGGAGGTTTCGCCGTTCCTCGCTACTTTCTCCAGACCTGAGCATTTCTGATTATCACTCATTCAGGTCAATATCGTCATTTAGGAAGACACAAACTCTGCAAAGTTGAAGATGTTGCGAAAATGGGTCGATAGCTATTCCGCATCAATTTATATAGTTATTAAGCAAAAATCAGGAAATGCTTTGAAGTTCAATAACATTCAAAATAAAATATTGATTGGTAGACGGCCTTGAAGGTGGAAGCTATGTACGCTGACTTATGTCTGTCCCTCTTTTTTTTTCAAAAAAATTTTTCTATTTTAACCTATGCTAGCACTTAAGTGAAGTCGTCGATATTTTTTTTTTTTAACACTAAGTACATTTGAAAACGATTGAAAGCAAGAAGGCATGACAAAGAGAGGCAGACGGAGAGAGAGAGAGAGAGAGAAAGAGAGTACGAGCAAAACAGAGAGACCAAAAATGAGAAAAATGCAGAGAACAGTAGAACGAGGGACTTACAACCACCCCCGACTGTTAGTGACAAACGTTGTAACTCACTTGATAGAGACACTTATTGAATTATGTTCCTTTCTGAACTTTCAGAAGCCTTCGAGTCCTTCAAATCTATAGGTTTTTTTCTCAAAGAAAAGCTTCTTTCATGAACTTAGACTTTATTAAGTCTACGTGTATAAATGATTGTGTATTCTTTGTTGCATAATTTGAAATCTGATCTAAAATGTGAGGAGCTTTTCTTTTATTTTGCCCTCTGTACTCTGTACAAAGAGATGCGGGATGAATTCACCGACCGATACTAAATTGAGAATAAAATCAAAATCTGTTCTTAGATATCGCATCACTTATTAATTGGAGTTGTTAGCGAAACAAATATCCTATTGGTAGAAATCAATTTGTAATAGCAGGTTTTAAGGATAGGCCCACGAATCAGGAAAGTTGCTTTTAGGTTAAGTTACTATTATTTTACATGTTGCTGCACTTTAATACTTACTTTCACAATTTCAATAGTTTATTGAGTACTCTCCTCGAACAAGCAAAGACTGGCGCTGTAAACTGCAAAAGCAGTAATATTTCAAGCACCCTGTAAATTACATATGCAACTTCATTTGGTTCATTACATTACTTGGGGTACTTGTGGTGTGTGCTAGGTTTATGTGAATGTGTATAACACCCATGAAAACTTCTAAGATACACCCACTTGGTATGACATCGATTGATTCAGATTCGCCTTAAGCTTTTCTGCCCGTCTTCTCCGTCGGCCTGATGATATCTGTCAACGTACTTCATATTCAACATTCAGATTGCAACTTTTGAGAGCTCAAGGACGGAGGAGGATCACTGCTGAATAGATGTTGAATCGGGTAATTTTATACTTTCGCATATAATAAACGCATATGGGAAAAATTTGGATCGGATATTTTGAGCTCTGTATATTGATTGCATGAATTTTTATTTTTTAATACAATGAGGTGAAAAGTGGCCCTTAGCAGTAAATGAGCATAAAATTAAGTGTACCAAATTTGGATCACGTAGCAAGAGTTCCCGCTAAAAGTTAGTGTTCATATGACAATAAAGTTCGGAACTAAATTTCACTGAATTCGGAGCACATCACTTCGGGATTAGGGCCCGTGTAAGGGCCCTCATGCGAAGCTTTTCTTTACATAAAAACAAAACATAATTTTTGGACCGTTTTCACGAAGGCAAATATTACAAATTGTAGTATGCGAAGTAGCACAGGGCATTGAAAGATCGGTCCTGTCCAACTACAATATTATACTTGTTTTCAATCAGATTTGCGATATACACAAATAAAGAGAGAGAGCGAGAGAGAGAGAGAGAGAAAGAGAGAGAAAGAGAGAGAGAGATAGAGAGGGGGAGATAAGGAGAAAGAAAAAGAGGGGAAAAGAGAGAGATAGATAGATAGATAGAGAGAGGGGGGGGGGGAAGGGTGTGAGAGATGAATATGAGAAATGAGGGAAAATTTATTCATAAGTGCTTTAGCACTAGTATGTAAGTGAAGGGAAACTATAAAGCAACAAATGACTGCATAATAAAAATATTCAACTGCATTGAATTCCATAATCAAATACCTCTAGATAAACATACCTATGTATTTATGTATGCATGCAAATGCAAGTATGAGAATACATTCCTATGGACGGCTTAAAAATAACGTTAGCCGTATTACGCGAATGATTAAACACCGAAGGCTAACTGCATAAGCAGGCGCATATGGTAGACATGTTGTAGGTGATCGGGGGAATAAAAAAGAAAATAATACTGAATTTGTTTGCTCTCGAAATATTAAAATATTCCAACATATATCCGAAGGGTAAGTTTGCGGTCGCTAATAACTTTGTAGAGGTCATACCGTTTAATAGAGAATTTTCAAAACTTTGAATAGAATACCGTTCAGCAAAATCGCAGAGAGTGAATTTCTATTGTTCGAAAAACCCCAAAAGTGATGTCAAGCATAAAGATGAAAAACAAGCGAAAATATTATAGGCTCTCATGGTCGACTCTCAGGGACCCTATACCACTTCACCTGCACTGCAATTCTTCATTTATTTTCACGATGAAATACTAAACATTATATGTCCTTACAACATTACATTCAACGACCTTTCCGCAATATACATCAGTGTGTGTCAGCTTTCGTTAAAACATCAAAATATCGCTAAAGTTGCAATCTGAAGATTCAACGTATCTCAGTTGGACAGACCGAGACACAATCAGTCAAGCTTAAATACATTATGAAAATGATTACGAATCGAGCGGCATAAGAAGAGTTGAGTCTCTGTTAAGTCATTCTAGATATTACATACAACCACACAAACCTAATGTAATAGCACGAAAATCGCGATAGCATAAAAACATCTATACATTAATACAAAATTGTAATTAATTTGTTTTATTTATTTTCATTGCATTATTGCTACTACCGTTGAACGAGTGGCTGTTTACTAAAGCAAACCACGGCAATAACATCAAATTTCAAACATTATGATAACCGCAATAAGCTTACGGGCAACTGTGTTGACTATATTCGATTTATCGCCAAACCTATAATGAGTGAAAATCGAGTGCAAAGATCTGTTTAACCAAATTTTGAATGGAAATAACTTATGTCGATTTAAAACGCTGTAGTTTTTTGTGGAACCGCAAGGATATCTGAAAAAAAAGGAAAAAAGAAAATTATGAAAGCTATGTCGTTCTTTGAGAATCTTAAAATCTCGAATATCTATGGAATTCGATATAATTTTTTGCTTTGATAAACAGTTGGGTCAATGTTTGTACCCTACACCTCAATTGATCTAAGCTTGTCTGCCCATCTGTCCGCCTACGTGTTCAACTTACAAGCCGCACATTTGTGAGAAGTATTGATGAAATTTGATGCACCGACGCTATATAAATGGCTCGGATCGGGAAACTTTTTTGAGCAATGCCCATGAACGCCGTATTTGGAAAAGTGGTTATAGGACTCTTAATGGTGGGCCGCGAGCGATTACAACGTTTTGACTTGATGTGTTATTGCTTATAATGGCAACGATGCAGTTATGATATAATGTCGGCAACGGCTTGTTCAAAAACTACGATACTCTTTTAGTTTCATGTCTTTACAACAGATGAATCGACGGCCAATCGGTCAGATAAAAACACAGGCGGACAAAAAGCTAAATAATTAAACGGCAAACGAGCCCAATGATGGATGCAGCGACGAATAAATAAGGGGGTTGACGCGCAATCGAATAAATGAATCAAAAATGTACGGTGGCCAAATGAAGAGGCAAACAGAGGGAGACAACAGTGAAATAGAAGAATGAATTTGCGGATTTACATCGGCTAATGGAGCATAGACAAGCGGATAAAGAAAGGGATGGTTGCTACGAAACATTGGCTGTCCAAAGCTTTCCCCAAAGCAGGTGTAACATATTTCAATTGTTTTTTAAAGCGCTATGTATAGAGCAAACATCAATACTACACCGCAAGCCAAACTATATTGCTTTGTGTTTTTATATCCATCACCGCAGGATGGGGGATCTATTCATTTTGTCAAAACGTTTGCAACGTGCAAAAGGAAGCTTCAGAGACCCCCGAAGTATGTCTATTCTTGATCAGCATTAAATTCTGAATTCATGTGTCCGTCTGTCTGTCTATCCAAACGTGCCGTAAACGAAAACGAACAATACACCTATAAATTTGCAAAAGGACTTGGAAGTGAGCTAAACTGTTCAAAGGACATGCCTACAACGCCCACACGCCTATGCGACAAAAACTTATATTTAAAAAATAGAAAAAATCAGGATCGTCCATTCCCTATTGTAGAGCAAGAAAATTTAGTTTCTTTTACTTTTTTGTCTTTTTAGGATAACGGTGATGGGTATAAAAGATTCGCTCACAACCGAATATGACTTTCTTACTTGTTTAAATTAATTTATTTCAATATGGTAATACTGAGTCAAGGAAAAAGTTGACGGAGTTTATTCCAGTAGATATTTTTGGAGTCATATAGGTTGGGTAACACTAACACTATTAGGTCACACTATTAGGTCACGCATGTAAAGGATGACCGTCCGTAGATAAACAAGGAAAAAAACCACATCGTTAGTTTTGTTGATTCAATTTGAATACTATTGCGTTTTGAAAATAGGCCTCAATTTTGCCAAAATTCTGGCTAAATTCGCTTGTTTTACAAGATTACTTCGATCAAAGCAATAACGTTTCGCGAACTTGTGAGAAACCTGTACTGCTTATGGCGAAAAATGCTTCGCTCGTTTCGCATATGGGAATGTCGATGTTAAAGACATACCGCGCTCTAGTCAACGTCAACTGATTTCATAATATAGCTGAAGTTCTTCAAAAAATTTTGGAGGGCTGACAACAACATTTTGATAAATTTGCATGAGGATGAATGTAAGAAGAGCGTGGAATTTAAAAGTGCAAATGGACTGAATTTCCAAAGCAAAATCAAATCGCTGGTGTAGCTAAAGTGAAGACAGATAATGAGCTATGAAAAGAGAGTTCCAGGCGTTCCAGTAACGTGTGGTGTTTGCCGGTATTGGAAGAGAATTGTGCATAATGAGCATAAGCGTCAATCGAATTTTATCAGATAATTGATTTAATTTCGTATTGTGAACAACTAGTGCGATTGTAGCGCGTAATTCAGGCAAACCGTCCTTTTTCGTTACGACAATACTAGCTTACACATGTCCTTAATGACTCGCCGAAAATTCAAAGGGTTTAGTTGGAAAATGCATGCATTCTGCAATTCGAATATTGCTTCGTCCATTTGCCATTTATTTTGCTCTCCACAGATCTTTCTTAACGACGAAAAGCTTATTTCAAAAGTAGCCCGCCTGTATAACGTCTGCCGTAAATATTCTGCGGATCGCAAAAAGGAGGATATCGCTTACAAATTTCTAAAAGAATTTGAAAATTACCAAAGTCGGTCAAAGATCACGCCTACGACGTTCACACGTCTATGCAACAAACACTGTGAACACCTTTGCCTAGTGTTTTTTTGCCTGTTACTTACAAAGTACAACACATACACCATATAAATTTCCACTTTTATTCTGAAAATGGAAAATATCAGCCGCGTCCACTCCATATTGTAGCGGACCAAAATTTAGTTCTTTTCCTTTTTTGTAGTCTTTTTTAGGATAATAGTGATGGGTATAAAAGATTCTGCCAACCCTTACTTGTTTTAAACTGATACAGATTAAGTTAACAATTTCAACATATATCGGCCAAAAGACTATATAAATGCTTCAATTAAATTCATTTCGAAGTGTAACAAAAACATGTTTGTGACTTTGATCAATAAATGCTACGAACTTTTTTCTTTATCTTTTATTTACATGCATTCACATAATGAGATTTTGATATATGCGAACATGTGTGTGCGACCATAAAAATAATAAATAAATAATAAATAAATATATTTATAAATTTTTTGTTTTTAAGTTACAACAATAATGTGATAATAATTTAATTGCATTGCAATTAGTGATGCACATGTTTGCCTCCCGATAAGATTAAAATCGAAGGAAGAATGTGAAAAACTTTAAATTTAAATTAAAAAATTTTTAAATTGAAAAAGTACAATAAAGCAGCAAATGCTACAGTATAATATGCCACTGGCACAATTCAATTAAAAACAAATTTCAATAATGCAAACTTAGGTAAACTCTCGCTGAGTATGCAAGCTACACTTTAATATGACATTTTGACTTTAAAAGGATTTAATTGATTTAGACGCACGCACTCGGTTTAAATTAAATCGTCAAAGTCGCGTGTATGTAGTGGTTGATTGTAAAACATCCAACTATAACATCGAAAGCACATATCAATCGATCTCTTTGTAAGCTATCAAGCCAACAATCTTAAGTAGAAACCGCATGCTGTCATTAGCTTAATCATAGTAGCGAGGGCGGTCGTTTGTTTCATTTGATATTATATCGCAGCATCTTCCTCTACATGCCTTGCATACCGATTGTATGTGTGTGCAAGTCTAGAATTTAATGAAGAATTTAAAGGCTTTTTATTAAAACTTCACTAAATTGCCACTAGCACTGCGATCCCAACTTATTTGTCATTGATATTTTGCCGCTTAGCTGCCCGTATTTTCAAAGTAAGGCGCTGTGTGGCAAGCGGTCGGCAAAAGGTTCCGATCCGAAACATTTTCAATCGACTTTGCCCTTGGACCAAGGCAGTGGAAAAATTGTGGGCGCAAAGAAAGATGTAGGACAGACGGACAGATGCAAACATGTTTAAATCGATTCGGAAAGTGTGTAAATCGAAAAAGTCAAATTTAATAAAAAGTGTGTCTATCTCAAACACTTCTGGATGTTGCATACGTCCGCAAACACTTAATATTTCCTTTTACCACAAGTGCTTTAGGGTAAAAAAAGCATTGAAATTAATAACGATCGGAATATACTGATTCCAAGGATTGCGCCAATCGATAGAGTTAAGAGTCTTCGCTACAGGAATTTCATTAAACGACACAACGTTTCGTACGTCACGGTAACTGGTAGAGAGCAGTGTTTAATGAAAACCGCTCTATACTTCTTAAGAGATGTGTAAGTTATATGCTTAAAAGTTTTCTTTGATTTTTGGACAAAATGAAGAACATCGCTCATATTTATGTAACTATTTTCGCTATTAAAATATTAAGGAAATTTGTGTCCCAAACACTCCACAGACGATTGCGCCTACAGCATTGCAAGTACTTTCCCCTTACAAAAATGCACGGGCGGACGAAGCCTATCCTACCGAACGGACATATCATAAGTCCATAGCCAATAACCACAACCGTAACACATTGTTTATAAATGTTTTTATATCCTACACCATTTGTAGGACATGGTATATTAAGTTTGTGTGGACGGGTGCTACACCCAGAAGCATTTGAGATAGACTCACCTTTTATTGTATCAAACCATCAATCCAAGGTTGTCTGTCCGTCTGTCCGGCTGATTTTGATAAAATTTGGTGCACTCACGTCTTTTGATCGAAGGACGAGCGCTAATGAAAGTGGTTACGATCACATCCCTTTTTCGATTACTCGAAAAATTTTAATTTTTAGGATGTCGGGACAAAACTCGTTTACTAATAGTATTCCGGTATTTTGAATTGGCGTAATAACTTTGGATTAAATGGGACAATTTTTTGAACCCCTTGCCATATAACCGTTGCTAAGGAAACTGAATTTTTATATAGTAAGAAGATCTTTTTTTGGATCTCAGGCTACGCAAGAGTTCTTATGAAAAACACGGCTTTATATACTAAAAGGTCTAATCTTTAACACTTTTTAATCAACCATAGGGAATTTGGATAGATCTATTGTTTAGAATGCACCATATGTTGGGGCACTCAGGGAAGTAAACCGTTCTATGGCGACAAAGCCTAGTTTTTGATTTGTTATGACTGAAGCAAATGGAAAATAATAAAACCTCTGACAAGTGGACTAAGTTTACTAAATTTAGATCACGTTGACGTTTGAGTATCGTGCACTATGAAGTCAAGTGCTTCACTTAAGACGATTATTGAAGGAAAAACTTTCGCTTTGTAAGGTGAATCTTCAACGTGACAATGCTTGGTTAAAATTGTTTAATCAACTACATGGCAATTACCTTGTCAGTAAATTGATGCTTTATTTGCCTTGCTGTTCATTATCATGGCTCACCAAACCACATCAGGGTTTAACAGACCTTAAAAGGTGTCAAATGAAAATAAAACTAATAAGAATTATGATAAGAAAATCTCAAAGCACTGGTGTTTCTCTAGTAGAGGAATTTTATATACCTCATCCTTGGGAAGAATACGAGAAGGGGATTCTCGCCTTTTGCAGTTCAATTGCTTTCACCCCACAGAAGTTTCTCGCGAAAACGATATTAGGAACCGAGTCATTAATGAAAGACATTCGTTCATAATGCTGTTTGTCACTGCTGGGCAACTTTGTGTAATGCTGTCACTGATCTTGAAAGGAGTCCTGCTTAGTTAAAATATAAACAACGCCTTTCCAATTGCACTGACTTCAACAATTAAATTATATTAAAAAATACTTTACATCTAATTTATGACATTCTGACATTTCGACACTACGCACATTGCTTATTATATACTTTTTTTTTTCACAAAGTTTGAACTCTCTTATAACTTAACGCTGAAAAATCGAAAAAAAAAAATAACTCTCGTAAAATTATCCGCATGTGTCTTTGCACTCCTTCAACGACATAAAATTGTTTAGATTTCCACCACAACCGCCATAATAGAAAAATTTGCAACTCCTTGCGGTATAATTGTAGTAGTAACGTTCTAACAATGCCCGACAGAGTCCAACTTCCCTTGGCAGCTCGCAGACGCTTGGTCTACCTAGTCACGTATGCAGGATACAAAAAACATAAAAATAAAACAATAAAAAACAACAACAAAAATTACAAATTTTATCTAAGACAAACAGAGTAAACAATTTTCAATAGCGAATAAACTTACCCCTATTAACTGAGATTGTTACAACAACAATGGCTAAGGCTATGAACCAAAACTTCATTTCGTGAAGTTGAAGAGAACCGTAATCTGCGAAATGCTTATTATAAGTAATGGAAATTTCAGTTCTACACTGCAATCTATGAAAAGCAAGTTTTTGCAAAACAATTGACCGAACACTTGCATTTACTTAATTATAAACCATATGTGAAATATGAATATATAATAATTGCTCGGTCGTTTTAAGTCGCACCTTAGACAAACTAACCTCAAGCAAAAGCTTGTATCACTTTCTAGAACAGTTTAAAATGCTTACGAGAGCAAATATCCATAAAACTTTTTCGAGAATTCTAGAGTTTTAAGATTGATACTAAATCGTGATCAAGATTAATCGATCCTCTCAGTGCCCAGTAAGTCATTCATAAATAGATAAGAATCGTACGAAATGAAAAGTGAAATTAATTTTCCTATTATCTGCCACAGCTGTAACAGATTGAGTATGGTTTTCATTCCACTCCGTTAACTGCTGCAAGACGTCTCATTTTACTTTGCCTAGATAGCCAGTCACCCCTTTTCTCCTTTTTCTTTCATTTGATGCACTATAATGTTGAGTGGCCGCGATCTATTTTTCCCATGTTTATATAGAGTTCCTATATATATATATGTATGTGGACAAGTATGGTGATAGGGGGGAAGGACAGATGCTTGAGAATGGGTAAATAGATAGATGGGCAGATAAATGAAACTCCAGTAGGATGATGGTGAACAAGCGGATGGGGTGAAAAATTATCGGAGGTGATTAAGGAATGAAGTGACGAACGGAAGCGAAGAAGATACGCGTCAGTGGACTGAGATACCAGATACACATAACCTCACATTGATATTTATTTACTTATAGAATAATAGGCAGTTTTATGTATGTCACAAATGCTCCTCTTCCCCGACAATGGCTAGAACAAAGGTGATATTATTTAACAAATTTGCATTAATATGAGGTTTTTTTCAAAAACATGTTTAAAAATTCCTCTTCAATTTTCATGTGCTTTTATATGACGATGAATGATTATTTCATATGATAAAGTGTACCGTAATCTGCTCGCATTTCAGTAACTCTAGTACTGTCGAAAACTCACTCACTTTATCTAAATTTTTCAAATTATTTCGCCAATAACACTGACCTTGATATTACTATCATCGGTATTTTTTACTGCATTGTCATCATCGCCTGTACCAAAATAGATTGAAAACTGATTTATTATCATTAGCCAAATTTGCGCACTCTACCTGTATTTCTTTAACTAATGTGTATATTAGTTTTTAAAGTAATACATTTCCTTTTTATTACCATTTCATAATACTCTCTGAACCACTCTATATCACATGCCCATCCATCAAATGAATTCACTACTGGGTAATAGATGACGTAATTTAAAATACGTTTATATCCGCCTTTTATGGAAGTTTATGAAAGCTATATATGCGCAAATATTATATATTATGAAGTTTACTTTCTTCCCCAACTAATGTAGGCTGCTTCAACGTCAGCAATGATAAGAAGACAAAGACTTTATTGCATTTTATTGCTTTGAGTTAGCGAAGAGCCAAACTAAAGACATTGCATTAAAGAAAAATGAGAACATGTTTGAGATACACATAGCACAATATCTATAGGGCACGTAATGTAAGACGTATATATAGATATATTTATATGAGCATATGTATGCATATAATTTATGTGTGCATAGCATAATATTAATGACAATGTATTTAAATCACATGTCATAGTTTTCCCATAAAATGATTAAGTTGTCCTTTGAAATACAACATTGTTTTCGAAAAGAAGGAGAGATCTTAAGGAGACTAAAAAGGGAAAAACAAAAACGAAGAAAAAATTAATTCTCGATTGTATTGTAAACGAAGCATGTTTTGGCAAGCGCAACCATCAATGAAAATATTACATAATTACAAAATCAATCCACTTAGCACACACATTACGTACCTAATATAAATACGTACAACAACAAGTAGCTAGTCGAACAATAGGAAATCTTTCAAATTGGAAATCCTTGCAGACTATCATTAATCGTGCGATCCCGGTCATGTCAGACGCTGAAATGATGGCGGTTGATCTAACGACGGGACCTAATTTCAAGCAATTTCATCAAACAATTGTTTCACACCGTTTGCCGGGACTTCAAAGCGCAGCCAAGCTTGTGTGCATATGACACTGCGTACCAGTAACCATATTGTATCCGTATAATCGGTGTTGGAAACTTCCAAATCCATTCGTCGAAATAATTTATGCGTTTACAACAAGTTCATAGCTTGTAGTTGCGCAACGTCCCGAACACTAAATCGTTTACGTACACGTGTACTTTTCTCGTCATAACATATTGAAAATTAAACCTTGTTGCCATATACGGATTTTGATTCTTATAGGAATGATTGTAGCAGTCAAAGGGTGATCCCACCCCAACCAAATTATTCATATTCGCTCCCTATTTCAATTTATTCCTTTTTTCTATAATCCGTTATATGCTTTTTTGTCTTCATTGTTGGGAGAAAAGTACGTCAGTAAATCATATTTCATTAAATTATCTGCTCTGGTCTAGATTACGATCACTATCTCGACACAAAAGGGGCCAATGGCCAGACAGATGAACAGTTGGGAAAACAAGCCTAAATCGACTCAGAATATGATTTTAAGTTGATTACTATAACCTTCCTATCTGTCTAAGCATTGCATACTTTCAAACAAACTTAACACAACCGTACCGAAGGGTATAAAAAATGTGGAGATGAGCATATTTCTTTGGACTTCTCTTTTGGAGGAGCGTAGTTGCATAAAAGCTGGAAATCTTTGTCTTAAAGCAGCGCAAATTTTCTTTTGGTATAAATGTTATGTTAGCTTTATATTCTCTAAAAGCTTGACGTAATACTTTGAATAAACTTAGCAAGTTTTGAGTGTTCTGCGTTTTTGTGTACTAATGCTTGGATTGTAATACGATAAAATATGCTCCTGTTTCTGTGTTATCATTTAGATCGGTGCTCCGTTACTGAACTAAAGGCTATCGTATTCATCGAATATCAACCTGCAACCTGCATCGATATCTATGTGCTACAAAGCTGTGAGTAACAAGAAAAATGTATTCGAGGTGCAACAGAGTGCCGTTGAAAACATTTGCAACGTGTGGCCGAACGCCATCATACAAAAGGATGACTTTGCGTCTGTTAACATCGTTCGATTTGTTCAGTTGACGTCGGTGGACATCCGCAGCAACAGTTTCATTCGGTGCACAGCAAAACTTAATGGCCATTCAGCGTCGGTGTCCATGTGAATGGCTCTCTTGGACTAACCCATGATTTTTTACGCTTAAGATTGTGATAGTAGATGACTCATCCATTTGTTGCCTGGGAAGCAATGGTGACAAATGAATGTGCAAAAAGCAATTTTGAGCGCTCGATGATTAGCGCCTATATACAGTGAATAACCCGTTAACACAAAACGGAAAACTATCATTTTGTGTAGAAGAAGTTCGAAATCATCGAATCTAACCGTTGTGTACATTGATACTTTGAATTGCTGTATCATTTTCACCCAGCAATGTCGCTGGCCAAAATACATGCAAGCAACTATTACTGATTACAGCAGAGACGACGAAATACATAGATGTTCCAATATTTTGTCCCAACATTTCTTTGGACTTTGTGTGCATTCGTTATCAACAACACTAGCAACGATACTAATTAGCGACCATTTGTATGCTTCCTGTTTCATTCTCATTATTTGTGTGGGCAAAGAGTCTGTTAATAGTTTCCTGACATGCTGACATGGATATGTTAATTTTATTTACTCACACATATGTGTTTGACATGTTTTATCCGATTTTCCATATCACACATGGGTTATTCTGCCCGAAATCTATTTATATTATATTATTATTATATTGTTTATATACCAGACTTATGCTCCACAATTCTTTCAATTTATAGAAAATATTTTACACAAAATAACCACGACATAGTTAGCATAATTAAATAAACGACCGCATTCTCACGAAACGAAAATTTTTAAAAAGTAGTTGAAAATAAAATTTTGACATTTCAAACGCTTATATGCTTTGTCTACTATGTTCAAGAGCCTCCTCTTTACAAGAGATATATAAATTTTAAGTAAATTAAGTCAATTACTTACAAAGTGTTTGCCTGCGTGCACAGAGTAAGAGCTAAAGATTAATTTATAAGAACAAAAAAAAGTTTCGGTAAATTGGAACATTAGACCGGGAAACTAAAAGGGATAAAACCTGATCAGTAAAGAAGCCGAAAGCACAAATATAGGCAGCATTCCTTAAGCCGAAGTGTATGTTATGTATTCACGTTTTGCCCAAAATTATTATTGATAAGGTTTTTGTTGCACGTCGCTTGAATGATTGATTTCGGCATTTTGCAATCCTCTACATCTATAGCACTAGCACGCATTCATTTTTATGTACGTATAGATTAACAATGAATTTTCCACAATTTTTACAAGGCAAACATAAATTTTCCTTTACATTTTCACTGTGGTTTTCTTTTCTTCTTTTTTTAATATGCGAGAAAGGGACGTTATGAATAGATCAGACTACCTGCTAAGGTTCTTTTATATAAGAGGCATAGGCGGCAAAAAGTTAATCGATTTAAAGCGAGTCTTAGGTACTCCCCAGAAAGGTATACATGGACATCGTATATATTAGAGAACATTATAGTTTTTTTTTTGCTTAAAGCAAAAGCGATTGTGGCTTTAAGCTTCCAAATGCTTTTACCATTTACAGCCAATGTAATGCTGTATATGTTTATATTTTAGATTTCCCCTTCAAATGATCAGTGCAAGATCACAGGCAAAATGGCGGGACGTGTCGTAATCTTTGCAGTTTAGCACCTGCATCTGCCTTAATGGCTTGTCGAACGAAACTTGAAGATTTGTAGAATGATTCGCGCAAGCGAGTGCCTAGCCCTATTTCAACACCGACGAACTGGATAAGAAAGTTTGAGCATTATAGCCACTTCGAGTACTTCCCGAAAGATTGCACTCATCACTCGGGCCTCACACGCTGATTCAATTGAAGTATACGCAACACTATCACCTCTGCTTACGCAATCCAACAGACATTCTCTTAAGAAAATGTTATTTGTGGGTGAATGGCGAACCCGACCTTCGTGGATCCAATAACCTCGGTTTGTAATCTGTTCGGATTATCGGCATTACGCCTATCATTAGTAGGCATTACCCGTTATGCATACTTGCTAGATTGCCATTGAAGTTATTGCGCCATAAGTTTTACGGTAAAAGGAACACATATTAGCGTAGTCAGGTACCAAGTCAAACTACTACTTCTCTAGCCCAGTCGATAACACTTGGCTGAATCTTGAGCCTCCATAATAACTGAATTCTTAGTACAGAAGTGCGCAAGCAAACGACTCCCGACACTCCTGATGACATCTCCCAAAATAAGGTTCGCGTTACCGGATGGCGACGAAACGCGTATGCATACACTCTTCATAATCTTTCGCTAATCGAGAATGCATATACAGATGATATATGTTTGATTAACTGTACTTACATTACGAACGCCATGACTAATATAATGTGCTACCATCTCACCACATATCAGTATGAGTATAAGTATAATAAAACCATACCGAACGATTACAAAAGCATTTATATTTTCTGTTTACTGAATAAATTTTTCTGCTTTCGAAAAAAATATGAAAAATTCCATCAAAAGGTTTTTCATCAGAATCCGAAAACAAATTAACAGAAAATATGCAATACCTTGAATCAACAAGACAATAGATAAACACACGATTATTGTATTGTAAATCATTCAACGGGGCGAAGAGGAGAAGAGGGGAAATATAGTTCAAAAATGTTTTTGGAATAAGCAAATATATCAAAAGGAATTTTTCCATTTCGTGTGTGCTTCAGTACATTAGATTTATTTATATGCATAAAATTTGTTTTTTTTTTTTTTTTAACCTCGAAAAAAAGCATTAGAAAGCACTATCGTTGGTACATTTCCAGATATCCAATCGCTTTAAAGCATCGCAGTTTAAATCTGTCTGTTCTATATGCGAAGATTAAATTTGAAATTAATCGACATTTTGTTACGAACATAATTAAAAGAAAACAAATGAGAAAATTATATTCGGTCGTGACCGAATCTCTTATACCCATCACCGTGATCCTAAAAAAGACTAAAGAGCTAAATTTCCATATTCTATAACATTGGATGGGCGCGACTGATTTTTTCCATTTTCAGACTAAAAGTGGACATTTAGATGGTGTATGTGTCGTACCTAATGAGTAGCAACCAAAAAAAGGGATGACAAAGGTCTAGGCGCGTCCTTGAAAAGTTTAGGTCATTTCCAAGTTCTTTTGTAAATTTACAGGCGACATCTTCATTTGTGCTAACGGGAGAATATTTACCACAGATCCTACACAGTTGGTCATGCTTTATGGGGTTTTTAAAGCTTGTCCCTGACCACTATAAAGGTTTTGAAAAAACTCGATACACTATGACACTGAGTAGGCAGTGCATCCACACAATCCACTGCTTATGAAAATGTTTCCAGTAGCGCTAATGAATGAAAACAAAAGTAATTTTCAGGGTTTTGCCTATTAAAAGTTTAATCCTACGCCGAATGTTGATATGTTGTCAACATAATTTGTGGGAGTAGTGCGAAAACGTACTGCAAACCCAAACTGGAGTAAACCTTTCGGAAGCCATCATGGTTACAACTTCAAAATGTGGTGAATATCCAGGCCACTGCAATACTGGTGACTAACGGTGATATTGTGTTTGGCTTTCATGCATTGTATGCATGGATTCTATGAGTTAAAGCCACCAGACATATGCGTAACAATTTTTACTTCTGACAAACTCTAGTATGAATTATACTTCAGAGCTCTACCTAAGCAAAGTTCGGGGGCAGCTTTGAAATTGAGTGCAACAAAAGAAAATCCACGCAGTTATAAATGTACAACAGATTGTTCCATCATCGATGGAACACGATCGAGCTTTGTTCTCTGATGATAATGCGGTTTGAATGGTTACGTTTCAGAAACTCCTATGGTTGTCCAGATATCTTTTCATCGCTGACCTCACTTAACTTAAGCTCTACTAATCTAACCGAGTCTATTGTTACTTTGTAGAGACCTTTCTTCATCACGATTTCAAGAAGGAAGAAGGGAAACAACTTTTGAGAGGGACATTCTAGATGCATACAATGTCTTCTTTTAAAACATTTTCTTCAACTGATTTCTACCATAAAAAGCAAACCATTAAAAATGCTGTAACAAATTAAAAACTTTTTCTTTCTTCATTTTTATTAATGTTATTTTATGCATACAATGCAAGGCAAATACATAAACTTAAAGAAAAATGTCACTGTTACTTATGCTAGCTTATCCAGTGCAATCCGTTGAACCCTTTGTTAGGTAATGTTTAAAGCATAAAGTGCAAGTCGTAAAACGATATCATAAATCTTGCTCTGAAGAATTGAATTTATTGATGACTTTGCTACTTTTTTAATTAAATTATTTATCAATCATTCTACGAAACTTTTAAAGGATAGCAGTTCTTCGAATATTCCTATCAAGTTTTATAAGAGTAAGTTTTCCTTCAGCTTTTCTTACCTCAAGGTCACTTCAAAGTAATATTAAATGAAACCAAGTAAGCCAAGCCATGTGAGCAAAAGCCCGAGAAACAATTTCGTGTATGTTAGTTATGGTAGACGCCAATCTATCCTAATGAACTAACACGGGTAAGGACTTTTACGGATGGTGGAGACATGTGTGCATGTCGGATTAAAATATAAATTCATTTATTTCACGCATCTTTAAAACTAAAAATTGGCGCAGTATCACATAAGGACAGACGTTTTTCAATCTTTATCATCCTACGCATTCCCCAAAATCATCCTCAAAGTCTTTTTTTTACAGCCAGAGTCTAGAATCTGCCTGCAATGTAAGATTTATTTATCATAAACGAGCTTAAGTGCCTTTCCTTAGAAGCGAAGTCCCCTTTCCTCAGTCCATTCTCTGCACTTACATTTTGTTCGTTTTTTTAAGAATTTTGTTTGACGACAAAGTATTAAGAGATTTTAATAATTTTTTTTTTTGTTAAAGTCCTCCTCTATTCAAAACGAATATTTTGCAAATACCTAATAATGTGTCATTGCTGTTTACAACGTTTTGTTATTTTTGAGGAATTTTGCTAATTTTATCAATGCAGAACTTGTATGATTTATCGGCGTAAAACTTGGCCTAGTGATTTTCACGTTAGTCTCTTTTGACACCTGCTTTACACTACGGAAGAAGTTTAGCAGAGAGCGAAATAAATGGTGGTCGAACGGATCAAGGTCCAGGCTGTCTGGCGGCTGTACCATTCAAGATCAACTTCACATCCTGAACTAATTTAAGCATGTCCATCTGTCCACTTGTCTGTCTGTGTAATGTATGCGGCTATCGGCTCCGAACTTGGCAGAAACATTGGAACTTCCTCCCCGTAGATTAGAACTGAAAGCAGGTGGAATTATTTAAACGACACGCACATTCAATGCAACGCAAAATGAGAATACCTCGTTTTTCAAAAGCAACAGAAATTTGGTTTTTTCGTCATTACTTTTAAAAAACAATAAATACAACGTAAGTGACGTTAAGAAAGAAATTTCAGAGACCCTGCAAAGTTTATATATCAGTGATACGAATCAAATTTTGAATCCATCTACACATGTTTATGCATCCGCCTGTTTGTCCCGTTTGTTTATTCGCTTGTGTTGGCAAAAATTAAGGCTCTCGGCTTCACAATCGGCAGCCACCAACAGTTCGACGTAAACAACATATATACATGAACAATAAATATATACATGAACGTTTTGTATGATACATTTTATTACAAGGCTGATGCGTACAGAAGGTTCGGTCAGGGGCGAATATAATTTTGTTAATTGTTGCACTTTTTTTTTTTTAATTTTTATAAGCCCGTTTTGCGTATTTTTCCGGGCCGCGCATCTACAAAATAAACTTTAGCAAAGACATGCACTCGTGCGATGATTGTCCGCGTCTATCAAAGGCAACCGAACGAACGAACGGCTAACTTCACATGTTAATAATTATGATTTAATCCATTTCATAGAGAATCAGCTTCAAGTTAGCCGATATATAAAAAGAGGCAGCGAAGTCAAACAAAATAATGACATGGCAATAAATTAATTAAGCTAATAAATATTTCAGCATAACTAACTTAGTTGACGATGAAGCATAAGAGCAATGTACAAACAACGTATTACGCTGTTCATGTCATTTTCATTTAAAAATTTATGTAATCAAGTAGAGAAACATATGATGCTTTTATAAATTTGTTTCGTTTTATATTTGATATCATGTACTGTCGTGCTAAACAGTGACGTTCAGTCGCAAATATCGCTCATTGGAAAATTTTTAGAAAAGCAAATTGCGGCCTTGTCCGCCAGCGCTCAAAATTGATTGCCTGTGCCTTACTGCGAACTTACGGTCCAATGCCTTATTTGGTTATTGCTTGCTACTCTAATACACTAATAAATGCCTTTATTCGATAAGTTAACTGAAACATTTTGTTACATCGATCTCGAAGGATGAGGGATATATTGGAATCATTGTCAAAACTTGCGCAGCAATCAGAAGAAAACTCCAAAGACTCCATAAGGTACATATATTTCTGATCAGCATCAAATTATAAACCGAAGTAAGCATGTCCTTCTGCCTGTCAATGCGTCTTTCTTTCTGTCTATGTAATGTATTCGGGAAACATTGTCCTTGTCATCCGAATGCTGCCAAAAATACTGCCTCATTGTTTGATTAGTGATGGACACTACTTGGAATAAAACGTAACGTATCGTTTTTTTACAATAAACACCTAATTTTTGATAGAAAAACGACGGAAACTTATTTACAGTCCGTATAGTGTTTTCAAACAAAAACCAAAGATGAGAAAAATTAACCGGCCGCTTGACTATTAATTAGGGCATCCAAAGTCAACCAAGCTGCTAGCATTTAGAGAGCCGAGCAATGTTAATAAAAGTATTATATAACCGTCGTTAGAAGTTGTAAACAGATTTACATTTTTAACGAGTGTGATTCCCTTTATCATCAAGCATAATAAGAGTATGTCGTTATTAGAGGCATAATATTTCATCGATATTGAAATAGTGTTAACCGAAAGTTATGTAGAAAGTTTTGTAATTTGCGAATTTAACCGAAATGTAAAAACATAAAACTTGCTCACTATTGCATTCGCTATTCGATATCAGATATTCATTACGAAAAGTACACGTGCGCTCTTAACACTGCTTGCTTAAGGTAGAGGCAGTTAATCGAGAGACATGACGACATCATTTCAACAAAAAGCAAATTTAATTTCACTTCAATATTGTAACGAGAGTAAGCGGTTTAAAGAAAAACTTTGCACCGCAATTCTCTGATGATAATCGATAAATGAGTGAGCAACTTGTCGGTATTTCCTTCTGGGGAGCATTTGAAAAAAAAACCGTTGACTTACAACTTTGAACTGATACTTTCTTCATAATAAATTGGTTTGCTTTTCATATGGCGCAAGGAAATAAGTTTTTATTTGCTTGAACTTCCCTTTATTTTGCGGCACACAAATAATCGTACGAAAAGATTCGCCTCGAACCGAAAAGCTTTTGTAAAAATGAACTCTGTGAAAATAAATCGCGTCAAAATGCCAAAAACTCAACCGCAAAAATGATCACAAATGCTGGCAAAAGTGAATACAAAGCAAACCAACACAAATAATAGAAAAAAAATGAAATAAATTTTCAACGAAACTATGTTTTGTTGGTGAAAGCATGCACAACATTAATTAGCAAAACAAGATGACGAGTGGGTGATAGAGGAATAAGTGCAACTGAAATTTTTGCTAAAAGCCTGTTATGATAGTAGTGAGAACCTATGGCAGGAGGACGTGCACTGAAGCAAACATATATGCCATACACGCGAGCATCCACAAATGCTTTGATAGTATTTTATAAAGTTAGTCTATAGTTTGACACTTCAATACCCCGAACGGATGCTGTGTACAGGGTTAATGGTTGCCAGGTTATCAATTGAAAAATGCAATGAGTAAAATTTTTTTTAGAAAAATTGGTAACAATTTGTATGCTGTTTTAGGTTAGGTGGAAAAGCATCAAAACAAAAAGATTGCAAGATATTAACGTACTAGGGACCACCTGTGCTCTTATTTCTAGCCTGGTGGCACCATTGTTTGGGTATACTTTCAGAGAGAAGAATTGTGGTTTAGACTCTACATTTGCGTCTATCCTAATGGCACATATCTCTTTGCATCTTTCATATATTAACGGCAAACGCCTCTTGTCACTTTTCATTTGCCTAAGTAGTGCAGCATTTTTCCTACCAATTGTCGGATATACAATGCTCTCTGAGTGTTTGCAGCCTTTACTGTTCGGTCTGATATTTCGGACACACGGAGAACGTACGTAGGTACGATCGGCACCTTCAATATGTTTGCGAAAAATGCTTAGGCACTCTTGCTCTATCTTAAACTTGCGTGAGTACCATCGGAAACAACTACAAAAGCTTATTAGGCGCCTTTTATGGAAATTTACTGCACTACGCCGTCTACTAATCCATAGTGCAGGATTTACTATAAGCTGACGCGTCCGTCTACCTTTTGCTGACCTGCTTCGGCGGTTCCGCCATTCTTCCACCAAACGGAATTTTACTCGCCATTTAGTTCGGCTGTATTTACCCATTCCTTGGGCCACAAGTCGATTGATCTCATGCCAGCAATAACTAATGCTACACCTATGGGTACGAAAATGAATGTTCGGACAGTTCTATGGCTTATTTTATTGTGCGTAAATTCGTGAGAAAGACACTAAGTGCCTAAGTGTAGTTACAAGGCAAACGAGTGTTTGGCTCAAAACAAAAGACAGAAATCTTAAATCGAGCTTTGAGCAAAAGGGGTGACATGTATTAGATCCAGATCGTCCAGATGTTATCTACGAAAGGTTCGCTTCAGTATAAAATGATCTCGTTAACATGAACGTCTTTGAAATAATCAGCTATGTTCATCGGCCACTACTTGTTTCAAATACCAATGATTTCAATCGGTGACGTGCTTCGTTTCTTACGATACCCAAATTTCTACCCAAGAATAAATGCTTACGCCCAAAACGAAATCTAAAAAAACGTTTATTTTCAAGTAATGAATTTTTGACTCGTATTGCTTAAGGTTCAAAGTTTCGATTAAGTTAGCGAAAATAAAATTTACAAAAGTTGTCCTATCCGTAAAGCAAATGAAGCTAAGTTTTCTGGATTTCCGTTTCGTTTTTTGCGCTACACCACTTGTTGTGCAGAGTATGCAACCAGATATAATCTGCATGTGCGGATATCTGCAACACCTAGCAGAACTAGAGGTAGAGCTACCTACTATTACATAGATTGATTTAGAATGTCTGTCCATCTCAAATTATAAAAGTTAGACGGCTGAAATTTTCCACATTTACCTTACGAAAGACTCTACTCTTTTCGTGCACGTGCCCACACAAAGTTACAAACGATTAAATTTTGTTTTTTCACCTTTTTGAGGTTTTCTGAAATTTTTGAAACCAATTTGTACGTTCTGTCTAAAGACGGGTCAATTCTAACATGTATATGGTAGACGCCGCGACCTGGTGGATTAATTTTTTCTTAACAATACCAGCGATATGGGTATCAAGTAAAAGAACTTGGAGAGTAGAATGCGGAAAGCATAGTGGTGGGTATACGAGATTCGGCAACGCCGGATATAACTTTCTTACCTTTTTTTACAAAAAACTATTTTGCAATAAAAGTTTAGCGGTATATGCAAAGAAGTCTACAAGTTAATCATTAGAGTTTGACAAGTGCTTCTACGTATTTTTATCTAATGGTGTTTCACTATATTTAATATTTGAAAATGCTCAGATTTGGATATATAATTACAAAAAACTAAATCAATATGTAGTATTTGCTCAGCATATAAACGCTGTCTGCCTTTTATATATATGCACATAAACATATTGGGCTGTGTATATATACACAACAAACTTGTGCTGTGTCAGTAAACTGAAAAACAAAATAAAAGAAAATTTTAAAACTCTTGGCTTTGGTTAGGTTACGTGGTCTCCAACAGGGCTGTTAACAACATGAGAAGAACTTTTCTTAAAAGGCGTCAAAAAGCCACAAACCTAGTTTCGTTTACAGCTAAGTTTATTTATTGAGAAAGTAAACTTTTCCTTTTCTGCGTGTGTGTGCGTGTGTGCAACGTTGACATTGTAACATCCTTTTCATATTTAACGAAAGAATTTGAAAAAGAAATTGCTCCACCTTTTCTAACAGTGCACTCGTGAATTATTTTCATACACTATTCTACTGGAGGGTACACTAAGTTTGGATGGTCTCTGCTCGCCCGATAAGAGCACATTTCTCTCTCCACTTATGGGATATGAACCCTAGCCGTTTTAATAATTGTTAACAGAAATCTAAATGGTGTATGTTAATTAATGTTTGAAAATGATGAGGCATTGATGATCAGACAATGCAAAATTACTTCGAAAGCCTAGTCAATGCTTTATAGCACAGGTATATATATATGATTGGCTTAACAACAAATTAATATAATGGAAAACGATTTAAAAGGTTCCTCCGCTACTTGCGGACAGTCTGTCATTTAACTTCCATGCAATTATATTAATTAATTATGTTAATAGCTCTCTATATCGATTCTCTTAATGACGTTCAGGATATTCCAAAAAGACCGTGGGACCATTGTCATTATAATGAATATAATAAAATGAATAGTATGCCCGAGGCTTTTGAGCTAAAGTTAATATAATGAATCGCTTACCCGTGAAAGTTTGCCAAACGTGAAATTCCACCAAATCTTAATCAGATATATGCAAACCATCAGTGCTAAATTAAAAGAAAATTACTACGTTTTTTATTCCAGAAAAACTTAATTATTTTATATATATTTCTTACCGGTTTCCGATAGAAACGAAAGTTAGCTTAGTTACTTCTGTGATCACGTACTATTTGTGATTATTTCATCAGCAATACGAATGATGTCTTCTTCATCTGCTGTTGTCCAGTTTTTAGAGCAATCATATTTAACGGGAGAAATGAATGTGAGCACGTGCATCATGCCTCTTCTTTCGTTCCTTGTCACTGTTCTACCTTTAGGATATAATAAAACCTGATCCTACATCTTTCAAATTTTGTGATCGATCTCCTATATAGATTTCCTTATGTTAGTTGTATTAAATTCTGCATTTTCATTTTAATGAATGGCTGAATTTGAGTCTTAAGGTTTTGTTGAAAAGGATTTGCATTTTTTTTAGATTAAATAAATGACGCTCAAGTTGACTAAGCAAGCACTCTTCTCTTACCTTCAATCAGAAGAATTCGAAGAAAGGCATAAACGTGTTCGTACGCCAGACAATCTGTTAATAAATCATATTGAATAACGAATCGGACGAAACACTCTTTTCCACATCCACACTGTTGCTATTCTCATTCTTCTTCATTATAACATTTATTTCTTTAAAACCAATAAGACTTCACAAGTATTTGGTCATGCGGCAATTAACTGTGACTGATTAATTCATTTTAGTTTCATTCTGATAAACCTTGAAAACTAAATAATTAATTATCATCATTCAGTGCTTGGTAGTGCATTTGAGTTGCATTATTGCAACGATTTACATTAGAGTATGAAGTTAGGCAAACCGGTTTCTGAGATAAATTATTTATTATTCAGTTGCCAAAAAAATTTGATCTTTTAATGGCGTTAATGGCGTTGCACTTTCTTATTGAGGGCAGCGATTATAAATATAAAAAAAGTTATGATACCAAGTGCTTTGAGTGCTTTGCTTAAATTAAAGATTTTTTAAAAAATGGAATTAGTCGGTTTGTGCATTGAATAGCTCGATTTTAACATTTAAGATAGATCTACGTCTTCAACTACTTACAATGTCTCTTGCGATTCGTTGTTTTCAGACTGAACCTCAAATCCCTCCGTTTTTGAACTGCTTAAACTGTTCCCCGTTTGTCAGTTAACATGGAAATTTTTCCAACCAAAGCTTGCTTTAGTATTCGAGGAACTTCTGTCGCTCTATATAATAATAAACCAAAAGTTTTTCAAAGTTCTCGACTAATTGAATAAGTAGAAGACGTTGATTGAATATATGCAAGTGTAGATGTGCTTGCAACGTTTCAATTTGATTTATTAATTAATGTGTTTATGGATAATTGCTTATTAACGTGTCACTTATTCGGCACATAGAGCAAGGCATTCTTTTGAATGTTGAAACAAATTTCAAGTTGAATATGAAATGGAATGAAATTTTAGTTTAAGGAGAAAATTAATTCATTAACGCAACTGCTTAACACTTTTCATAAATATTTTACTTATTTCTTTACTGCACTTTAAGTTGCCTGTGTACATCCGCTTCACTGCAGCTATCGTTCAGCGTATACGCTGATGAAAATTTGTATTCAGTAAACTTTAAGTACTATTCTACGAAGTACTTTACAAATTGTTTGTTTGCTTCTAGTGGAAGCAATTTTTTTTTTTTTTTGTTTCTTGAAGAAAGTTCAATTCCAGCATAGCTAGCGTTAAAAAGTATGGTGTACTGATTGCTAATGTTTTGCACTCATCTACTTAATTTGTCCACTTTAACTTTCCTCAACTAGCAAGAGCTAGAAATTTTTGCGAATTTTCTTAACTTCTCAGGCCATTCAAGCCGCTCGCAAGGCTATATCGTAACGCAGGCGAATAAGAAAAAAGTTTAAGGAGCTCTGCATATCTGCGTAAGCCTTAAAAGATTGTTAAATATAACTTCCGTTGCTTGGATTTTAATAATTTTAAGAAACTTGGCTTTTTTTTTTTGTTCTTTGGAAACATTTTTCTGTATATGATACTCTGTCGTCAAAAAGTTATTAATGACGTTTTATGTCATTGATTGATTATTGGAATTGATTCGATTCGTTTTACATTATCACTAGCAGGAAATCTAAAACACGAAAATATATGCACGAATGTTACTTACACATAAGTATCGACTCAGCGATATACTTTATGTTCGAATCACACAAAAGTCATTGAAAGATAACTTAGTTCTTACAAAAATGTAGTGACGCATGTGACAAATCATTTCATTTAATATTGATTCCACGAATTGTCACTTGTCATGTCAACGAATCGGCGCTAGTAAGTTTGTCGATTTCATCTCAACATTTCTCCTTTGTGAATGTCATATGATTAGAACAAAATTAAATTACATTTCACGTTAAAAATTGCTAGAACTCCACAAACAACAACGCACGTTCTATACACTTTGTGTTATTATTTATATAGCGAAGAAGCGTAAGATTTCTGACAAGAAACGAAAATATTTTATTTATTATATTTTTCACGATTTCGTTTCATCATATATCTCATGATTTCGTTTCTTGCAATTCTGCAATAATATTTTCAAACACTTCCAACTAAAAGAACCGAGAATTAAAAGAAATTTTTTAACCTTGAAAATAGTGTTTTCTAACGTGATGTCCACCTTAATGCGTTGATTGCGCCGAACTGCTTACGTGTGAAAGGCATATCCACACCAAGTGTACCTTTTTCAGTACACGCAAATCAATTTAATTATTTTGATTAAAGATTTTTCTCTCTTGTGCTTGCTCTTGAAAGGTGTAACCGGTCGTCTTAAATAGCTTAAAGTTGTGATAACAACAACAAGCTTGTTTTTCGCAAAAGAATCTGCTCTTTGCGTAGGTAAACATTGCTTCACAAGGTGCTTTATAAAATTTCTGATTCTCTGAAGCATGAAGCATAATTTCATATCGCCTAATATCACATATTACCAATTTTTACAATTTGTAAGTTCTTGCTGGCGACATATCCTAACATCTGCATCAAAGGCATTGTTCCATTTTTTACTCTCTATAAACTCTATGAAAAGAATGGCGAAATCCACTTATTTATACTTAGTTTAAAAATTTCTGAGTAATAAAACACGTTTTCTTTTTTAATCCTAAAATATTCAAATCCTAGTTTGTGTAATAGCACTTGTGATCATTGCTTGACATGATGTATTTATATCGTATAGCCTCTAACTTAATAGTTCCAAGCAACTTTCAATATGAAGTTTCGTAAATAGGCGAACAAAAATTCATTCCACAATAAACAATTCAAAATCCCAAGTTTTTAAACCGCTGACGAAAGCTATATATCCGACGAATTGTGTATGTAATTTATCACATACCTTGTCATAATCGGTAACGATTGGAATCCTGGCCCTCTAGATGAGGGAGAGTTATTCTAGTCCTCCGCTTCACCCATAGGAATAGTCATCATATTATCGGCTAGGAAGCGTCTCTTGTCTATGATCCTTTCACACGTCCGCGTATCTATTACAAAGAAACTGCAACGCGACACAAAGTGCTCACTCTGTACAGTGTTAGATATAAGATAGTCAAGTATGGACAGGTTGACGAATACGATGCCACGAATACCGGATGCCGAGCAGCGAGTAACCAGCACCATAGATTGCAGATCAACAACAAAATATCGTACCTTAAATACCGAATGGCAGATGTGCCGAGACTGAACTATAAAATATCGTATGCGAGGTTGAGAATACTGGCTCACTTTAAACGTATTTTTACGAGATGGAGTTCAAAAATTGCCTGAGAGGTGGAAAAAGCTGGTCATTGAAGGGGAAATCCTTTGATCTATTCCTTTATTTTGTTCTGAAATAAATGCATTCTTGACTACAAAAAGCAGACCGAACCAATTTCTGCTCAAAATAAATAAACTCTTGATCACTTGAATACGCCGAATAGTGGTGTTCCATGTAACTATTGCAATAAACGTTAGTATACGCACGGGATCCACGGTGTAAATGCCAAACTTAATGCGTAATTATATCCTCTTTCTCTTAAAGTAACCGTTTAATAAATTTATGCGTATCAGCATATGCGTATCAACACTCATACGATTTAAAATAGACTTATCTTTTACTAAACGATTTCCTTTAGTAAATTCCTCTGGCTTCTTGATATCTGCGCATATATTCTAGTGTATAATCTACAGATCGCAGATCCAATTAAAGTACACATGTTTTAACCCACAGATGAAAGCTATCGAAAATGTATAAGATCAAAGCAATTTTATAGCCACGTCCTGCGCAGTATAATGAAATAAATTTACACTTCTTAATATTCCTTGACGAAAGTGTAACTGCTTCCTTGTTTCCTGCACGGAAATGTATCCGACGAGATCAATTTCTTAATCCGATTTCTAATTCACACAACAGAAACACGCGTTTATTTGGCGACAAGTTCCATCTTTTAGTGCTTTAAAATTTTTCATAAAACCTAGGTTTTCATATGACAACAATCCATAGTTTTTGATCTTTTGTGGCGAGAATAAATGAAAAGTTGTACTTGATAAAATGTTCTTACGACTAAAGCATACGTACATACGATTAAAACTTTCTAACTTATTTTAAAGAGATTTCGATTTTAAACTCAGTGTTTTGCAATAAATATCGAGTTAACACTGATCAATCCCTTAAAGTTGTTAACGTATTCTAAGACAGAAGCAGTCACATTAATGGCAAAACGTTTCCACGTGACATTTCGCTCTAATGAATAACTGAATACATTTTGCCAAGAAATAGCGTTGTCTTGTTAAGTACGAAGGACGGTTTTCGGCTTTTAACTATTTTTGTGCCCTACACTATTTGCTGAACAAAGGCTTGTTAATTGTGTGCGGATGTATGCAACACCAACAAAAGATTTGTTTTCTTGTGTTCAACCTACAACTCGCAATTTTTGGGACATACACATGTTTTGCCCCAGGACGCGCGCTAATGAAAATTGTTCAGATCGGACCACCTCTTCGATCACTTGCCATATAACCTCTTATTTTGAAAAGCCGTTATGTGAATAACTATATTAAGCGAAGTAGTGTAGGGTACTTAATGATGGATTGCGTCTCACTATAATGTTTTTCGCTTGTTTTATTCAGATTTATTTAAGGTTTTTTTTATCTTTTTTTTATTATTTACTTAAATTAACTGAATTTAAAATCTGCGGCGTTTAATAATTTCACAAATTGAAGAGACCTTATTAGCTAATTCCTCAATTTTACATGTTGTAGCATCCTTAGTTTTCTGACCTCTTGGACGCACACATTCATTTTCCGCTTTCTTTTTCACAAAATGTTACTAATTACACATGAAACTATCACGTTCTCTGCTTTTTCTCTCTTTTCTTATTTTCTTCTTCTTCTGTTTCTTCTTCTTTATGCTTTCGTTTAAATTCATATTATCAGTGTTCCACTGTATTGTTCGTGTTTAGAGCCCTCCACAATATAGTAAATTCTACAACCAATCCAACAGTTATATAGCCTATCCATCTCTAATTTGTGTATGCATGAGAGAAATTAAGCGAATTTAAGAAAAAAGCAAAAGCTCTTAAGGATGTGTGAGCAGAAACATCATCATACATAGCTTTGCCTGAAACCCTAAATAAAAGGAGAAGCTTTTGCCGTCATACCCCTATAATATACATGAAATCATGTCATCATGGCTAGGTGGAAGCAATATATGGCCTTGGAACATCCACCGACCGCAGCATCAGCAGCGATAAAGAAAAAATTGAAGAAAAATCGAACGAATTTGTAAATAAAACCTCCATATACGGATAAGTGATTTGTTTGTATGTTCATTGCATGTTTTAAAATTACAGCTTTTATGGAGCTTGAAAACTTTTATGTATAAAAGTTAACGCTTTAAAAAGTTATTTTATAAAAAGCTTTATTTATATTGTTCTTCTCTTGAGCTTTAAACGTTGTTTTAACGAATTAAACTGTTTTTATAAAAAATAAATCAATTCCTGTAAATAAATTCGTTACCTAAATTTGAATTTCGATTTTATTCAACACAAAGCTTAGTAAGAGTACAAAGCCACATCCTTCTTACGGCGAATCTTAAATAAACACACACTTGAAAAGCTCGAGGAAAAGCTCGAGGAAAAGCTCGAGGAAAAGCTTAAATGATAAAATATTAATAACAACATGCCTGTCTTTTTGTTTTACAAATATGGACTTTGGTCATATCGTAGAATCTTTCAGTCGGTATTTCATTAACCTATAAGGGGAATACTTCTCTTCTCATGAAATGCTGACTTCCACAGATGAGATAATATATGTTCGACTGTGACTGAACTTTTTCTACCCCACCACCCTCTCAAAAAAAAAAACTAAAGTAAAAACTAAGACACTACATTTCTAGCCCGTAATATTAGGCGTATGAGTGATTTTTGCTCTTTATGTAGAATATACGTACCAAACATTTATTGCGTGTCTCTTATATTTTATGCGTAATCGATAGCAAAACGAAGAAGGCTGAGATGTTCTCAATTTACATTGTACTGTGGGTGTGTCTTTTTACCAAATTGGTACATTTTATATATCAATCCGCTTGCAATGGTTTCGCTAAATTTCTTACCATGAGTTTCATCTTTGCGATCAGGAACGCGTTCACCATAGAAATTAACAGAGAGACGAACGTACGGACAGACAAACATATCTAGATCAATTTAGAATTTGATAATACTCAATAACGTGTATACCTACCATCTGATTGAAAATATGTTTCATTTTTGAGGATCATCACTCACTCACTTCCCTTATCTCTTGCATGGACAAACAATATTTTATTTGCTCTTTGCATTTCTATGCCTAATTGGCTATAAAATTCGAAGAGGGATTTGTCGCAAAGCCCTTAATTGCTTGCTTATTAATGCGATTATAACGACTGCAGATTGGTGTCACCATATATATAAACTTTAAAAGATGGAGCGGAGATTCGAGATCAAATCGTTAAAATCGTTGCAAACTAAAAATCTAATATTAATAGCAAAAAAAAAAAATGAGAAAATTGTAGTATTTTTTATGATTAACTACGCATAGCTACTGTTAGTTGATTAGAATATTTATTCGAATCAGGTTTCTTATCCCACGCGGTTTATTGCCATGTTCACAATTAAGCAGAAACTTCTCTTGAGTCAACACATATCTAATATACCACGTTTTTTTTTACACAAACGAGCGATCCATGAACTTCTCTTCATACCATTGAAGAATTTATTTCCTAAAGTCTATCAATTAAACATACTTATAAGTAGTGAGAAATTGCACGGATTTTCTATATTATACTTTGGCAAACGACTAAAAAAATAACCAGAAAGAAAATTAGATTCGGCCGCAAACGAATCTTTTCGACCCATCACCATTCGGCACTCATCAATAATATGTAGACTTTATATGGTCTTAGAAGTTTCTTTCTAGATGACGCAAACGATTTGACACTTTTCCACCCATAGAATATAAGTCGAAATTTTCATCGTTGTATCTGGTGTGTTTTACAAATAACGAGCAAAAAATCATTTTTTTTTTATTTTTAAAAACAAAGATGGTCTCAGGTTATGTGGCCTTTTCCTCTGACCGATTTGGCCTATTTTCAATACCAACCTGCATGCTAGAATTTCCAATGTATCGGTTTTCTTCTCCTGAATGTTTCCCATAGACATGTAGAAAACCAGACAAAGAGAAAGGCGGACATGCTTAAATCGGCTTAGAATTTGACGTTGAGCGTCTATGAAACGTTATTCTAAATGTGGCAAAGGTGTTGACAGAATTAGCATATCCCACCCTTCAGTGATGGGTTTAAAAACGAAATAAAGAATCGCTGCTTTTAAAGTCCTGTAACTACAGGAACCGAACATTACCTTGGAGCCATCTATCAATTAAAAAAAGTTTTTCGCACACTTCTTCACTAATATCTAGGCCAACGAGAAATTTTTTGAATATTTTCGATAAATTCAAGAACAGTGATAATATTTTTATTTAACGTTCCAATAAATTCTCTCCTAGGCTAAGCCATATTTGCTAAAAAGTCTACATCTTCAAACTCTTTCGCTAAAGAATTTATTAATCGATTCAATCTTCTCGTCTTATTTGCAATGTTTTAATGTTGATCTCTTCAATTGTTCATTGCTTCAAATCTGAGCGACTTTTCACAAAACGTTTTTCTTTAACCACAAATAGCTGGATGCAGATCCGCGAACTTACCTATCAACAAACCTGTTATTGAAATGTTTTTTAGTAAAGCATGTAAAGGCAAGTCGACCACTTTCACCGCTTTGCAGAACGGCAACAATATTTTCGATTGATCTTGTGATTAGCAGATTAGATCATATTTTCCGAAGATTTCCTTGCTTTATATTCTTTCGTCTAACAAACAAAAAAAAAAGGAGATTCTTATCATAATTTTTATGAATAACGTTTCACTGCTGATATCCGCCTTTCGATATGGCCTTTTGCTCTTTCAGCGATGCGGTCTTTAGCTCCTTTCACGAGCTTTTTCTGTTTTCGAAACAAAAGAAGGTCGCAGGGCGCTAAGTTCAGTGATTACCGTGGCGGAGGCATGACTACTATGTCGTTTTTGGTCAAAGACTTACACACGAAGTTCAACACAGACTCTTCGATGCATTGTTTGCGACAGCAAAAAATCGCCAAGCACATCAAAACACGCCTATCCTTTACATCTGTTAAAATGAACTAAAAATGCAAAACGGCTGAGAAATTCAAGATTTGTTGGGGACATGTGTCCATCTATATAGAGTAGTTCACTCGGTGAAAGCATAACACTTATCGAGTGGCAACACATCGGCATACAACAAAGAGTATACGCAAATTCACGTTTCAGGAAGCAAAACAATCGTTGGCAACTTTCATTTACAGGCGGCTCTAAGCCGACGATTTGGTCCCTGTCTATGCAGTGGTTGATACCATACAACAAGTTCAAGTTAATCATGTCCTACACGAAAGTGTTTCAACATTCACAACCGAACCTAAAGTTACTCTTCAACCTTGCTGGCAAAACCATCATCCCAGATGGTCTATCGGTTATAAACATCCATAATCGCTTAAATTTCAACTGGAACGCGATTAACAACGAATACCATCGCCAGTTAATGAACAAGCTGACCTAGCAGCCAAATCTGCGGCTTCCGCACCGTTAGGTACGAACGACTCAAGCGAAAAGGCTCAACGTTAAAAGATATATTACAAGAAAGTTGAAGGAAAACTGGCAAAAAAAACCCAACAGTACTACCATCCACGGTACGCTCGTGTTAACCCTAATCTTGCTCCACTTGCACCGTTCTGAAAATTAAAACACAATTGCAAGACACCTTATCAATAAACAGTGGCAAGACGGTTAGGAAATCTATTCGCCTCGTCCAATATATTTCTGTAGTTCGAAGGCTCACTTTCGGTACGACTAGTGGTAAGGAAATGTTGAAAGTATCTACAGAACGTAGTAATGCTAATAATATGTTCAACTTTATCAAAATGAATACGTGGTTTTTTAAAGGCAAAAGATGCTTTTAATTGGCGTCGGATATTGGGTTGGTAATTGATCATTTTGCTTTTATTCAAGAATATATTTCTTTAGGATAAATTAATTATAAATATAATAAATAGTTTTGTGAAATAGTTTTCTTACTCTAAGATTTTCATATAACCGGCCTTTTTGACTGGTTCCATAGTGATTTTATTTTATGTTCTCTATAATAGTCTTCCGACAAACCCTTCGTCTAGATGGAGTTTCTTTTTCATACCCACTACCGAAGGATGGCAGTATACTCATTTTGTGTTTGCAGCATCGACAAGGAAGCTTCACAGACCCTATCCAATATATATATTCTTGATCAGTGTGAAAATCTGAATCGATTAATCCATGTCTGTCCATCTGTCTATCTGTGGAGAAAAATTAAAAATTGTTTTTAAAAATTTTCGTATTAGGCATGGTTTATTAGCTTCAAGATTTTTTACTTTCGCTAATTTAACATATTTTAGCGTTAGTATACTAATTTTATTATAATATCTTTTTTTAATATATTACTTCGTTTGTGATCGGTTGTTTTTTGCATTAACCTAAAAATACTTTTTTTTGCGCGAATATAAATATTTTTTTTTTTCTTAATTACTTTCAGGACAATGACAGCTATGTGTTTTGTATGTAATTTACCTATTATGTCACATCAGGTGGGCCTAGTGTGGCAGGGTGGCAATGGCTGGGATGACTTAGTACGAGAACAGGTAAAGTGAATAGAAAAATTTTGTTCAGTATGTTGCACTAATAATACCACAACGATTTTTGTTTTCGCTACAGTTGGAAGAGTCAACTGTCAAGCAAAGGTTAGGAGGACGCAGGGATTCAGCAGCACAGATTACTACGCCACCCAGTACCTCACCGCCACCAGGTAAGTATCAATTATTACAATCGAAAATTCATACATAAAAAAAAAATTCTTCTTCTAAATCCCGATGGAGGCATACAACGACGACGACGCAGTTCTTTAGCTCAGCTGACCGATATCTTACGTGAATGGAGCGGCGGGGGTAAACACCAAAGTACCCAATCTATACAGCACATACCAAAAGCACCATTAAATCGTCGCGAAACTATGGCCGATTTGGCTCGCCATTTACCCTGGCGTACTTCAACCTCAGACGCAGCTACCCCTTACGTGGCGCCGCGTAAACGTCGCGAGTCCAGCGCCGAAGCTGGTACAAAAAGCAGTCGTCAGCGGCGAGAGTCAAGTGCAGCTGAATTTACTAAACAATGGACTAGAAGAGAAAATACAATGTCTAGTGAAGACTCTAGTGCAGTTACAGTACCGTTAGTAGATTCTACACAAAGAGTGGTAAGTGCTTCGATTGTTTTTCATTAGTCATTGTATGTGAGCATTTCTCATATTCGTGTATCCTATCCATCCATTGCATGTTTATGTATAAATTTGGTGTTTTGTGCGTGCTTTGCCCTCGATTTCATACAGATATCTCGCTACGGTTCTGGCGAGAGTAACTTGTCAAGTCGGCGCGACAGTTCGTTAGGACGTGCCGCTACACCACCGCCACCTTCCAAAGCGAATACTAGTGATTGTAAAAAACGCGATTCCCTAGCTGCTCCTGAATACCCAAATTTTCGTCAAGAACAACGACCGTCCACCAGTTCCGGTGGCTCTGATACTCTGCCATTAATCTCTACTCCTTCTTACAATCAGGTAGATTCGGCGTGTCAGGCTTTACCGCCGCCTACTATTATTACCAGTTCGGTAACACCGCCAGCTACTAGTCCCACCGCTAGCAAAGGACGACGTGATTCAACCACGCAATGCGGTCGACTTAATCGTCGAGATTCAAAGACAGGTATCAGTCCTGAACGAGGTACACGTTTGCAACGGTTGCAACGTCAAGCTACCGCTTTTGATGAGAGTTGCATTCCCGGAAGTATAAGACGGGATTCTCAGCCTGCTTTAAGTCCAGAACCTCCAGAGAACGGTCAACGTCGCCCATCAAGACGCGATTCTTTAAGTCCCGACAGTGCTACCCGTAACGGTCGACGAGACTCCCGCAGTCATTTGTCACCGGAACGCAGTCATGATCGGGATAGTAGTCCACACCGACGCCATACATTGCGCAGACAAAGTTCATCGGCAAATAGTTGTAGTTCCTCACGCGATGCCAGCCCCTGCGGACGTCCAGCAGCACTGCCAGTTGCAGAGCCTAGTGCGCGCCCTGCCATAAGACGGCAATCAACCACTGAAGAAATACTAATTGCCCGAGGTTTTCGACGTCAATCTACTACGGAAGAAATGATTAGATGCCGTAATTTTCGAAGACAAAGCTCCCAAAGTGATGATGTCGTTAGGTAAGTGAGATTGTGAGAGGTAAAATCAAAAAATTAATAAAAGTAATCCACAAATATCTCTATCTCCTACAAACTGCAGATACCGAGGACGACGTGATTCATGTGCCCAAATTATAGACGGTACTATCGGAACGATGACTGTAGAAACCACAAGCACCTTTTTTGATACTAGTACACAAACCGGTGAGTAGAGCATTCGTAAGAAATTGTAAACTAAAAACTGAACGCATTGTAAAAAATACTGTAAAGGAGGCGTGGTGTTTATTAACAAAAACACTTCACAAATACAAAAATTTAAATACGATTTAAAGATTAATTGCGAGCGTGTAAAGCAATCGACTATCTACAACTAATTACTTTTTCATCAGTGCTCACAATCCCATTGTTTTATAATTAGAAGAATTCTGTAATTAAGTAAATGTATCGCTTACTAAATACTGAAGACTTGAAGTGATTTTTTTTCGTGTTGCACAGGTGCTCGTAGTCTAACAATAGTTCATTGTTAGGAAACGATAACATCTACATTAGGAATCCTGCACTCATAACACCATATCACTTATTCTGCTTTCTCTAAGTAATGGGTTTTAGAATCTCATATATATATTATATCACATAAACCAAGAAGAAACTATTTTCAAACGTAAAAAATTGCTTGTAATTATTTCGGCACAAATGATTCTAGCATGCGATAAGCCTGTAATAACCAAGAGGCTGCCACAGGGCTGTGCAGATAAGCGCCGCATCTGCAAAGTCAGTGTACGTGAGTTCAAATCGCAGTACGATTTGACAATACTTGCTTGTAGTTATAGCAAGTGCTTAGGCGACGAGAGCGTAACACTTATCGATGGGGCTCTTTTCTGTTTCTTCACATCTTTCTGACCACCCTTATGTTACACGCGTAGAGCCATATTAAAAAGAAATAAATAAATAAAGAAAAAAAAGGAAATGCATCGCAATAATCGTTGCCAATAACTCATATCTGGACTACAAAAGGATAACCGGACTTTTCTTATGCGAACTTCAAAGAAAACGATCTTACTAAGCATCAAAAAATATTCTTGATGCTCTTTTGGCAAGCATCAAGAAAGGTCTGTAGAATTCTTGTAACCCCTCTAATATAAGCTCCCACGTATTCATATATAACCTAAAGCTGTGGAAGAAGTCTAAAGCTCTTCCTTTTTATAAGCCCTTACTATAATACTTATCAGTACCTTGTCAGTGTTTTTCAAATTGAAACAAGAAAACATTGTAGTATCAAAATAAGGTATTATATGGGAAGTGGTCGAAAAAGTGGTCGGATTCAAATTATTTGTAACTGCATTCGTACTTGGGTCAAAATATGCCAGTGTACCAAATTTTCATCAAAATATCTCAAAAATTGCAGCACGTACGTTGAAAACAAGCATACAAGATAGACAGGGGGACAGACAAGTTTAGATCAACTTAGAAAGTGATTCTGAATCGATCGGATCGACAAACCATGAGGGTCAAGCCCTTCCAGTTGCTGCAAACATTCGCATAAACTTAACAAAGCCTTGTACTACAATTGGTGTAGGATATAAGAACAAAGCGTTTAATTTGAGGAAATACTAAAAGATACTTTGTTCAAAGTACCCTCCAAAACGAGCTGTATCTTCCTTATTTTTTCGCCACAATATTATTCTCCCGCTGACAGGATAATAACTCTTTTTAGGCTAACTGCGTAAGCTTCCATTTATTAGGTATGATCATGGGAGTGGGACCGCTTCACAGACAGTGATAAAAGTTTAGTGCTGCCAACGTTTCTTGGATTGAAAGAAGAGGAAAAATCCTCGATTGAAAGATAAGAAAAATTTGTATTAACCAGCAATTTTACCTAAACGCATGTCTTTATATTTTCAGTTAGCAAATGTTTTAATACTAAAATCAAGTCTCGATTTAAACTCAATATCACAGCAGATAGAAATCTCCTTCATCTCTCTCTCTCTCTCTCTCTCTCTCTCTCACTCGCTCTTTCTCTTTTTTTCTGCCTATCTCTCTTTATTATTATTACTTATTGCCTAAACTAAGCTACAATTGGACGTATCCTTGCGTATTAAACCCATTATTTGCAAAGAATGTCTGCTTAATCGATGAACCAATCACGTGAAAGTGTACTTGGATCACTAACGATTGTAGTGTACAACAAAATCGACATGAAACTAAGCAAATGCCAGAACTCTCTCTAATATAGCAGACCAGCAGCATAATATATTCATATATCATACGTTGGCTCCCTACAATTACTTAAACATTTGTAGGTATTTTTGAACTTTTTCCTTTTGCTTTTTTTTTGTTTTTTTTTTTTTCTATTTTCTTCTTATTCATGAATTACATTTTCAGCCTTTCGGTAAACATTTGACTTTTGAACTTAATGTAATTAAGTTTTCTCTTTTTTTGCACCAACAATACGAGCAGCGACAATGGAATGTGACACTAGTGACACACTTATAAGTGCACCAACCAAACAAAGGAAAAGTGAAAAACACAAAAGCCAACGATTCACACTTATTTCCCAAACTTACGTATGAGTGGGGAAAACAAAACAAAAAAGAACCGAGCTATTGAAATGCATACTAAACAAAAAACGGAGAAGAAAAGGATTAGAATACGCGCGGGCGCAAGTTAGTTGTAAATAAAATTTGACAAGTATAATAGATTTTGACAGAACAAAACGAATCGTGAAACAAAATAATAATTAAAACCGAAATGTCAAAAACGAAAAGAGAGCGAGGAGATGCAAAAAAATGAAAAAAAAAGAGAGCAAAAGACAAAGAAAAACAGGAGAGAGAGAGAGAGAGAGAGAGAGAAAGAAAGAAAGAAAGAGAGAAAGGTGGTTACAAACGTATTTAGGTTAAGAATGCTCCGAAAACGTAATTTGTTTATCAAGCAAACTGAAAAGGATTCTGTTGTGTTGCGGGAGTAGTCAGTTGTGTCAGTTGTTTCAGTAGTTAATGAAAACGCGTATGGTCAACAACAGTTGAGTAAAGCAAGCGAAAATGTTAACAGCGTAATTTACACAACAAAAAACATAAAGAATTAAAAATTGAAAGTAAAAAATAAAAATCGTAAAACTTTCAAGAATAAAATAATTAAATAAATAAAAGACAAGACGATTAAAATTAAAGCCTTTCAAAGGGCGAAAAATAAAAAAATTTAAGAAACAAAGTTTTCGAAAGCAAGAACCAAATAAAAAAAAAGAAAGCGGAACGAGCGTCCAGTGCTTTCAAGGAATTGAAAAACGCTGAAGCAGTAAAGCAGCAATCGGTTTAAACACCTAAAAGCTTACTCTATACATTGCCACTTTTCTTATTCTTCGCGTCCACTTAAATCTTGTCCTCTTCACGGCGTCTCGATTAAAGTGCTAAATATTGCTTTGTTAGCAAAGTTTTCGGTGTCTTCAACAAATGGATTTGAAAAGGACCTAAGTTTTCTTTTCTCTTTTTTTTTATTTATTCCTTCCCACTGTACTCCCCTAAAACGCCACAAAGCATACATACAAAAGCACACCCCAACAGAATTAAAACAGAAAATAAACTAAAGAAAGAATAACATTAGAAAATCATAAAGAGAAAAAGTGCTGAGACAACGTGGCCTAAAAACGTGAATGAATGTAACTTTAACAAAAAAACAAAAAAAACAAAAGACAAGAAAATCTTAAAAGGAACTTTCCATTAACTAACTATAATATCAATTAAACTTATGTCCTTCTAAAAGCGAAAAGAAAAATAGAAAAGCATGCGTCATTTTAAAAAGGTGCGTACATTTTTTTTTTGTTTTTTGTTGGTCTTGAAAATTTATTTCTTAAAGATTAATGATTCGCCCTGCCACCCCTCCCTCTATTATGTTACTTAATTCCATCTCTCTACCCCTATAAAGCTGTAAGTTGTAAAGCAATCTGGCTTGACTTTGCTTGGTATGGTTTATTGGGGCTATGAATGAATTTCTTCGGTCTGTAATAATGAATGAATATATGTAGCATTGAATGTATGCTTTGATGCCTGCTCGTGTATTTGAGAATGTTTATGTACTCATATATACATGCATATGCATAATATATTCTATATTGCAGGGGTGGTTTTATATATATTTCGTGCTTTGCTTTCATTTATTCCCTATTAATAAAAAAGAGATATTCCTTTATCTGTCTTTAATACGTGAACATATGCAACAGTTTGTTGCAGAAAAGTGATATAAATGACTACCAGTTAAACACATATATATTTACATAAAAAAAAAGAATGTATATATACACATGTATACATATATATAGATATACAAATATATATATATATAAATATATATTAAATATATATTAAATATACATTTGTACGTATGTAAATAAGTACATATTTAATTTGATTTTTTCTCCTTCATCATCCTCTTTGGCAATTCCCTTTATTAAGTGCACATCCAGACTTACAATACGTAAGCATAGGGCATATCACGTAATATGCCTAACAGGTCGACCAAAGTCTATTGGCGAACACTTTGAAGCTCTTACTCGAACCTTAAGCACATTTACACTGCACGCACAGTTCTCCTTAGTTTTAGGAAGATTGCCGTTAAGATAATGTTTTAACAGACATATGCGCTTTTGGAAAAATTTGTTTCTTTGAACATACACTGTTGTTCTCCTCTGCTTTTCTTTTCCAAAATCTGTAGTTTAATTGATTGAATTTGAAGTCAAAACTGATAGCTACCTAATCTATCATTCACGCCACAACTAATTATTCTTATACCGAAAAAATACTTAGCCCTTTTATAACATCCATGAGCAAGCGCCAGGTTATATTGTATTTTGCGGCAATATGAGGAGCAGATAAGATTCCTAACAAGAAGAGGATAACCTTTTTGGTAGAATTGGACTTCATTTCTGGTAAACTTTTATATCCATCACCCAAGGATGAGGTTTATATTCATTTTTTAAACCATTTGCAACACCCGGAAGGAAGCTTCGGAGACCCCACGAGATATATATATCCTCAATCTGCAGCAAATTCTGCATTGAATTATGTCCGTCCGTCTCGCTGTGTAGTGTCAGTTGGAAGTTCTCGCATACAGGCGGTAGAATAGAATGCGACAAGCAAAGTGCGTTGATTCTAACTTAAATAACGCGGACAGCACGACGTGGTGGATTACTTTTTTCTTCGCAATCCCATCAGTAAACGTATTAAATAAAGGAGCTTAGAGAGCAGATATACTTAGAAGATAAGATAGATAGAAGATGCCCATAAGCTACTACAGACTCTCGATATAAATTTTTTAAAAATAGAAAATATCAGCCACATCCACGGTTTCCTTGTTTTAGTCTTTCTTAGCATAACGATGTCGGGTGTAAAAGATTCGGCGGCGACTTGCTTTTTTTTATGCATTTCAAATAACACGATTTGTCGACTTTCATTCGATGCAAAACCTTTGCACAAACAACTATCTCGTAAGCTTTCTAAATAGATAATAGACCCCGAAGACCTAACCAAGAAAATAAAGGTCATACAACTTTCTATATTGTTCAACGTGCGGAGAATGAGCTGATGTGTGATCCTGATTAAAAACAGTTTTCTTCTTCTTCTTCGAATATTAGTTTTTATTTCTTTTCTGCAATGGTTTAGTTGTTCTCCAACCATTCCAATAACGCTAAATAATAAATGTCTGTTTCCAGGCTTTTCAAAGTAATCGGTCAAGCTTATATACCATGTGGGTCATAAAAATATTAAAAGTAGGCTTTCCGCTTGCGCAGAAAAAGACTATGCTGCGTGTATCCAAAAAAAAAGAATATGCTTCATATAAAAAGCCTCTCGAACTTGGGGTTACATTGTTGCACACTTTGGGGCACATCCAATCGACAAAAGCCCAATGCTCACTTAACCCGTACGTCTAGTGTTGTATCCATGGCAATCTACCTATGGAAAGACTCAAATGCATTGACCATAAATATTTTAAAATTCTTCACTGTAGCGCTCAATGCGAAAATGTTGCCGATTTGACCGTCATACCGAACGGTACTCTTTAAATTTTTTTTTTTCAATTTTAAATGGATACTATTGTTAAACGAGGGCTACCTTACGCGGCAATTCAAAACACTCCCTGTTCTTGTAAGATCATTCGCTAATATGAGTATATTTCTTATAGAGAGAGATAAGCAGAAGTAATGACTGGAATTAATTCATTGTGGGCTCGAAAACTGCTAAATCCGGCCGATTAGCGTGACCACCTTATGCTTGCTTATCTTTTGCAAGAAAATTCAATTGAACTGTATATTCCTTTAAAATGGCCATATTAAGCATGATATTTTTGACCGATTTTGACTGACTTTTATTATTCGTATACAAGACTATATCAAATTTGTGTGGCTATATGTGTCAGCTGGAAAGATTTGTGTTGCACACATCTTTTTTTTTATATCAATCGACTTCGAATCATTTTCTTAATCGATTGAAACTTGACTGGCCGTCTGTCTGTGTGTCCCCGTGACGTCTTTCCAATTTTTGTGCAACATACTGATCGCGCACGTTTTGTCTCGTGGACGAAACTTATTGAAAATCGATTCCCCATATAGCATAGCAATTCGTAATTTTGAGAAATCGGCAAAAATATAATAATTGTTGGTCGAGTGGAACCAAATTTTTAAAACAATTCCCTCATTAATATTCGTACAAAAACACGTTTGCACGGCAACAAATTAAAATATTTAGTGTTTTATAATAGAAACTGATACATATACAGAATAATGAACGCATTGTGGGAGGTTTGGCTTAGAGGGATCTATTTTTTACACCCGTCTGCTTGCATAGAGTTTCATGAAAAGTGAGCGTATGTATGGTAATACAATAGGATTTTTGGTATTTTTGGTATATCTTTTGGTTTATTTGGTAGGACCGGTATTTGGCAAAGCGATATAAGGTTTTTCGTAGTCCACTTTGCTTGGCTATAACCTTTCAATTTTAAACTTAATAATTTTTTTAGTTTTAATTAATGCATTGATTGTTTATAATTAATATAAGCTAATGTTCTTTGTAAGATCAAAGCGAGGCGTGAGCGACTTTGACCTTCACAAAGTGTCACTTTACCACGCTGTGGCATTGCATTGATTTTACAAATTGTTCTTACCAGGTCAGCATTAAGATGTTTGAGGACTTTTAGGTGAATTTATTTATATACAATATATTTTCATTTATAGTGGGCGTGACAGTTTATTTTTATCTTTGGGATAAAAAATCTTGACAATGCATTGTACAGTGACGACCTTTCCACTGTAACTTAAGTATAATGAGCGAAAAACTTCAAAAATTAAATAAACTAAATTTTGGTATTTTTTCGTAGTGGGTGTGCTTAATTTTTTGTGGTAAGAGACAATTTATCTTTATGTGAATAAGGTGCGGAAAATGTTGAACATTTTTTCCAATTACCTTATGAGAGTAATAAGTAGAAAACGTCAAAGAAATGGAAAGAAAAGAAAATTTGACCCCTTTAAAAATTTTGTGTGGGCGTGGTAAATTTTTCCTTCTTTTGAACACGACTATTAGGGTCTTCTAAAAAGTAAATTTACCAAATTTCAGCCTTCTATCTCTCGTAATTTCACAAAATCCACAAACTTTTGCTTACAAAAACAGACGTGCTTTATGTTTTACATGTTTAAACTTTTTTATGGGCGTGTCCTTCGAACAATATATTTTCTGACATCTTTGAAGTCAACATCCCCAATTTTGCAAGCAGGAAAGTACCAACAACACATATTCCCACAAACACAAAAACGGACAGACGAACCGACATGGCAGAACGATTAAGTATTTGATGCTGACCAAGAATATATACACTTTACGACGCGTATAAAACTTCTTTTTGGTTATTGTAAGCGTTATAATCCAATGATTATACCATCAACCCCCCCACTCCACACCACTGTCTACGGTGGTGGATATAAAAACTACCTTCGAAGAGACGGCTGATGGAGTGAATTCTAAATTTGATGCATTAAAGGATATAAAGAAAATATTTTGAAATAATTCTATATGTGCAACGACACCAACATGACACACACTATGCGTAGTACTAACGTATTTACACTCGCATAAATATTTGCAGAGAAATTTATATAAGAATATGTCCCTAACCATGTTTCTATATGTGAAACGAAGGTAGGGAGTTATATTTTACATGTAATCCAGGAGATTTAGTTGGAAAAATCTTCGAATTTTCCTCTTCGTTTTTGGTGTTTTCCATTCGTTTTCTTTTTTTCCTGCCTCTTCTAGCATATAAACAAGCAGGAAAACGTTAACACAACTGGACTGATAATTAAACAGGTGGCACAATTTAATTAGATTATATATGACTTATTACAAATACCGGATGATGACGACCGAGGCTTATCCTCACTCATTTTTCGTACGTTTTCACTAAGTTAATAATTAAATATAAGATTATCGCGCAAGGACCCGATGCCTATAAAGCATAATACTGTACAAGTGCGTGGTTAAATAACAGCCTAATGACGTAGAATCCCTCTTTTTTTTTATAAATATATTTCCAAGCGTTCCAATCACATATATGCAGTAGGTATGTTGTTAGTTTAAAATCAGTCAGCCCTGCAAACATTTTAGTTATAATAATAACGATAATAATGGATATGTAGGGGTGACCGTCCGAACAAAAGCTTGATAGAAATAAAAATAAATAAATTACTTAGACGTTGAACTCTGAATAAGGAATATTGTTCTCTCCTTATCTTTTTATACGCTCATTCTTCTTCTTCGTCACGTTGTCGCTATTGTATTGTTGTGGTTATTTTTATTTATTTGGTATGCTGGGTGTATTGTATTTTATTGATTACAACGAGCTGTATATTGTTTAGCACCGACACAGGTATTATAGGTAGAGACATATAATACAATACGCACTCTCCTACAACAACTAATGATGTTTTATATTATACATCTATAGAGTATATAAAAAAGAACGAAAAACATTAAACCATATATATGTATAGCATATTGATCAATAAATTCCAGAACTGAATCACTCATGTCGTCTCTAACAAAAAAATTCCAAAACAATTCTTAGAAGGTTGCAACCCTCAAATAATGTAGCTTGTCGTGCTACAATTTATGTTGCCTTCAAAACAATACCATTCAAATTCAGAATTGGCTTGAACGGTATTACGAAAAGTCTTCTCGGCTGAAACCATCAATTTGTCGATGGTTTGATGGTTTTAAACGAAGCCTAAAAGGGCTTTCAATTAATACTAGGAAGCAATCATAAAAAGTTGAATAATTTTTCTTGATAATCGGAAGCGGAACCTGCAAGGGATAGTTGACATCTTGAAGGTAGAAAAAGCAGTGGATAGAAAAGCAGGGAAAACCCATATTTCAAATAAATGTCGCATTTATTATTCGCTGTGGAACAAGTTCATCGTCTCGGAACCCGATTAATTATAATGGAAAAACTCACGATTTGAAGTTCGAATTGCTCGTAGCGCGCTGAGCGTGACTTTTATCGGTTTGCAAATCTCAAGAAAAGATAGCATTAGTGGAAAAGAATTGAAACAGATACTAAAATCGTTGTGAAAACTGAAACGTTCTTTCAAAGTACTCTACAAAGTCATCGAAATATTAGCGAAGCGTAGGTTTGATGGCAACATTCTTAAAGGCGAATACATTGCTGAGTGAACTCGAATTTAAAAAACAAAATATATTCTCTTTGACTTCCGGAACTTATTGACCAATACATATTACACACACCTACGTATATATACGTATGGAGAGTTTTTCTTATATTTGTTGCCCTGATGTATACATATAGATATAACATACGTATGTAAATGCAGTCGTCCTCTTCTGAAAGCTGGGAATGATAGCGAAAATTAATGAAAATTTATTATGATAAAAGAAAATGAAAAGAAATTGTGCTCTTCCGTTCTGCTCCTCTTAAAACGTCTTGCTCCGCAAGCCATTTTATAAGATTGTACACAGTTGCTCATTTCGTATGTAACAGGTCGAAAAAGAAGAAATATGCCTCAGAAATTCCATTGTAAAGATGTTAGTGATAGTAAATAATAATGATTGGAAGGAGTCAACTCAGACTGAATGTTCATTTTTGTCCATCTGTCCGTTCCTCAGTATATGTGGTCGTTCAAGTTCGCAATGTCATCATTAATGAAATCACAAGTTGAAATATTTTTTTCAATTTCACAAACAAAGTGGATCGAGCGGTTCCATCGCTCAGAGGTATATAGCAGACACTTTCTTCAATGATACACAATTGTAGTGAACAGCTTGAAGCAAAAAAGTTGGCGTAACTGGTTCATAAACTCAGTTCGAAAACAAAAGCAATCAGAAACAAATCTCCACTGGGTCAAATTTTTGGCAACAAATATCATTATTCAGGGTTACGAAGTTGAGTGTCTGCGTAAATTGAATGAACTCTTGGTTCCTGCGTCACGATAATGCCACTTTTCAGACTGCATTGGTTCTTCCAACAAAACCGGCGGCAAAAATTCATTTTATATCATTGCGCAACAATTCTATTGCATTGCTTTAGTTCCATTTGACTTCTGACTATACTTCCAACCCAAAACATGTCTCAAGTACTAAAAATGTCGGCATAAAATTTGCTGTAAATCAATCAGTTAGTGTGCTGTCTATATAGGAAAGAAAACATGCAGTCCTATTACCTTATAAGAGTACCCAACTTCGTTGTCCATAACTCAATCGTTTCAACGGCTGTAAAGCATATTGTTCTGAAGAGAATTTACAACATTGTTTTGTTGCTTTCACAACTTTTGCCTTTCTGCACTAATTTAACAGCGGAACAACAAAAATTGTATTCGAATTATCATACGGAATTTTTATAACGATCATAATATAATCTTAGTACCTGTTGGGTTGCCATCATCGTTCCCAAGTTTTGATAGGAAACCTTAACTATTTTGTGGGTGATTTCTCACAAGTTGATCGAGTCCATCGTCGATTTATAGCATATGCTATAAAGTATAGATAGCATATCACAACTATAACCGTCGTCAGATTATATTTCATTTCGTTCACCCCAGACTGGCATGAATGATTCTCACTTGGTTTCAAATAAAGCCAATGAAAGCAACGGGACCAGGCTTATAATATGACCAAAAAAGTAGTTTTGTACAGACATTTGATTTCAGCCATAAAGCGAAAAATTTGTGATAGGAAAGGAAATTGAATAAAATGACGGTAACAGATTGTTCCTATGTAGTAGTAGATGCCACAGGGTAAGTCCCAATTAATCACATCCTAGACGAAAGTGCGTCAACATTTATAGCCGAAGCTAGAGCTGCTCTTCAGGCTACAAACTTCTTGATATCGCTAAACTTAAAATATTCGTCGGTCATAAGAGCCATTCGTAACCCCTTAAATCTCAACTGGAACACCATTAACAAAGTAAGGAATACCATTACCATATACGGAAACAAAATTTAAATATTTTGGGTACTAAGTCATACATGTTGGTCTCTCGGGAAATGAGCAAGCTGAGGTAGCGATCGAACCCGCAGCTTCCGCACCTTTAATTATAGACGACACAATGGAATGTGTGACCTTAGACATTATATTAGGAAAAGAATTGAAAAATTGACAATACTGCCATCCACACTATTCGCATACTAATCCTAATCTCGTTCCACCTCTATATCCAATCAACGTCGGAAAAATCGGCGTAACACTGCAACTCATCAATGGATCGTTAAGATATCTACACCCCGCGATCTACGATTGTAGACAAAGTCTTACGGTCAAACATATACTTTCTGATTGCCAAAACCTTTCTAATAATCTAATAGTCAAAGATTAATTTTCAGAGCATCTAACCCTATAGACATCTTCAAAACACCTGGAAAACTTAATATCAATCAAACATTTGACTTTATTAAAGCGACTAAGCTGACCATCTAGTCCTTTAGTCCTAGCATTTATTTCTTTGGTCTAAACAAATTATAATAATAATAATAATAATGAAATGGCGCTTTTCACAACCAACTATTGGCAATTATTTACATCGAAGCGTTAGTATTCCGCTTGTAGTACAACTGCTTGTATTAACGATAAACTACTTGTTAAGGTATGTATGCTTTTTCATTAAAGCGGGTCAGTTATGTGCATTTGTTCATGAAGATCTCTCGCTGCTTTTCTGTTTGTGCGTTTGAGCGTTTGTCTATCTACCTTTCTATCGGTCCATCCGTGCGCACGTTTACACGATTTGATATTTGTAGGTACGCACGATTATTAATCTCCCCCTCTTTGATTCTTCCATCAAAGGCTTTTGTTCGTAAACTCTAACAATTGATTGAGATAAACGGAACCCCACTGAAACTGTCCTCAAATGTATGCACACACAAGAGCTTAAAAACTAAACTTTAATATGTTTTTTAAAGGAATTTTAGAATTGAAAGTCCGACATTGGTTAGCACATCATCTTGAGAAAAACCTTATATAAGGAGCCTGATCCCAGCCTGATTCGCCATATCATTTAATAAGTACTTAAAATGACACATATATAGCGGCACTATTGGCGAATCCAGATAATTTGTGCATAGTATCAAAGTGTGTGTGATCGCCGAAACTAAAGCGTATTTTGAAGTTTGGCACAAATGGCGGTATAGGAGTGTCGTCTAAATGTTAGAGAACCTTTGGAGTGAACACTTTACTCTTGAAGGAGATTATGTTAATGAATCAAACTGCATTTTACCTAGCGATTGTTTTTTTATTTTTTATCAGTAATGCAACAAACTTATTGAATGAAGTGTGTGTCATGCGGCATTTACTTGCATTGTTGCCAATCTTCAAGACTGCGTGTCGAAGTCGTTCCAAAAGTACCTTATAAGTATTTTTGCTTCGAAAATCGAACGACTCTTCTGCAAGGACATCCGGAAAACTGCCTAGAAAAGGAGGAAAACGTATCGCTAGTGATGTAATGCACAAAATATTTGTTAGCATTCTCTTGAAGTAAAAAAGTCAATAAGAACTCATTTCCTGATTCTTGCTTGTCCTTCGTTCCTTCACTAAAATTATTTTACTTTTTTTGCTTGTATTCAAATAATTGTGAATAATTTAAATAAATTATATGAATACCACTGTTCGCAGTAATTCAATATTAATCCATATTTCAATCGCATACTCCATAAGTGAATAAATAATAATGTCGTAAACTTTTATTGCGGAACAACAACTTGGAAAAGCTGAGCTCTTTATCAAGAGTCGTAAAATATATAGCATGAAAAGCAGGTAAAAAATTTATTATCGCAACAAAAGTATTGTTCTTATATCCGTATGCAATTATGTGAGAGTAACTGCAAACGGTTCGCTATTTCAGTTAGCTTTTGGAGCTCAATAAACACTGCTGTGATGAGAGGTTCAAGACTAATTTGAATACAAACTCATTAATGAAGATTTTTATTGGACTATATTTTAACGATTGTTATTAGAATTTCATAATTACCAACTCAGCGAAAGATAGGTGAGTAGATATGTCACCTTTTGTGCACTTAAAAGTGGGAGATCAAAATAACAACTTAGCGGAAGATGTAGAAAATGCATCAATTCTGGGTGGAAGAATGACTTTATTGCAAAATACTAAATGAAATACTAGCCAACAGGGATTAGCTACTAGCAAGACTTCGTTTTACGGTTTTCGTTTTCGGTGATAGTGAAATGTTCTTCTGAAAATCGAGTTCTTTCATGACGGCATTCCTGACCTATCTTCTGGGCTATCCCCTTTTCATTTACCATCTATTTCAACTTCCCTGTTATGTATTGCGATTCGAACATTTGGTTTGAATTTTTTCAGCACTCATCACTTTTTAGTGTTCACTAGTCGGCTTTACAGTGCCTAATCAATTCAACAAAAGCAATTCTCCTAAGCGAAAATCTTAAGAGAGGCATTATCTCTATAAGCCCTATTTATTCAATATTTATCATCTCTTGCGTTATATTCTTTTAAAGATGGCTGAATGGGTTCTATTGTCCTTGGTATGATTTCTGTCCGACTTTCTAGATTTAATAGATTCTTCTACAGATCTACACTTATTTTCTCAGAATGTAAATCAAAGTAACCGAATGCTACAGCTTACGTGCACATAGAATGTTACGCTTAAAATATTATCATTTGCTCTTTGAAAGAATACATATTTTTTAATATCGTATGCTTTCACTGTAAGTTTTCACTGCAACATTTAATAACATTATATCCACTAACGGCTGATTACGGTAGTTGCGTGTGACTTCTTTCTTCTTCTTTCTTTGGAGTGCATAGAGCCAATAATAAAGTAATGTAAGTGTTTTCATACTTTATTTTATATATTATAGCACTTGTTCGTATGTGTGCAGCAGCCAGAGGGACTTAGAAATAATCCACATTTTTTAAAAGAATTAATTCGGCATCGCTTTCCAAAACGATTCAAGCATGTCTGTCCATCTGTCTATCTAATATCTGTTCATGTTTGTTTTGTGCAAATTTTCAAGTAAATTTTGAGTAAATTTGACACGCGGGCATGTTTTAGCACAAGGAGTTACTGTGCTGCAAAGGGATTTGATAGAACCATTTTTATGGTTCCTCCCCAAATGAACAAAATCTTGCTCTAGAAGAGCCGGAATATTAGGAAAAATTTTAATATGAAATACCCCAACACCAAAAGTAATAAAAATAATACTCTGACATACGAAATGAATGCAGAAAATTTGGATGCGATGGGATCATTTTTTGAATAGCTTTTCCCGTCCCTTCAGCTATAAAGGCTGCTAAAAAAAAAAAAAATTTTGTCGGGCAACATGATCTAATTTTAAGTACTCCACAATGAAAACTTGTAAAAAAAAAATGGTTAGACACATAAGCTTAGTAGAGCAAGTTTTCCCTGGATATGTTCATGTTTTAGACTCCTTCACTTATAAGATTTCCCATGATAGGCAAGTCTTTATATGTCAGCCAGATATTACTTGCAATATTTTATCACGAAAGAAAAGTAAACAAGGAGGTGTAGACCGATTTTGTCTGTCAATAACCCCTTATCTTGCTACATTGCAAGTAAACAGCGTGAAAACAGCTCTTCTAAGCTCATTGGTAAAAGGGAAATTGTACTCATGTGTATGCCTCGTTATATAAATATAATTATGCACTTAAACAAAATCAAATCCATTAAATGAAGGCTGGCCGAAATCTCGGTAAAAAAGTAGAATTGCTTATAGTGCTATGTAGTACACGTTGAGTTACTATATGTTTCAATATTACTCTCAAAACATTCAACAGAACAAATGCAACTTTTTCTTTGCTAATTCTTTTTATTAATAGTATTACTATTGCTATTACCTTGCTTTTTGCTATTTTAGTTTTGTTTCTTTTTTTTTTTTAATTATTTTTATCGTCCTTTTTTTAACTTTTTTGTAAACTTTAACTTTAACGTTTATTTGGTTGTTTTACTCTCATTTTATGCCATCTGTTTATATAAACATATGGTTTTCATTCTTGCCCAGAGCGTATCGCTTGTAAAAAGTCATGTTTTGTAAATTTTAGTTGTTTGACAGGGGACCACAGAAAAAGGACGATTACAATAACGAGGGATGAGTTACGTAAAATGTAAGTAGAGCATGAAAATTGTTTAATTGCAAGAGCGTTTATGCAATAACAATAAAATCATACACGGCTTGTGCACAAAAAAAACATTCGATAGTGAAGGCGAACGCGGAGGAAGAGCTTCAAGCTCTCTCTCTCTCTCGCTCTTTTCATTTTTTCACTACATAGCCAGAAACAAGAATTAAGTAGATTATCGACTTAAAATTTTATAAGATTTTAAGTCAATAAAAACTCTTTCAAATGAATCCATAATAAGCAAGACAGAAGTTGTTTTGCAAGTTTTTATTCGTTAGTGATATTTTGTTTAAAAAAACCATAAATATTAAAAAGTTGAATCATTAGTGGCCTCTTTGTCGTGATCGTAAAGACTCATGAATTAAAAACTAAAGGATGGACTGTGCGCGCATTTTGTTTCCATTAAATTATCATTGAAACACAAATACTTTAGTTGTTCAAAATTCAAAATGTAATTAAATGATTGCATATGTCCTCCCATTGTGAAACTACCTCACGGAATTTCAAAAAGATTTCATGCACTTCTTTTTTGCGGTTTGGAACAACTGCCGAATACGGGCGACAAAGTGTTCGTTATCAATGGTGTCCACATGACTTTGTTTAAAATTTTCAAATCATCCACAAATTTATTTTTTTGATTGGCAAGAATCGCTATAACATCCTTCAGGACAAAGCCGATTGCTAACGGTATTTTTTTCAACAAAAAGCAACGTCTAATTAACAAACGAACTCCAGAGTTTTGCATTGTTTCGAAACAAATTAAAGTAGGGTCACTAAGGTCACTGTTACCTAACCATTGTAAGCTAATTGTGAGAATGCTATGAAATTATGGCACATATCGTCTCAAAGTTAGTACTATCCAATCGAGTGTTTCGCCCTTACCCACTGAGCACTCACCCTGTAACTCCGCGCCAGTATGCTCGCGATTCTTTTCTAGCCCGTTAGTGTTACGCCTTTAGAGATAGTCCGTCACTCCCGGGAATAATTGACGATTATGTTAGGTACTTGGCGTCATAAGCGTACAAATTTGAAATAGACCAAAAATACTACTACATCTTACATTCATAATAATTACCCGAGAAGGCCCACTAAATGCTAGATGTACTTCAAGAAAGGATTTTATTCAAATTAATTTGTTTACAGAATTTATAATATAATAATGGTAAATAAATAATAAATGGATATTAAAAATGCATAGTAGAGAATCGAGATGTCTGTCTATTTATTAGTTTAGGCAGAGAATAAACTCTAAAAGGGAAGTCTTAAAGCACTAGCATCTGAGGGTATCAGCCTTATTTAAAAGTCTACCGCACTTGAGATTTGAACGCACGACCATTGTGTGGTTAGCCGAGACTCTGTGCCTACTCGGCCAATCAGGCGGACAAAGAATATGCATTATCTGGAACGAATATATTCGTTTAAGTAAACTTAATTTAGTTGAAATCGTTCTCATTTTTAATCTCACTTGAACGTATGCTGCTAGCAAATATCGTAACCACTGCATTCTAAAGAGATATTATAGAAATTTTCGAAAGTCATTCTCAAAATCATTTGAGGCGTAAGCAAATGTGCAAGAAATCTTAATACTATTGTCATAGTAAAGGAAGCACAAACCAACAAATAAGACTTGAAGAGATCAAATGTTTTTTTCTTCTCTTCATATTTGTTAATTATGTCCGTTAGAAACTATTTCTTGGCTAAGCGTTATTTGAACTTCAAATACGTCTTATCGTCGGACTTAGATCGTGGATTACTTACACAAATCCAGTATAATTTAAAGCACTTTTTCATAATATTTTAACCTAAAGACCATATGAGCCTTGTTCGTAGGCGTCACACACTGAGTTAAGGGGATTAAAGTAAGCATATGTGCCGAGGGTTTTGATTGCCTTCACATATCCCTTGGAGTGTATTTCTGGACGTTACAAATGAAAACACATAAAAAGCATACCTTTAAACGTCGCTAAGCGTGAAGATGAAAATAAAGAGGCAACAGCTTGAATAAAAAACCTGCAAGATATCAGTAATCATTCGCAAACATCGCAATTTTAGGAGACTATCACTTACACAACATGTACGTAGTAGACGAGAAAACGCACCGCCCTAGATATGATACGAGTGTTGTTAGATATTCATAACAATTGCATTAGTTTTGCTGTTCGACACGTTTAATAGTGGCATACTAGAAGTATAGCTCCACTCTGTCTCCCTCCCTCGCTTTCGCATCTGAAATTATTACTCATGGTCTTTGGGAATAAATGAAAATTTTTTTTCTGCTTTTTATCTGTTTTGTTTTTTTTTTTTTGCCCTTTCATGTATTGTTACATGAATGTTACACTCATATCAACACACTATTAATTGCTTCTCTCGGGAGGAGTTACCAGACACTGACTCCTGTTACTACCATTATGCTGTTGATTATTGTTATATGTGTATAGATAAATTATGTTCCTCTCACTCGTTACTATTTATTTATTTTAATTGCATTTGTCGTATTATTATCATTGTTGGCCGTTTGAAAAAATGAAAAATGAAAAAAAAAAAAGTAGAAACACAACAGAATAGTCGGCACCATATTGTCAGGTTGTTGTTCAAATAATTAAAATAATTATCTTTGGAAAATGTGCTCAACGGGGGGCATTTAAAAATCATGGGAAAAAACATTCCTACAACTGGATATTTGCGTTGTGTTAGGTCCTAAGTTAACTTATCTGGGTTTTGATTGCAGGAATATTTCATTTTCTGCTTACACTTTCTTCTATCTCCGGAATGAGAATACAGTGATTGCGTCGTTCACAGGTAGGCAATTAGGATGAGATTCATCACTCAAAAGTTCTCCTTCCAGCAAGCACTTTTTATTCCTTTGTTTTTTTGTTTTATAGAACAACTGCGAAATTCTGGCGGCCAGGGCGTTAAGGACAATCGACGCTTGTACGGCTGCGTTTAAAATCAACAAAGTATTTCTATACCGTTTGCCTCGATGACGTGGAGTTCAAATAACATTTATCAAGCCATTACTTTGCTTGAATAGTATTCTTTTCCATTAAAACGCAATGCCTCTTTTATTTGCACCCGAAACTCACATTTTTTCGTTGTTTTGAAAATGAAAAAAGTGACGTCACGAAAGTGGAGCAGCTGTAACTTGCATGTCATGAGATTTACATAGGTGTCGTTCGAAAATTGGTAGTATCCAGAAATCATATCAACAGTGTTGACATATATGTGCCAGACCCGAAACTTATTGAGTGATATACTAGTTTGTGCACGCAAATTCGAAATCAATGTGCCAACGACAATTTCCGCTTTATTATTATTATTGTCCAATGGCCAACGATACTTCCCCTTTGACCATTTTCTCAAGCTAATGTATACGAGTACGTTGTACTTGTTTCTTAAAACAATAGAATATAAGCGATGGTGAAACATCATTTATATATTTTTATATTCGTTGGCGTATGAGTAATAATTAATTATTTTGAAGGAAAATTTATCACTCATACAGCCTGAACAAAAAAATTGTTGATTTTATTACAAGATTAAATTCGATCAGTTAGTTATTCAATAAATGTGCAAATTATTAGGTTCATCTCAGGATAAAAATACAGCTTTGTCTTACATAAGAAACACATATATTTCGTTTAAGTTTCATAACTAAAATACACAACAGTTTTTATCCCAATCACCTGTCTAAAGGTGGATGATGTATAAAATCTTTTGTAAAACATAGACAGAAGTACGGAACAGAAATACGACAAAAAACTATATAGATATTTTATATATAATATAAGCTAAAAAGAAGGCATAGAAAACAAGTTTGTCGCCTACTTCCTTAAGCCGTTAAGCTTTCTGCTTATTTACAGCGCGATTTAGAGGACAAGGCTTCTTTTCCCGCCCGTTCAAATAAAGCATTACCTTCGAATTGTACTCTCTCTTCTCTTCGTAACACGAGAGACAACCGCATCATTTATGAAATGACCTAATATTAATGCGTAATATTAAATGCATAGATTTCATCAATTAACTTAATTAAATTGCATTGGGCGACAACACCGTGTATGATATAATTCTACGGAATATGAAACTGAAAAATTTAGCTTTAATTAAAACTAAGTAAACATATGCAAGAAAAAGTTAATAAATTAATTGGATATTTAATTATACAAACACACAGTATTTATATACATACATGTATATTGAAAGGTTATTACGTGAAAAAGAGATGCATTATAATTCTTGATTAATCATAACACGACACAGATATTTAAATGACGATAACACTTGTTGATAGTGAAAGGATTGCATAAGATCTCAACAGCCAGCAAACTCTATCAAATGAGAATACAGGAATATTTATTTATTCCAGCCAACAATATGCATTAAAGGCACTTAAATGTGATATGCTGGGCAGATTATATCCACGTCAAGTTACACGTCATCGTATAATGCATACATAATAATAATAATAATAATAATAATAATAATAATAATAATAACAATAATAAAGTAATCAACATTAATGTTATTATCGACGACACCACTGCCATCATTTCATCTCCTTACAAAATTTACATCTGGAGACATACTTATGCCCATTGTCACATATGTCTATTTAATGTTAACTCAATCAGCGTATATTATATATATTAAATTTTTATATGGTCGAACTCAACCGCACACTTTCCTATAGATTTTCTTTTAAACGCTTAAATGCTTTTAATAAGTATGGATATTGTGTTGGCATAACAGCATGCTTAGCATTTTAATATTTTGATTAAACTATTATGCGGCAGCAATTAAAAACAAAAGCAAGAAAACAATTTGAAAAGTATAGATGGCCACCCAAACACCCCCCGCAGTTATGAGTAAATGTAAAATATGTTTAAAACACACACAAAAGCTTGAGAACTTTTTGTATTGCTCTGCTTTTCCACACACACTTTTCTTTCCCTCGTACATTTTTTATTGCTGCATAAATTTAACCACAGGAGCCTTAGATTTATAAAACGTAAAAAACGCAAAAAAAGAAATATCCTCCATAGCTGTATTTGAGAACGTGATTGAAAATTAATGATTACACGCAGACCAGCTTAAGGATGTTTCATGTGATATCTCATTTTAAACATAATTGACAACAGCGACAAATATCACACTCCTATAGATATACTTATACATCATTTTTACAATAATTTTCAGAACCCTCGCCCTTGTATGACAACAATCATTATCACGAGGAATGCCTGCGTTGCAATTCGTGTGGTTTAAATTTAACTGGACCAAATCAAAGACGCGCCAGACGCTTCAGAGTAAGTGCAAAATTGAACGAAATCTTTTTAAAAATTTTAATTAAAAATAAACTAATCATAACATTCCAATGGGTCAAGGCTAAATATTATTCAGTATAGTACGCTAGCTCGCCTAATAACATTTTTCATTTGATCGTTTGGTAATAAAATGCCGCAAGGTATAATTTGTGTCCATGCAAAGGTATACTTTTCCCTTACAAGCCCCTTACAAGAGAGGCAGAGTCGAATTTTAACTGACATAGTCCAAATCTAACGGAATCAATTTTCCTCACGAAGATCTTATTATTCTCCACCTATTTTGGTTACGAAACACTAAAAAATAAGACCCTTTCGGGCACAATTAATTTTTATATCCATTTACTACCATGGACCAATTCTCATTATTAAGCATTAAAAACTTTACCTTCTCGCCATATAAAGGCTTCCTTTTCGTGAAAACGATTCTTTGGGAGAAGATTTAAGAAATTGGCCTGCCCGTTACCTTAAACGGCATCGGATGTGGAGTGGTCGTAGAAATACTCCGATCAAAATTATTTTCAACGGCATTGGCCCTGCACCCAGGACCACATCGTACATCGAATTTCTCACAGTGTCTTTTACGTGGGTACTTACCGAGTGGGATTACCCTCACAATGCCCAATGGTACATTCAACGCCCCGAGTGTGATAAGTGCTCGAAGGCCAGATGGGGAAGCGTACATGGTAACAACGAAGCCCATCTAAAACCTCCGCATTTTCTTTGAATCAGGCAAGCGGTGGCAATGCAGCCCCACACCGAGCATGCAAGCAGGTTCTCTCCGCGATCTGGGTCAACCGCAGCTATCATGAACCTCATGCAAAGGCCCATTGCCCCCTTCAGACCGAAGTTGTGAGATTGGTTCAGGAGCTCCTAACACCCTTGATACCAGAAATAAAAGAGAAGAAATAATAAAAGGTTCCGGTTAGACTTTACCAGTCGCATGTGATCTAAAAACCTAGCATGGGGTAGAAAATCTGCAGATGAATCTGCATAAAATAGAACCGGTCTTTGCTAGGTCAAAGTTCCCTTGGTAAAGCTCAAGCTGTTCAAGTAAAGTTCTTACTAAGTATCCAGCAAAATTCATATTCAGACCTCAAAAGTTCGTCTTGAACGCTAATGCATTACACAAATCCATTCTCTCGGTCAGCGCGGTTCGGTTTAAGGTTTCTACTCTGTATGTGGATTCGAAATCTTCCTGTTCGGGTTGGTCGGCGATCAAACTCTTAAGTCTTCCTAATCTGATTAAATACAATTTAAAATTTCTCACTTCCTCTGCAATGCTGACCGGTAAACTCACAATATAGTTGGTTTACTAATGATATGTTTATAACCCACACCATGTACAGTGTGTGTCAAGTTTGTGCGCATATATGTAACACTTGAAACGAGACTTAAAAAAGATCCACATCTTGTTATACCGATCAAGTCAAAATCATTTTCAAAATCGATTTAGGCATGCCTGTCCATATGTCCGCTATTTCTGATGTCTTACAGCTGGCAATTTTCGAAATATTTTGACGAAATTTGGGACACACTGACATGTTCTCGTCTAGTGACAAATCCTAAATGCAATCTGTCCGCATAAGACGACATATTATAAAAAGTCATTGCGAAGCTGTGGCGACATCGCAAGGCTACAACATTTCATCTTCTATTTAATATAGAAATGGGGGCGAGATCTCCTTTTCGCAAAGTTTTCCGTTCGAATTGGTCGCTTAAGTATTCCAAAATAATGTACAAATTATCAAATAACTGTTCTTTTCTTTGTAATATCTTTGCCTTGTTCACCTTTTCTCATATTTTGATGTGATAATATATTTTTCATATGAACGTTTTTATTGTAATTGCTTTCTTGCAGAACCAAATTCTGTGCGACCTGCATTTTGCAGACGTTGCCCTAATGGAGTGCTCAGATTTTATGCAACAGCTGAGAAGCTTTAAGCCACAATCACTGGGTTGCGCTGTTGCCAGACGTAAAAGTTCAACAACGTTAATATTTCCACTGCCGCCTCAGGCATGTTCTGGTATGTGTTAAAAACAAGAAAAAAAAAGAAGAGAAAATTCTTGGCTTTATTCATTTACTCATTTTATTTTTTTTTTTCTCTTCTGTAAATACTTGAAATTATTTGCCAGATATAGTAGAATACAATACATGAAGGTGGTTAAATAAATTTAGACGAACAAGAGAAAAAATAAAAACGAAAAAGAAAGGGAAAGGGAAAGGGAAATGTTAAATTAAACTGGCGCCTAAAAGTCAACAATGTTTATAGGTTTTATGAAAGGACGTAAAAAGGAGAACTTCAGCAAAATTCCTTTCGTATAGAATGCAACCAACGCAAACAATGCGTGGGCTTACTGCTCAAATGTTAGCGAAAGTATGAGACTATGTAATATAAAGCAGTCAGAGAAGTTAGAAAAAGAAACAACAATTTTTATAGGCCCTTAAAGTGGAAATAAAATATTAAGTGGAAAAAAGAAAAGAACACGCGCCAGCCAACGTAAAAAATGTGTGAAATCATTCAAGAAATACATATAAAATTTTTATTACTGTGAATGGAAGTGCGAAAATGAAGAAAATTCTAAATCTAACTCTCTTGTGCACTCTTCTCCCGCTCCTCTCTCCCATATTTCATTACTAATCATATACGATTACGGTAAGGAAAACTTTTTTCAACATAAAGTTTTAGTAAAAAGCGAATTCCACTGAAAGAAAAAAAAGAACGCAAGCATTGAAGAAATTATAAATGTTTTCAAATACTTGCGGTTACCGGTATGAGCAGAAAATCGCTGAGTGAATACGAAAAAGAAAATGTTCATAGTCGCGGGAAACTTTTCATATTTTATGTTCAATTAACGCCGAGGAAAAAAACAAAAAGATCATAACTAGAGAAGGTTTAAAGACAAGTGTTTTTATTAACAAATGTATATATTTAATGGCTGAAAACTTTTTGACGGCAAGTGCATAAGGAATAATACTTGATAGCATTTATTCCCTCTTGTGGTGCGTACCGATATGTCGAAAATCTTTAAAAAAACCAAAAAAATTAGTTTCTGTGATTTTTTTTCCAAATTTTATTGCTAAGCCTGAAAAGGCCCCTCTTTTTTCCTACGCTTAACGTGATAGAAATAAAACAAATCATAATTTCAAAAAATTATGTCTACCATAGAGCGAAACTAGTAGCAAAGTCAAGATCTCAAGCAAGAACTCCAGTCAGTCAGTTAATTTTAATTGACCCATTGACCTTTTGCAATGGCCCCACCATTTACCCAAAAATTGAGACGGTGACAACAACTCATGGATAAATTAAGTTTATTTGCAATCGAAGTCGATGCCGAAGTCTCAACTACAAGTATAAGTTATGTGGGAAGCCGCTATCTTCTCATAGAGAGCATTGATGCGGAATAGTAAGCTTGATTTAATCGGCTTCAAGTCATTTTTTGCAGGTGCGCAAATTTTTATCGTTGCATCTGCTATCATTTAGAAATAACGAGCAAAACAGCGTGAAGTAGCTTAGGTTATTTGTTTTTTATATTTCCAATCAGTTAGGAGATGTCCGTTAATCGCGTAATGTAATGGCGGCCAGAAAAAAGAGACGAAAGAGATAGAGATAGGGAGGAACCGGAGCCTAGTAGTAGGTGTGTGTCCAATCGACAAGTGTTACATCCTTACTGACTACGCGTTCATTATAGTTACAGCCAATTATGTGATACCCGTACTGGGATTTGAACTCGTGTACACCGTTTGGAAAATTTTTAATAGCAAACAAACTAAAATTATATCAAAAACTACTCTATTCCATTCCTATACTGGTTCCCATTATATCTATTAACGTATGGAATACTTTATGTATGTCATCTTATAGACTAAATTAAAAAATGTTCACAAACCGCTATAGGAACAGTTGGACACTGCACTGCGCTCATATTATAGGATAGATGTCGTTTTAAGACTTCTTTTGATCGGTTTTGAAAACTTGTACTAACGAGCGGGCATATCAACCTTGCTATACAAATGCACTATAACTGTGTAATACATATCACATAAATAAATAAGAAAACACAAATTAAAGTAAGAAAACTACATCTGTCATAAACTGAATCCATAATATAGTTATATGTGGGGAGAAAAATCGGGCATAGACTCTCAGTCCGTTTTAATTTATACTTTCGCTCACTGGATGTACTCGTACATATATCTTATATTCGAAATTTTGGTATTCTTTGAAGTTTAGACGATCAACTTATTGCTTGCTCTCAATTTCGTACTACACTTGCCCCAAACCAATTAATTAAAAGTAAATTCAAATCGCGCTCTCAGCGTTCCATCGAGATAGGAAAATGAATAAATATATATGGGATGAAGAAGATAGACCAAATTAATGCTTGACTACCAAAAGCAGAGTGTCAAACTAAATGACGCGTAGACGGAAAAGCATCCACAATGCTGAGCATACAAAATATTAAATAGATATAACGGTAGATGGATAGATAGGATAAAATTAAGAGAATGGATAGAATTGCTTAACTAATGCCATAACGGACATAACGACGGAGCGACATAATACTAGACACATAGTATAGACAGAATATTGACAGCTGACAGTCGAGAACACGGACAGAGAAAATGTACGGTGAACAGAACAGCGCACAGTTGAAATGCTAAACAGAGAAGGCAGCGAAAAGGGCTAAATTGTGAACAGATGGAAAGATGAACAAAACCAATGGTAAGTGTACAGACGGTTCAATAGACAAATAGACCTGCAGATGGAGGAGATGTCTAACGACCAAAAAGGCGCAATTTCGTAAGGCTACGCAGATACACTAGTAAATAATGGGTCATGGGCCTGCTCCTTTCAAATGACTTCAAATTGTCATACGGTTGGTGTTTACTGCCTCCGCTATTTCCTAACAACTTGCGCGCCTGTCTTGCTCCACCAGCCACAATATTCTATCAACTTTTTCAGTGACTGCGAGATGCATCTTTGTCGTCATTAATTCTGGAACGGAACCAAGCAAAACACTCCTGGGTCCTTGATTCACTCACAGCATTCTCACCGCACACTTTACAACTTTTTCGGCAGGTTTTTTCATTTTTTTTTTTTTTTATGGTAAAAAAGCATTACGTAACGCATTTCTCCACACATTTCACTCATTCTCCAATCAATATAACTTTTCACACGAGCATAGGATTAGAGAACTATCTTCACAAAAATGTAAGCTGAAATGTCACCTTTTGAGCACGTGTTCGTTTGATATAATCAGGTGAGTGTCAACACCATCCCGCGGAAGAAATCGCGGAGAATTTTCAATATGATCTAATAAATTAAATTGCGAACGGCTTCAAAGGCACATAATCGGAATGGTGCATATTCGGGACACTGCTCACATGTTCCCTGTCAAGTTTCTCACAAACTTAATAATTTTAAACAAGTGCTTTTTTGGTTGTTAATGGAAGAAAACATGTATCACCCCACGCAATGCGCTCCGTTATCGGTATACGCCCTAAACAATCTTGTAAACATCAATGTAAGGATCAATTTTCAAGCTTTCAAATATTGGGTTAGAAAATCGAGCTTGGCGCACAATTGTATTTTATCGCTTACTGAAAACGGTACACATGGTAAGGCACATGTTAAGCAGATAAATGGCAATGCGACGTTAAGCAGGCAGAGTAGTATGTAGATACGACGCTAAACACAAAAACATGCGGAAGAGTAAAACGCCCGACAATCAATTAGGACAGCGAATGAACAGAGAGATAAAAGTGCGGATGACAAAGATAAGGAAACACCAGAATAACGTAAGGACAGAAGGGTGAATGAATAAAGAAAATATGGACAAAATAAAAAAAGCACGGAGTAGAAGACAAAGGCGATAAACAACGAGAAAATGAAGCGATTGACAAATCGACAATCGATGGAATGACGGACGAACCAAGTAGCATACCAGCTAATAGCTCATGAGTCGCCATATGATGGGCCAGACAAAAAGCGGAAAACGGTAAACGAAGAGAATGCCAAACGAACTCGACCGCGACTAAATCAACTTTGATTTTTTTCTTGAAGTAAAATGCAATCAAGGATGAATGCGTACACAAATTGCCTAAAGATATTTGCATGCAATAGTAAAAATTATGTAAATCACATTGAGTACGTTCCAAAAACTTTTCCAAATGTTTAGTTTAGTCTTTCTAAGCAGAAAGTTTATATTGTTTTAAATTTGCAGTAAACTTTATTTACTTACGGCTTCTCTTATGAAAAATAATGTCAATTATTAATAAAAAAAACAAAAGGGAAAAGGAAACAGAATGCCCTTCATATGACCCATAAATGGGATATAGAAAGAGAAAAGCTAATCATAATCAAATTCATAAAACCGACAACAAGACAAGCGAAAGGTTCTTACGAATGGCAAGAAACATAACCAACGGTAAACGTACTGCATAAGCAGAGCACCGGCAAAGGTTGTCTTTGCTTCTCTTTGAGCACTATTCACGTAAAGGGTGTTCCTTATGCCAGCAATTTGCTTTCCATTATCAAAATTTAAAAAAAAAAAATTGATGAAAAGTAGAAAACAACGAACAGCCAAACTTAAAACGCAAGCTCAAGTTTATCTGTCAAGTGTTGGAAAAACAAGTTCATAGCTGGGTATCAATTTCTAACGTGTGCATATTTTATTTACATAGTTTTTTAGGTAATCGAAAAAAATCTTTCCGCATAAAACGTACAATTGGGTTACACTTAACCTTAGTTTAGCTTACGTTTCGCTACAAAAGGCCGACCGTCGTCGTGCTAGACACCTACAGTAACAGTTGCGTTCGGTTTTAACGACTGGTAAAACGCTATCCCTTGCTGGTCCTTGCCTCGTGGCCATGAATATTCCGTTTCGGTGTCGATGTGGATGGCTCTCCTGGACTAACGCATAACGTTTGACACCGCACAATGAACACGCTAGCGTCTAACTAGAGAGCGGCAAGTTTCCATTTAATTCAATGCCCCCGTTGTGGTCGTACATCATTAATGTACGTAATGTGATTGTGACCTGTAGACTGTGTAGACAAAAATGGATAAACAGCGATCAGTTGAGTGGAGCGGGCTTCAATCGATTCCAAATTATTGTTTTAATCAAATAAATTATTCTGTGTGTCGCTTAGTTTCGCACAGTCAGTCTTGTATCACAAGTGATGTAAAATATTGCGAGAAAACTATAATTAGGCGTTAAACAAGGAGGTCGCCGCCTACCATTTAATTCCTTTACCAGTTATTCATGTAACGACTTTTCAAAATAAGGCGTTATGTGTACCAAATGTACCTATGGACCAAAAGTGGTGTAGGGTGTAAGAGCTGTATAGACAAAGCAAATTTATTTTTGAAATTACTATGAATGAATAACAGGCAGCAAACGTCTGCTTACGGTGTGTAATAAAGTTGATAGAGAATATTTTTTTTTTTGCTCAAAATGATAAAAGAGTAGAGAAAAATATTTTTCTTTACCGCCTATTACTTAAATGATAAATATGCCTTAAGGGTAAAAGGTATGTAACTGAATCATATTTGCGCACAAACCAACAACAAAGTTTGATTGCCCAGCTTGTTATAATTCAATCGAGCAAAGACTTTTGAAAATATCAAAAATAAATATCAATGATTGCCTGAAACCTTTTTTACTATTCATTGGCATATTGTACTAACTTGAGTGGAAAAGTAAATAGGACAAATAACAAAATTATATTTGGCTGTGGCCGAGTCTTCTATACGCATCTCCTTTATATTAAGATAGAATATGCGAATATCTACTGTTACAGCTTATGGGTAATGAACGAAATACCCGTTTTGTTGGTTTTCAAAACAATTATTTTCTTACATAACATTGTACATGGTGGGCGAGCCTTCTCATCGACTTAGTCCATTTTCAATATCGTTCGGCTTGCAATAGCTTGCAATATTCAGGCCGAATTCGAAAATAATGTCTTCATTTTTGTGTCCAGGAGGACGTTTACTACAGGTATATAGACAGATGGGCGCAAAGATCGACAGACGGATGTACAAATGGATTTGGATCTTAATACTGATCAATAATGTATGATTTATAGGGGTTTTAGGTTAGAGGGATATGCTCTATAAGACGAAGTGGGCGTGGCCGTTTCCTTTTCCTTTCATTTTTGTGCAGGCGCGATAAGATCAGTCACAGCATTTCAATCGTGACATCTGTTGTAGTTGAGTTGTTCTAACATAACATTTTACCGTCGGCCTACGTCTTAAGCGATTTGATCCACTTTCAGTACGAACCTGCATCTAAGAACTTCCAACGTCTCCGCATATGTATATCCATTATCTTCATTTTTACGGCCAGTGGGATGTTTATCGCAGAAATTACACGAACAGATAGCAAGACGGACCGACAAAGAGGCGGAGTCGATTCAGAATTTGACGAGAAATATAAACACCGACTTTATGGCGTCTCCGAATTTTCCTTAAAAGTGTTGCAAACGTTCTGACAAAACGAACTATTTGCCAATTATTACAATAAAAATATTGAAAAACGACAAACGTTGCCCACAATTGGCATTTACTTAATTACGAAATGAATAGCATACTTTTCTGAGCACACGCAGCATACATTTGAAGAGTGAAATATTAATAATTCCATATCTGAGATATTGTAGATGAGCATGCAGTATGAAAAATTTGATCCTTGTTGAAGGGTAGCAGCAATGAAAGTTAATAAAAATGCGTTTTTTGTTTTGCTCGTTTTGCTTGCATGCTTCACATAAATTCTCTTCTTCCCTATTATATTTAATAATAATTTGTTGAAAATTAAGTCATTGAGTTTATGGAATTCCTTAAATGTTTTTTACTGCATTTTTTTTTTTTTTTTTTTGTTGATTTTTTTATTATTTTATTTAAGTTTCTCCATTAAATAGAGCGACAGCAAAAGAAGAAATTTATACTCTTGTATATTCTTGTCTTTGGTATTTGAACAGCATAAAAAGGGAAAGAAAAAAAAGAAACGGTTGCCTGCATTCTTTACATATTCTTTCTGCTTTTTTCTTCTTTTTTGCTGTGATAAGCAACTATATCTGACATGTATCGGCAATGGAGAGGGAGAAATAATTCTTTATGCAATTGTATGTAAATCATTTAGGATAAGGAAGATGTTTTAAACTCTACTTAATCTGTATGCATGCGGTTCAAAACAATTGGATTATATTGTAAATGAAATGACTGACTCTGGCTAAAGTCTTAACATGTTTAATAAAATATTTGCAATTTTATTTATTCCTTTATTACGTGCTTTGGGCTCTTAAGTCGGAAATTAAAAATGTATAAAAATGTTCATGGAACACATACTTTAACTCCAAACTGTATTTTCTCAACTAAAGTTATCTAAACTTATTAGGCTAAGTCTAGCCTTGTCGAAGAGAGCGAAAATCAATTATGACAATTATTTAACGCTTTTCGCCTTTCGTTCTACCGTTTTTTATTTATTCTTCTTTATTTCTCTGCCAGTCGCAGACGCTTTTCGCCTTTCGTTCTACCGTTTTTTATTTATTCTTCTTTATTTCTCTGCCAGTCGCAATATGAAACAAATTCATTTCAAAAAGGATTTGGCAGGGACTTTTTGCGATGATAAAGATAAGAATTGCTTTAACATATATATTTCAAATACGTATTTGTCAACTTCTCTTTAATAAACATTTTTATCGGTTATTCTCTCTCTCTATCTTCTTTGATGCCCCCGAGTAGATAGCCTTAGAGATCCTATAAAGAATGTATATTCTTGATCATTATCAAATTCTGATTCCATCTAAGCAATTTCATCTTGTGGTCTGTATAACGTCTGTGGGAAACCTTCGGCATGAGCACGCGCCTATCGCGCCGTTTCAAATGCAAAAAAAGCGAGAGAAGCCCCTGTACGCAGTTGCGTGTTGAAGATGATGCAAATTAGTTCAAGATAAAGCGACAACACTTTTGCTTTCAAAAGCAAAAAGAAACTGGTTTTTTTATTCATTACTCATAAGCTATAGCAATAAATATTTTTATAATTTATGGACGGTTCAATAGCACGTGCAAAGGAATGGATAAAATCCTTGATGTCCGATGGTAGCCGAGTATAATTTGTTTACTTATTTATTTGTTTTTTACTGCTTCATTTAAATACCACTGTTAGAGGTTTTCTTTACAATTGCGATTGCAACCTATGTACTAAGAAGAGACCGTCATCACAATCAGCCTGAGACGCAGACTTGATCAATAAGAGTTTTTATAACTCTGTTAGCTATTAACAAAATGGGCATATTAGGTTCTTCTGGAACTTGTTAAGTTGAACACAACAACAAGTTTATTAAATTATTCTGTTGTTATTTAGCCACAGAAATAAATTGTAAGACTGAAGTTCTAAAACACCAGCATTTAAGGCTATCAACTCTATTGAAAATGCTGCTACTTCATATAGCGAGGAATTATTAAATAGTCTGTACAGGTGTTTACTTCCGATGTTTGAACATCACCAGGGAATGCACTGAAAGGATATTTTCATATTTGCCTCTGAGCGCATCGTTTTCTTATTTACTTACGAACCTTTACTTCAACTTAGGACTTTGTCATTCAATCTTCGCCTTGCTTTGCCACGGCTAAGTGCAGCTAAGTTAACGTAGATTCTTATACTGATCGAGAATTTATATACTTTAGGAAGAGGCATGTACTAGAACTACTATGAAGACAACATATTTGTATGAGCAAAATTAAAACCAGCTAATAACAAAAGCTGGACCACGTTAAACATTTGAGGAATGCAACAAATAATAACACAATAATTCAACAAGACACCAACAGACGATGATTTCAGAAAAACTTCTGTTCAAAGGAAAGAACAAAAAAGTCAATTAAGAAAAAACAAAAGGAGAAATTTTTCACTAGCAGGATAAGAATAATAAATTGTGCGTATGTGTGGACGACCGGAGAAATTTAACTTCGAATAATATGTAAAGCAACACTCAAGCAATTGGAGCTTACCAGAAGCAAGCTTTATGATGACTAGAATGGCATGAAAAACGTGTCTGACAAACCAAAAAGACACATTTTTCTTTAACCAATATTTCTTTCACGTTCGAGACAACTACAGAATTCTGCAAATTTATGATTTGCTCGTAGGTAAAAAAATACCAAAAATACTTCCTATGCAAATGAAAAAATTAGAAAAAAAAAGAGCTGCGTAAACTCTTCATCTTCTTGATTTATGTACGAAACGGACTTCTGGAGGAAACAATGAAAAGTCAAAAATTACTTTGAAACAGTTAAGTTTCGCTACAATTTATTAAAATGAGACGTGCAGACATGTCGTTTCACTGTTATTGGACTTGCTAAGGTATTAACTTACCACCTTTAGAAATAAGAAGCAAAGTCTTAGCGGTCCATCATGGCAAAAGTCTGTGCGAACTTTTTAATCGAAAAATTAACGTCTCAACGTCCGTTTCACACGCAAGCGATCATTTAAGGAGCAAGCAACTTTAGCGTAACTATTACACCAGGCCTGGCTTCAAACAAACATACCAAGCGTAAATTCTTTTACTTTTATCCAGAATAACTTGATCAAACACTCACAATATCTCCCTCTCGCTACACGTCTACACGACGATGTTACACTGTTCTCCTTTTTCAACATCAAAACGTACTCATACACACATACTCCGTGCAATCTAATTTAGACAATTTAGCTGCATGGCGGCTGTTTAACTTTGGAGCTCAACTCAGAGAGTGGAGTGAGGAATGCATTACGTACGGAATATTTTATAGATTCGAAAAAATTGCAAACTATAGAGTCGTTCACATATTGGGGTTACCATAAACAAAGCAACAAGTGATCTCGGCTTTATCAACGAGAGTCGAGAGAGTTCGATGATCCTTCTATAATGTAAAGGTTGTATATGAGTTGGGTGAAGCCCGGTGCTGGAATCTACCTCTGTTGTGTGCTCTCCTTCCCATAGGATTTATGTTAATCCAGTAGAATCAATCATTGTGCGTTGAGGAATTTAGGATAGGATCCATTAGTTCCTTTGCCAATGCATGAGAATAAATTACTAGAATTAGTCCTTCCTTCACTTGAGAAACGAAGCTTTATATTAGGTATCTGCTGGTATTGACTCGCCAGCCTAATTAGGAACGATGAACTTTAATGTGCCCCATAGTTGGTTAAGAAACCTTCATGAAGCTTGGCCAATGTAAATATAATTACGAGCTTTTTAACCAGTTTAGGGTCCTTCGAAAATATTGAAACGATGTCCATAGTATAGCTCCAACATCGAACTCGTTAAAGAACATCAAACCAGTGCTGCTTAATACCCGCAATTTGCGGACGTTTTATTTAAATGAAACTAACTAACAAGTTTTGAGCCAACGGAACCAGCGATGTTTAGTATTGGTTGCCAAGCGCCTATTTGAAAACTTTGCCACAATAGCTATTACAGTATTAGGGTTTTATAAGATTATCATATCGGTTAAATTATATTCTTATGGATTTATGCAATTTGGCTGCACATTTCACATATCCTTATCCTTATGTACTGAGAAATTATTTTGGGGCAATTCTATATTCGCCCTTATGCGACCACACATAACACGGTGCACATTTTTGTAACAAAATTGGTAAATAAATTAGTGTTTGCATCAATTTCTGTTCACTTCAGCGAAATAATGCCCATAAATTTTATTAGATATTTGGGCAAGGTTTGAAAATATCTAAATCCGAAAAGACATTTAAGCAATAAATCGCTTTGTAATACACACATTTGCTTGATAGGGAGGAAAAGTTGAATAAAAATGAAAGAAAAAACTTCTTTCTTCACTACTAAGCTATTGGGAGCATTAGGCTCTCAAAACATAAATCTATTTAAATGTATTTTAATTTTGAACAGCCAACGAAAACCTTCAGAATTATAACCGTAAAGCGAAGGAAAAAATTTGCGATTCGAGGGCGGAAGGTGCGAATTTTCAGAAACAATCTCACTGTATGCCATTATTACAGCCTGCAATTTATATAAAACTGTAATCCGTTAATTGATGATGCTTTACACAAATTGCATACAAGCGATAAAAACAAAAGAATCGGAAACGTATTGGAGTGCTAATTAGAAGAGCTTATCCTCGTTATACACGCACTCAAAAGTCTCCAAAACGCATACAACACTGTGCACGTCACACTAAAACTACCAAATGGGGTAATACAAACTTTGGGAAATTCTGAGCTTAAAGACAAAAAAATGATTCTAAATCATGGGAAATTTCAACATATTCCTGATGCCTTTTATTTATACGAAGAGATCTTTACATAGTTGTAATCAGTTTTTCTCTATTTGGTCCACTTTTTCAAGATACCGATACTATATACCTGACCTACAAGTTTTGTGAAGTCGCTAGAGTGACAAAAATGAAAACAGGAAGCTGAAATCTGTTTAAAATGATCCATAACGATCGAAATAGATATATACAAAATGTCGCCAGTTCTTTATAAGATATATAAAGTTAAGCACAAAAAAATTGATGTATAAAATATTCTATAAATGATTTTAGCAATCACCAGTATCCGCATTGACTACCAGTTTTGCTCGCTGAGAATACTTTCCCTCAACCTCATCCAGTTGACACGGATCTTCTAGATTAAATTCAAGCTGTTCATGCTTCCTCGTCGCAGAGAAAAAACATCTTTTATAAGCATTTCTTATACTTGAATACCTTCCCCAAAAAAAAAAAAAAAAAATTAAACAAAAACCTGTAAGAACCTGTCATTTTGGGTCGTGATCAAGTCTTTTGTACCAATCACCCTTATCCTAAAAAGAAAAATAAAAGAAATGAAGAACAGTAGATTTTCATACTCTATAGTACTGCGTGGGCGCAATTCTTATTCTGTTTCCACGATAAAAGTGTAAATTTATATGGTGTATGTGTTTTACTCTGTGAGCAGCAAGTAAAAGAGTTCACAGTTTTTGTTGCATAGGCGTGCGGGCGTTGCAGGTGTTTCCTTTGAAATTCGTTCGCGAATTCTTCATGTTTATGTTATGCGAAAGTGCTCACCGCAGATATTACTCAGTTGGGCAGATGGACAGATGGACAGCGAGACGTGCTTAGGTGCATTCCGAATTTGAAACTGATCAAGAATTTATTCACATTATGCGGGCTTTGAATTTTGCTTCGCCCCGTTATGAAGGTATGTGAATAAAATTTAATTTTGATACACATTTTTGTTCATGTACTTAGGCATCGCCCATAGAATAAATGTTTAAGCTTTTGTAGATTTGTCTGATGTAGTTTATGAGTCTTGCGCAAAAAAGGAATTTTTTATTCCTTCTGAAAAACATAAAATATCTCTCAGTTTAAGTGGTGCTACATGCATATCCTTCATCAGACTTGGCCCATTTTCAATAGCAACCTGCGTACAAGAAATTCCGATGCTTCTGACAAAATTGGAATCAACAGTTTTGCGACCAGGAGAATGTTTGAAACAAACATTACACAGACGGATCGACGGACATGGTCAAATCGCTTCAAAATTTGATAATGATCAAGAATATGAACATATATTGTGGGACCTCTAAAGCTTCCTTTGGAGCTTTGCAAAGGTTCTGACATTCTTCGGCGATGGGTAGAACAAGAACAACAAAAAAGAAAAGTATATTAAGCAGACAGGTTAAGCATATTAATAGCGATAATTAAATATGAAAAGTGTAGCATGCTAATGAAGTATAAAAAAAGAAACAAAAAAAAATGTTTAAAAAGGGAGACCCGAGTGTGATGTGTTTATATAAAAGAAAAAAAAAGAAAATAGTTAATAAAAAAATTTTACCTTCAACTCGCTTTGTGGTCAGAAAATGGGAACTCAATGATTAATCGCACCATAATAACTTTGTTATTCGCTGTAAGATGGTAACAACAAAGCTGAGTTATGTTATTGCTTGGTGTTACTTCTTACAGTGATTGCCAAAGTACAATAACCTCAACTTTTTCTAATTGCTGCAAGAAGATGATCAAATATAGTAAATGTAATAAAAATCTAATATTGACTTCGATGCTTGTTCGCGTATGTAAAGACACGTATAGAAAACATATGAGTGAAGGGTGAAGTAAACTAGCGTTAAAGCAAGCAAAAAGTGTAAATGTAATAGAATTAAAACAGAGGTGGAACAGAATTAGGATCGAATTAAAGTGAAAAGTAAAGAGAATTCCGAAAGAATTAGAAAAAGAGAATAATAACAAAGTTGTAATAGAATTACAATAATATTAAGACTACAACCACCTAAGACTACAGTCACTTTGATCCTTTTTAGTTTTCGATCTTCAAAAATTCGATGGTACTCCATATAATGCTACAAAATTTTCCAATGACTTTTACTTATATGGAAACATTTCCAAATATTTTTAACCAATGCTTTTCTACCTGATCTAGTTTTCGACATAGCGATATTACATACCTATTGGATGGAAAAGTGAAATTTTACCCTGATCGATTAAAAAATGGTTGTAATCTGCTTACATGCACGGCGACGATTGACCAGAACCTGAAACATCTCCGAAAAACGCCTACAACACTTTTATTCATTCATTTATAACTTTTGAAGTCACGACGACATTGCCGAAAATCTGAAATTCAGATATTCGTTGGGATCGCATTCATGTCTCGTCTAAAAATGGTTCTAAATGCTTTATCCACATGCTCATAATTGACGATCAAACTTTAGCTCCAAATTATTTCCAACTTACTTTAACGCACCTTAACATGTCCTTCGTTTTTCGATTACAAATAAACTTGAGATAAGATTTCGTCACTAATTGTGGGCGTACAGGTGAATCGATCCTGAGGCCAATTTTGCACCGAACATACAGGTAGTACGGGTAAAGATGTAGTTAAGGGTTTGCTGGAAACACCTTTGCGTTTGCAGTTTGGTCCGTAACTTGGCGGGATGCATGCCGACAGAGCACATCCATTTCTATACCGTACACCACTTGTGGCACGAAGGTATACGAAATATGTGCGTATGTGTGCAACACCGAAGAACCAACTTCTTTATACCGATCGACAGGGGCTGGTCTGTCCGTCTTCTTTTCTTTCCTTCAATCTGCAGGCCGTGCTTTTTGAAATACTTTGATGACACTTGCTAAACTGACATGTTTTGACCAAGGAACGAACACTATTAAAAATGGTTCCGGTCGCAACAATTTTTGACCACTGCCGGGTGCTGGAGGGTATTTACTGGTAGGACGTGGCCTACTATAGTTTTTTATTTCAACTTCCTAACGTTATTTTTGTGACTGTGGCGATTCCACAAAGATCACGGGTCGAACTGACTCATTTTGACAGGATCACGTATTACCAAATGACGTCCCTGTAGAAATTCTCTTCTATTCAAACAGAAACCCTAAACGAGTGTAACTTTCTTGCGAATACAGCTTACTACAGGGATTTATGTACAATACAATAGAAAATCTTACACACATATGTACACGTTACGTAATAAGGCTTTTGCAATTTGTTGCTTAACTCTGTACGTTTGCTGACTGCATAGCAGCAGCATCTTTCTCTGTCTCTCTCAGGATTTAGTATAAAAAATTGGCAACATTCGAATTGAAAAGTGACAGCGACAGACAAATGAAGCATGAAGTGTATCTGTCTATTAGTTTATAAATATATTTTCCATTTTACGCACAATGAAAAATTTATAATATCATCGTTACTGATATTATTGCCGCTATATACACATAACACTGAACATTACTTTAGTTGTCACTTTAAATTAATCAGCTTTTTTTTTGTTTGCCTTCTGTCTCTCTTTCTCTTTCTCTCTTTCGCTGCGTACATGATAATTTGTGAGTTTGTGTAGCTAAACCATGTTGATATACCGTGAAGCGAAATGTCTGTTACACACTGATATTGTTACACAATAACATTTCTTAGTTTACCAGCAGCTACAGCTTTCACTTACACAATCTCCCGTCCATGTCAATCAACCAGGTGTTAAATTAAGAACAAGATGAAATTTTTGCACGCTGCATATGATTGTGTAACGCTAGTGGTTAAAAGCGACAGTAGGGATGAAAGCCAATATAAATAAAAGCCACTTTAGCTTAAAAAGTTTAACGAAAAAATAAAAAAAAAATATATATATATATATATATAAATATATATATCATTAATAATAAAAAATACAATACCATACAACAACAACAACTGCAAGATATGCAAAGGAAAAAACAAAATTCGTATTTAACAAACGCTACAACATGAATTCATGTTTTAAGGAGTTCTTTAAAACCATCATAGTACAGAGAATTTTCTCTTGAAGGTTTACTACGGTTTTTGTATTCATTATGTTTTGAAAAAAACACCCAAAGGGACACAGTCATATATAATTTTATTACGGCTTATATGTACTTCCAAGAACACGTATTTTACATTAAGCATAACTAATATACATATTTTCACTGAGTTATATTTTTCTCCTTTCCTCGATTTCTTTTCTTCTTCTTTTTTTTTCGTAATTTACAAGAACTAAAATAAGAGGAATGCTCAATCAGAACCTTTGTGCACTTTTAGATTGAAATGTGGAATCAATTTTTGTATTAATTTAAGCGTGTCCGTCTGTCTGGTTATCGCTCCCTTTGATATCTACCCATGTATTTTATGTCCATGCATCAGATCACAATTTGTGATCAAACTTCGTACACTGACATCTTTTAAGCCAAGAACGGGCCGTATTAAAAGTGGATTATATTGGGGCATTTTTACAATCACTTTCTCTATAACGATATTACCTAAAATAGTCATCATGTGAAAAAAGTTTCCTCAACAAATTACGGTAAAAATTAATATTATGGGTAACCAAATGCATATGGAAAACTTGAAAGGGATGGAACCGTGTATTGAGATCCTTCGATCGAATAAGCGATTTTGAGGCAACAAAGCCTAACTTGTAGTATTTTAGGATGAAAGTCAATCTAAAATATGGATCTGTCAGCAGTCAACCGTTCGGTCCATTTGTCGAACCCTTTACGACGTAAGTGTTTTTATGCAAATGCCACTTTTGTTGATAGATTTGAAAATGCTTTCCATACAACGACTTTTCAAAATAGGGCGTTACATGGGAAGTGGTCGAAGAAGTGGACCGATCCGAACCATTTTCAATAACTTTCGTCGTTGAATCAAAGCATATCAAGGCACCGAATTTCATCAAAACATATCAGAAATTGCGTCCTGTAGCTTAAACAGAGATCTCAAGCGCTTATGGGTGTTACGTGTGTCCACACAAACTTAATATACCCCGTGCCACAATCGGTGTAGGGCAAACAAAAAGTTTTAAATCTAGTCATTAATCTTAAACTGCACCAGATGCAATGATAATAAAGACTCCCACGTATATTCTATGGAGTTTCCTCCAGTGTTTATGCTAAAGTGGAAAAGAGCACCCTTTCGAATTCAGAGTCGAATATAATTTTCTTCATTGTGACCAATTTTTAGGGAAATGGGCCCTATACGGGAAACATGGTGTCGATTAGCAAGAAATGGAGGGAGGAGATAGGGAATGGCCGCAGACTACTGTGTCCGTAGCTGTTATTTATGCCTTTACCGACTGAGCACTCACTACCACTACGAGCAAGTATGCAACACTGACTGACTTGGCAGCGGTGACTCTTATGTAATTGTTCTTTTTTTTTCGTATTTTTATGTTATTTAATATTTTTTTATTTATTTAATTTATTTATATAAATATATATATATTTATATGTTATCATATTTCAAATTTTACTTCATGTGTGCGTGAGTACTTTGCATTTTTTGTTTCACATTTATATTATTTTTATTTTGTTTATCAGAGAAAATAAATTTCATGGTTATGCGATGAGATGCATCGGTAATGAAAACAAAGATTACAATAATGAATGCAAAGTTTGTTCAAAGGGAAAGAGAATAATGAAAAAAATGTTTAAAAATAATATTAATACAGTTTCCTTGAGCATTGTATAGGCGAGATCAAGTTCTTATATAAAAGAAGATTCTCCCCGCTATCATACAATTCATTTACACCATCTAATTAACTTTAGCTAATGTTTCAACTCAACCAAAAGTAAATAAATAAATATTAATGAAATACATTTTGTTTAACGTTCATTAAAATGTTAAGCTGTTAACGTTAAGATTACATAATCAAATGCGCAAATAACAAAATGCAATATATATGCATGCATACATATATACATATATATATAAATATATATATATATGTTAAAGATCATTAAGTTAAGTAACGCCAGCAAGTGCTTAACGGGAGAAAAAATGTACAAGAAAAAAAAAAAAAGAAAAAACTTAAAAGTCCTTGAATGTCAGTAGAGGTTGTTAAGAACTAAGTTGAATGAATTTGGTTACTTCAAAAGGAGGGAGAGCGTAGAAAAAATAAATGAAATCACAGTATGGAACCGTTTTCCCTTCTCTTGCGGAATTGTAATTTAGCAAAAAATACTTGACAAATAGACTGTGCTTTGAACAATTCCTTAAATGGCAAAGGTGTTGCGGTGGCGCTCCTAAGTCAACATTCCATTATTCATCAGTAGATGACTTCTCTTAATTTTTTGCTTAAATGTGTAGCAAGCTACCCAAGATCGTTCCATTGTACAACTTTACCTTTGCTAGGCAGCACGCAGCTACTTGCTAAGCGCAAAGGATGCCTCATATTCACTTAGCTCAGCTGACTTTAACTTTCCATTACACACGAAATATTTTTTAAAATTTCCTCAATCAATCAAGCCATCAATTGACGCGTTCGGAGATAGTCAGCCGTCACTGTTTTGCTTCAATTGCAGTGTATGGTAATCAGCAAGGGTTAACACTTACGATTTGAGGCATTTCCTTCACGAAGTTAAAGTGAAGTAAATGTCCGCATCGAAGAATTGTCATATTAAATTTTGATCCCTTTTCCAACTGTCAATGTATACCTGTCAAGCACTACGCATATTAGTTTGCATTTTTGATGGTATTGATGGTGTTGCGAATTTGGATTTTCGCAACTCGTAGCTTGTATGTATTGCCGGCGAAGCTGTATCTAATTATTAAGAAGAAATCCTTTTAGTGCTCGTATCTCAGCTTTAAAATGTGTGATTGCAAGACAATTTTCTGCATTAAATTCGTAACTTTAAATTTAGTGCTCTCGCGAATGTTTTTAAACCAACCTTTTTAGTCTTTCCTAAAATACTTCTTCCTGTTTTATGCCTTTGTCTCTTCACTCATGTTGTGAAAAGCTTTCATTTCAACATCACTTGTTGTGCAAGGATATATTGATATGCACCATATAGAAAGATTTTAGACAGACTCACCCTTTATTATACCGACCGATTCAGGAAGCGATTTAAGCTATTTTGTCCATCTGTCCGTCAGTCCGCCATGCTTTCTTGTATTTCGTGACTTCTTTTGCCGCAAGAACTAATGCGAGTGAAAATGATTCTGAGCGGGACCGCTTTTTCGACCCCCAACTGCAGAGTTGTCTACGGTATTTGATGATGATTTGGTGATAGGCCGTGGGCCACTATAGCATGTTTACGCATTATATTTGAATCATTGTCTATGAAAAACTACAAAGTCGATAAGCTCGATGGACATTACTTTCACAAACTCCGCACTTGTTCGATCCAATTGTTTTTCCATTGCTAATTTTATACGTTTCGTTGCGTTTTTTGTATTTGTTTTTTGTATTTTTTGAATGACGACTTGTAAAAAGTAAGGTAAAGTAAAAATAAGAAGAGCACTGCACAGAGAGAAGAACATGCCAAAAATTTGAAAAGTAGTACAATTGTTCATAAGTTTCTTCTTACTGTTTCAAATGTATTTAAACATTATGAAGAAATATAATAAAATACAAATTCTATTGTTTGCTGAAAGAGGGATAATTTTTCCATAAGTTCTTACAGTCTTTTACGGATATTAAAGATGAACCAATTGCTTTGAAGTACGGACTGTCGATACGATCGAAAGTATGCTACGAAAGTATTTCAAAAAATCTACAATGTATTTAAAAAAAAAAGTAAAGTAAGAAAGTCAAATACGACTGGTGTCGAATCTTAAGTACCCACTACCATCTCTTTACGTGCTTCGATAGAATAAAACTGGTATTGCAAGTTATTGCTAATAGATTATTAAATTAAAGAGTTTTGTAAGGTTTTAGGTGAATCACTAACAGCTTTCATCTACAATAAGCAAATGTTGTTATTCTACTACCCTTACACTATCTAAATGGACGTTTCATCCAAATCCTTACGGAGATAACGCATTTATTCAAATATGACGGACTCAAATACATGGACAAGGGACTCATATAAAAACTGGTGCGAAAAACCTGAGAGCATTCGAGACTGAAGGACTTTCATTTGAATTGGCATTGAAAATGATTGCAAAATGTATGATTACCGGCGCACCAACTACGCTTTGGGCAAACTTTCACGATAGCAATGTACGTGTTGAAGTTTGTCATAAGAAGCGAAACTATCTAAGCTCTCGTTGAGCTCCATTTACTAAAGTTATCAGAAATTTTCAGTGCAAAAGAAATGGAGGAATAAATATTGAAGGAAAGCCGTTTTCATTCGTTCTCGCCGAAGGCATCACTTCAGGTTCATACATAACTACACATAGTAGACGATCTCGCACCTTCGAAATCATTGCCAAATTCTGTTCCAATAGTAACAGAACTTGAAAGACGCTGCACAGAAATCTCTTCGACAACGAATAGCAAGCAGTTGAATTCATAGTCGAGAGGCCCATACTAAACTCTTCCACAACACCCAAAGTTTGGAAAGACACGTAAATGATGTCAAAGAAGCCAAACTATCATTAAAAGCTGATTTGATCTGTAACTTGCAATATTCCAGAACATATGCTATACTAAACAGAATCGACGCATGTATGCAAATTTCAAATCGTCTACAAAATAAGACGGGGATTATGGTTTACGTTAAAGCTTCCGTACAGCTTCAATTCAGTAAAGTGCTTATTTAAAACTGATTTGAGTAATGGACATTTGACACTGCAACATGTACGATTGAGGCGTAAATGGCTTGATTACGTAATCGTACATCGCAATTGCGATTACTGTGAAAGAGAATTTAAGGAAAACACAGTTAGTACTGCTGGTCCAAAGTGTTGCGAAGTGATGACGAAATCCAAATTATTGTACTCTTAGACTACTTTAACATATGCCGCAGATAGGTGGACAATGTGACCGAAAGGATGCCAAATAACAACAATTTCTTGTCTATTCCGAGTAGGATTGTGGCGATAGCTTCAGAGCAGACTCGCTTGCCATTTTCAAATGCAAGCAATATTGATGAGCGAAAATAATTCTAAGTTTGTAGTAAGTTGCCGAGAAAGTTCTGCTGTATTTAACTACCTGCAGATAATATTACTTGTCAAGTCAAAACAAGCAAGTAGAATAGGTCATGTGGGCTCTTAAGAGGTGTACTTTCAATACCCTTCAGCAGTTGGTTGCGAAGTGCAGTCCATTAGACATGTTGCTGTTGGTATGAGCTATAGAAAGGAAGCAATGCTTCAGTTGGTTACAAGATCTTATGTGACACGCCGGAAAGTGAGGCTGTAAATGCTCGGACCTGCCAAAGATGAATTGTCAAATTTTATTCCGGAGATATTGAGAATTTTCAAATTTATATATAATATATTTTTAATACGGTAGTAGTTTCCCGCCAACGTAATAGTTTAGTTTTACAATATATAATCAAGTAGGAGGGCTACTGCTTGATGTGCGACAATTTGTAATTTTGTATTTTTCCTTATTCCTAGACGCAAGCATTCAAAATTGGTGCAGAGTATTATTTAATTAACTAAATTAAATATCGTTCTTGTTTGTATCACTAATCAATGTTAATAATGTTCTGCTTAAGTATGTTTTTCAAAAAAATAATATTAAAAACCTCCTAAAACTATGCAATTATTTTCATAAAACATTGTTAATCCTAAAAGTAATTTATTTGTTCAGTTCGTACAATCCTTTTTCTCATTTTCACATAGTTTTGCATGTAAAACAAACACTTGTTTGTTTTTTGTTATGTTGACTTTTGCTCATTTTCATTTTTATGAATCCTCCAAAGAGCTAAAGGCGTTGTCTGTTTGTAAAGCAAAGGTTATACATGTGCGTTTAAGCTTTTACCAAAATAAATAAGTGGACTTTTTTTTCTCACTTTTCCAGCATTTATCATATTAACAATTGTTTGTTTGCCAGGTCCTCGCTGAAATGCAAAAGCTTCTCAATAGCTTTTCAATTTTTCGTTTCTTTTCTATTAAGTCTGTAATCATGCTAGGTATTACTAGCTCATGAATAAACAATGAAAAGTGAGTCTATTAATTATCATACAAATTAGGGTCTGCCGTAAGCGAATAACATAGAATAAAACCAATAAAAACGTTATGGTGGCAAGCGATCGAAAAAGTGATCCGATGCGATCCGAAACTTTTTCAACAGATTTCGTCTCTGGGCCGGCAAAAATTGGTCTAAATTTTGTCCAAGTAACGATCCGCAGGTTGAACACAAGAAAACAAGAAAGATAGATAGACAGGCAAACTTAGATCGCTTCAGAAAATGATTCTGAAACATCTATCGGTGTAAGAACAGATGAGTCTATCTCAACTTCTTGTGGGTGTTGCCTATATCCACACAAACTTAGGAAAAGGCCATGACTCGTCTACTATAGGCTCTGCATCACCATTTTTACTGTACAATGTCGAGTATTAAGCTTTGTTGTCCCATAAAAACTCTTTTTTTTTTTGAGCAAACTTATCTGCGAGAGAATACCCAAAATACAGACTAATATTTCGTACACTTTTGTACGACATCAAATTTAATAGCTTGAAGTGAATCTGATGTATGCCTTATCGGTTATGCTAAGCGACCGCCTAGTGAAAATCCCTAAATCGATTTTAACTCGTAACAAAATGATTAGAAAAATTAAATTCTGAAAGGCGTGAATTGAAGCTAATATGGATTTTTTTGTTAGAAGCGACATCTTCGTGCCAATACCGGAAATTATTGACGGATGAGCCGTTCTATAAATAATTAATTATACGAAACAAAAGAATATAATACGAAAAAATTTGAAAATATAAATACAAATAAAAAACCAAAGCATGCGTTATCTTTACAAAAATACGGAAAAAAATTTATTGATACAATTTACCATGCAGTCTACGAATACACATGAACATAATTGGAGATGAATAATAGCATGTACATACAAAATACGTTCATTATAAAATGTATCAGAGAGAGGCCACTGAGAAGGCCACTGCAGACTTTGAAAATGTTCTAAAGGACGTTATATATTGAAATACTGAAAATCGAAATGAGATTAAGAGAAGAGATGAACAGATTAAGAGGTAACTCGTAACGATCCCCCATACATATTGCTTCTTTCTTCAAGAATTGTAATAAGGCGCTTCGTATATTGCCCTCTTTCAACAACTATTGGGTTGTTCGCCTTTCCTTTTTTTTTTTCTTTTGCCCAAAATGAAAGATCAAGGGGCTTTCCGAATGATTGAATTCGAGAAATTCAATTTCCTAGCGATCTCACTAGTTCGCGAGTATTCGACGGTTTGACTCAATTAATGCGTTGTTTCTGTCATTACTAGTTTCAAGTTCAACCTTCCATAACGTGATGCAAGTCCATTTTCGACACTGGCGTTGTGGCAGCACATCCTCTCTATGCAAATCCAACTTTTGCTTTTAATTAAACTGCATTTTCCCCTTTTCGTAAGGAAAAAAGTGAAAGATAATGAAAATACTGCCTTCAACTTCCCACTTTTACCAGAGCACCAACCAAAAACCAATTACCTGGAATCCAATAAAGCTTTTCACAAACTTGCCTCGCTATATCAGCTGTCACAATATGTAGCAGCAACGCAGCCTAAATGTGGCTTTGGCTATGAGAAAATGCAATTCCATCTCCTTTTAAAAAAGAAAAGCGCACTGACTTTTCAAACAATCCATTATACACCGCATGAATAAACGAGCTGGTAAGAATCGCGACCACCAAGTCTTTGTTCGCCTTCAAGTCTCAATGCGGTAGGGTTTACTTTGGTCGTAGCTGTAGCGAGTACTCAGTTGGTGAAGGCATCACACTTACCGATTCGGCACACACCCACTCTCTTTCCTCACTTGTCTGTGATCATCACCGCGTTACGCAAATAGAGGACATCCCTTGATATCTGAATCGTCATATCAAAGAAACAAAAAACTATACACGTAGCGCGTAATCTATATATAAGAATGTAAGAAAAGACTTACAGCCTTATGCTGAGCGTCATCACAGAGATGTCACAAAAAGTCACAAGTGCTCGCTTTAGAGACGCAAACACACTGGTTTCCCTGGTTTAGAACACGCAAACACACTGGCTTCCCTTTAGGACTAGTAAGCGGTTACAAAGCAAGTATTCGGCCGATCATTTATTTTAATTATTATGTAAGTGCAAGTGCGTTGACACATTTTCATGATAAAATTCCAAAAGTTATAGCCTGTTACCTATAAAGACCCATTTTTTGCAAGAACGTTTATATCGTTATATCAAGTTATAAGAAAATGTGCCCTCATGCCATCCGTCTGTGTAATGTCTGTTGTGAACGCTCTCCTGACTACAATAATGCAGCTATCGATTTCAAATCTGTCGAAAAGCACTAGAAGCGCTTGTACGCAGGTTGAGGTCACCTCTGCATTTCAGAAGGAATAAAAAATTGCTTTTTCGCTCATTACTCGTAAACTACAGCAAGTAAATCTACAAAACTTTAAATGTTTATTCTAGCAAACCGGCCACGCCTACTCTATTTTGTAGTGCAACATAGTTTCATTTTTTTTTTTTCAAAACCTTTGTGACACAGAGAAGCAAGCTTTAACGAAACCCCATAAAACATAAATTCTTGGCCAGTTTCAAGTTGGGAATGCATCTGAGCATGTCCGTCCGTTCAATTGTCCATTTGTTCGTCTGCGCAAAACTTGCAAAAGAGTTTGCAAGCGAGTGAAAGTGCACACCTTCCACGCCCACAGACGTATGTCTTGTGAATAACTTTGCTTTCCGTATTTTCCGCTTGTTACCCGTAAAGTACAACACATATCCCACACAAATTTCCGCTTTTATTCTGATAATAGAAAATATGAGCCGCGCCAAGCAATATTGTGAAACACGAAAATGTAATTCTTTCCCTTTTTCTTAAAATCACGATGACGGGTCACGACCGAATATAATTCTCTTCCCGCCAATGCGCTGATGTCAAGAACTGCACGTACCTACGGCTAACTTAAACATGACATCTTAATATAGTGTGTGGAGCCGGCAAACTAATCGTGTTATTTAGGGTGAATGTTTGGTGAAAACGAGTCCTTGACTTACATTGGATAGCAAATTTTCCTACTTTTTCTGTAAGATGAGTTCAACCTTTAAAGTAACCCTAATGTTATACAAAAATTTATAAAGAGATAAAAAAAGACTTTCAATTTTTACAAAGAACTGAAAAAATTTCTCATTTTAAACTAAATATTTGATATATTTTTTAATTAACGTTTTTTTTGTGCTATTTCTACGTATTATTAATAAATAAGTTTTTGTATTCTACGCCACTTATGGTACAGGGTATATTAAGTTTGCGCGACCGTCTGCACCACCCAGAAGGGCTTATGAGATAGATGTACCTTTTATTATGCTGTTTTACTCAGTTTTTACTGTTTGTCCATTCGTCCACACGATATTTGGAAAAATCCTTATATAAAAAAAATTTTCTACTTTTAATAGTCCGTAGTAAGTAACAGTGATAAATGTAATTTAACCATAAACGGATAAATGTGGAAAATCATTGCCTGAGTCCTTTACCATATAAATATTTTACGTAGTGTCAGCCTTTGTTTGTATGAAAGAAAGCAAGATTTAATTCCAAATGCAAGGGTCGTCGTCTGGCTTTTGTAGCGCAACAAGTTATACCTGTGTGATGTATTGTGACAAGAAGACTAGTGTTAGGCAAAGTAATGTACGGTATTTAATCATCTTCGAAGGACGGACGATATATTAATTTTGTGAAAATGTTTGCAACATCTAGAAGGAAGCTTTAGGGGCGCCATAAATCATATATATTCTTGATTAGCGTTCAATTCTTAATTATGTCCACCTGTCTGTCTATCTGTGTAACGCTTTTGCCAAACATCCCCCTGGTCGCAATAAAGAAGCTGCCTTCCTCGAATCTTTCAGAAACATTGGAAGCTCTCGCACACAGACCGGTACTGAAACTGGGCCAAATCGGTTAAAGCACACGTTCGCAATACATCATAACCTAAGACCACCTTTGTTTTCAAAAACAAAAAAAAATTTGTTTTTTACGCGTTATTTATAACAGTAGGTTCCGCAATAACTATTTGCATTTATATTCTTTGGGTGGCATTTATACACTTTGGATACAGCGTCGGGGGGAAAGTGGGGACTATCGGCCTCGTCTACTCATTATTAATATTCTATCATATTACCATTAGTTTATCAAAGCATTTGCAGCACCCAGAAGTAAGCTTTAGAGACCTACCTACTTACCTACCTACCTACCTACCCACCTACAAAGTCTATATATTATTGATTAGCATCAAACGTGAATCATTCTCGACGTTTGTGTCAGTCCGTCTGCCTATTTGTCAAAAAGTCATCCACACATCCCGAGATTGTAGACTATGCACTTATTTAGCTCTTGCGTTTGTTTGAATCATTCCTAGACCAACGGCGGTGGGCATAGAAGATTCGGCCGCGACCGAACGTAATTTTCTTACTTGTTATGTACGGAAAAATTGAAAGGCAAAATAATTAGTTATTCTATTAATTGTTTTAGCCGTTTCTATTACTGTTACTTAGTTAATTTGTTGTTTATTCCTTAACCACAATTTGTTATTTTGCGATTGTTTTTTTGCCCAATATTTTGCACATTTAACAAAGCGTGGCGATGATGGCAACCAACAGCGAGCGGTTCATTAGTATAAAACCACAGAAAACTTCGTTTTTTTTATTAGAAAGCATTTTACTTTTCATCTTGAACAATATGTTGTGGTTTTTCTTGTTAAAAGCAAAGATTTTTACGTCTAATTAAACATGCAAAAGCAAAACCGAGAGAGAGAGATAATGTGAAAATGAAATTTCGCTTTAAATTAAGTTTCTCTTCAAATTAACGAGAAATTTATATAAATTTATTCGAAAAGTTGAAAAAGTGAGCCGAGTAAATACAGAAACTTGAAAATCAAAATGAAAACAAAAATTGTAATCGCCTTGAAATGAATTTAGATTACCTAACGCATGCCTTCCAAGTGATTTTCTAACTAAATCTGCTTAAAGTGTTATTTTACATGAATTTTCGCTAGTGTACTTTGAGGTGTTTCCTCTTTCTGTGTCTCATTGTACACCACTTGCGGTACAGGGTACATTAAGTCAAGTGTGGATGTATGTAACACCTGGGAGGGCTTTCGATAGTCTTCGATCCTTTCATTATAGCAATCGATGCACAAAATAATTCTGAAGCCAATCTGTCTGTACGTCCATCCTTTTTATGTCTGTCCATTGTATGCAATCTATAGCTCCCCATTTTTGAGATGCTTCGAGCATCCTCCAATATGCGGGCTTTCATGGAAAGGATGCTTTGCGTGCCCCGACGAATGAACTGACTATAATGCTCTTACCTATTCAGTACTTAATTTTATGTTAAAGACTATCATTGAATCATCAAATTGTTATTTAACCATAGAAAGCTACGTGCTTCAGCGATATTTGGAAATTTCTTACCAAAAATTCTCGCATGATAGCGCCACCTCCACGTGCTCTATTGCTAATTAATCAGATGTATAAATAAGTCGTTGCCGCTTTGTTTTCATGAGCGTTTTGTCAAATATTATCTGTAAATTCCACCCAACAGTGGAAATTATTGCGTTAAAATCTGCATTACCTGGCTTTGGAAGCTTTGAATAAGTCAAGTCCATACCGAGCCATGAAAACTAAACTACGGGGAACAATTGACGTCTACTGCTAGCACTACTAAAATCGAATAACGTTTGCGCTCCGCAGAGACAAATAGTTAATAAATGCGAATATCAATAATCAGTGCGATAGGACATATTTTCATTACCGGTAGCGTGCAGGCGTAGCTATAGTGAGCGTAGCTATCGTTCGGTAAAAGTCTAACACTTACCGATCACTTACACTGTGACCAATCCCTATTTCCATCTCTTCCGATTTCTCTCTCACAATCATCCTGCTACACCTATACCTGGGTGACATCCCTTAGTGATTGGTCATAAAAAACAAAAAAAATCGAAATGTTTCAGGTACTTGAGGATGAAGTGTATTATGAGCTGTTCGAACAAAAAAACAATCACTAAGAAACACTGGCTATAATTGCCCTCGTCTTTAAGGCAAAGCCGGCAACTTGGCCTCATACTGTCACATTCTTACAAAAGCAATCAACAACATTGATCTCAGGATTACTCCCGCCCCATTTTCACCAGACGTGCCTTCTTTACTGTCTTCCCGAATATCTATACGATAGCGAAGCGACATACGAGAGTGCTTATATAAATAGATATAAAAACCCAATTATACTAACAACACAAAGTTCATACTTTGTCAGGGAAAGAGAAAAAATATATAGCTTTCCATGGACATTACTTTAAATAAAATATGTTTCACTATCCTCACAAGCTTCTTCACTATCAATATATGAGCATATGCGATCATAATTTTGTTAAATTAATTCTGAGAAACCTATTAAGACTGACCACTGCACTCATGTCTTCGTTAAAGTCAAATGAAAATTCTCAATATATAGAATAGAGCTCAGATTTAGTGCTGTGCCAAAGCATTCAAGTCATTTTGAATGGCATCTTGGAGTTCTTTACGATGAAAAAGCAATTTAATCAACTTTTGACCTTCAAAATGGCAAAGCAATAATAGAAAAGTTATTCTTATTATAATCAATTTATCCAAAGAAGACTACGGTCTTAAAGCAATAGCATCTAAGGATATCGGCTTTATTGAAAACTGTACCGCACTTGGGATTTGAACCCACGCCCGTTGTTATTGTTAGTCAAGCTCTTTTGGGTAGCCGGCCACTCAGGCGGATCAATAATAGAAGAAGACTATTACACAGATCTTTCGGACCAAAATTAAAAAGAAAAAACTATTCTAATGAAAGAAGAAATCATTTTTTGCAAAGACGTTGTCTTTTAGAGACGCAGTAGAAGACTTCTCCCTGCAAACTATTGGATAATCTACTTATATTCCAAATCTGATCTTTTTTTCGTGGTTTATAAGTAACGAGCAACAAACCAAAATTTTTTCATTTTTGAAAACAAAATTGATGTCGGTTTTTTTCACTGTGGTCCTGTCCTTTGACCGATGTATCCCATTTTCAAAACCAACGCGAGTGCAAGCACTTCAAGAAAATGTTTACCACAGACATACAAATGGACAGACGGACATGCTTAAATCGGTTTAGAATTGGATGCTGATTATGAATACACATAATTTATGGGGTCTCTGGTGCTTCCTCCTGAGCGTTTCAAACGTTTTGACAAAATTAGCATATCACCCAACCTTCGGCGATGGGTATAACAAGCTGAAAAGTAAAGGTGTTGTCATTATTGTTACTATGGCCTGTGTGTTATTACCACTCATTAATTTTCTTTGAATTGGAATTCGAAGAAACGTGGGGTAACAAGAGTAATACGATTGTAGAAGAATAGCAACAGATTATAAAACAAATATAAGGGCAAAGCAAATTCAGTGAGCCTTCTTTTATGGCATTTGTAGATAATTGTTGTTGCCATTGTAATAGATTTCAATAACAGTGTTTTTCATTCACCTTCCAAGCAACCAAGTTACAGTTGCATGGATGCGTCCGTTGATTTGGTCCACAAATCTCGATGCCTTTGCGAAAACTTCTTCATATTAGATATAAAGAAGAAAAGTAAATAAACATACGTGCATACGCGTACCCATGTAAACCTACCCAGGCATGATATAATACTGTGATCGAGAAGTAAGACCAATATTCGAGTTAAATATTTTCGAGGAATATTTTTTATTTAGATTAGTAGCACTGCGACAGACATCTGCGTTAAATTTCACATTGTGAACATCCTTACTTCAGGTGGGCGTGGTTTTGTACGACAGAGAAGGCACTTTTTTCCGATTTTTGCACTGTGTGATTTGATTCAGCAAAGAACTATCAGTCGGCCATGAAACGCATTATTACGGGATATGAAACTTGGCTCTACACATACGACCCGAAAACAACTAATCAATCGAGCTAATATCGTGCAAAAGGTGAGGTGAGATCGAAAAAACCGCGCCGAAGTCGGTCAAAAGTCAACCAGATGTTAACAGTTTTCTTCGATTACCGTAGTGCTGTGCACTATAAGTTCGTTCCGCTGTGCCAAATTGCTAACAGAGAATTTTATTTCAATTTGATGACTACCTTGAAGGTCAACGAAATAGATTTGGAAAAATAAATAAATTTAAAAAAGGAAAAATTACGTTGGTCTTATTTTTTGGACACAGCAGTATATATCATGATACGCCCCAATCGCTGTTCATGTTTGCGCATTAAAAATATTTTTTACGTATATTTTATGCTTCTTAACAACAAAAAAACGACAATAAAAATAAACAAGTAAAAAATCATATTCGGCTATGGTCGCATCTCTTATGACGAACACTTTCTCATCTTAAACAAGAAAAAAAATAAATCGATTACAACCACCAAATTTTGATACCCTACAATATTGGACGGATGGGGCCCATTTTTGTATTTTTCATAAACGTGTAAATTTTTATCGTCGTATTGCTGTTGGAGTTTATGAGTAATGAAGACAACATTAGCTTTTTGCTTTTCCATCGCGTACATGTTTTCATAAGACAAGAGACTGGGCTCAGTCTAACATGACTTATTATTGACTCTGTGTCTTTTGCCTTCACATAGCATAAAAAGGGAAACAAATTTCGACACTCTTTAGAATTAGATGGACGTAATGTTTAATTTTTCGCAAACCCAACATTAGACTTGCGAAAGCGGGGATAACCCAAGTTGAGATTGCACTGTAGGCATGTGCGTTTTCTATAGTAGCTTGGTAATAATACTGAGTAGAAATCCTAATTTTCGCTTTACCAAAAGAATGTTTACCGTACACATTAATACACACGTACACAGATGGACAGATGGATGCCCTCTGAACATTGCAGGCATTTTGACGAAACGAATATACCCTCGACCTTGGAGGATGGTGATGAAGAAACTGAATAAAATCCTAGGGAGCAGAAGCTTCACATTACGTCATCTTGAACGGACATTATGTGTTCAGCGAAACAAGCGAAAACAAGACGAAGCAAAAAGACCGTGAGAGTTAGTGTGAAGCCAAGCGTCTGCTCTGGCTTAAAAGCCGCAAGGTTTTATTTTAGGGTTCTTTGTTTTCGCTTTTCAAAGAATTTTTGTGAAACTTTTCTTAAAAAACTAAATAACGAAAGAGTGCACTTTCTTACGATAGCGACTATAATACTAAATGGTCACGGTGCGGAATAGGGTCACGCGTTTACATTATTTATTTCATATTTTCCTCAAATTTATTTCCTCCCTTTGTTCTCGCTGCTTTCTTTTGAACTCTTCGATGCCCTAACTTTTTCATATCGAGTTAAAAGTTTCCGCTCACAACAGCATACTAATCAATCTATCGTGCTTAAGAAAAGTATTATATTAAAAATTTCTCCTTAAAAATATTATAATAAAAATAAAAAAAGTTATGAAAGCTTTTTTATACATAACGTGCATCACACAATGACATTTCATTATAAAATGTGTAACAAGAAAACAAATTTATCTCTTTTCGTATACGTCAAACTTCCATTCTTAATGGATGACTGAAGATTGACACAAAATTCAACGATATCATCACTGATATTGCGGTTGCAAGAAGTTGTTTTGTTCAACAACTTGCATAATTCAAAGAATAAATATTTTATCAATACGCGCACATCACGCATGCAAATGGTGTCATTATTAACATAATACAACAGCGGAGCAAGTGCTCATACCATTAGACGATGCAATTATTTTCCTTTGTTTCTTTGCTCTTGCATTTTATTGGAAATAGCTTGGCTTTTATTTAGCAATATTCTAGAGTAAGTTATCCTCAGTTGGGACCAATTTTTCCGCAAGAGGTCGATCCCGCGACAGAAGACCGACTCATCTTTAAAAGCTATCGAGGAAGCAAAACATTTAGCAGATGTCTCCGACGTTCATTACGTATGGCATCGAACTTTTACGTTTTCATAATTTCCCAGCCTCCGAATTTCATACCAATATCGTCAACATTGAATGCGGCGAGTTTGTTGGCTTTCACCTAATAAACTTTTCACTTTTCAATTCATTATACTCGCAACTACTTGTAGTACAGGACAGTACACTAAGTGTGCCTGGACGTAGGTAACACAGAAGAGAATCATGTACTCAATCGATCTAAGCTTGTCTGTACATCTGTCTGCCCATGTGCTCTTGTGTTCTACCAACGGGTCGCAACTTTTGAGACATAGGCTGTATCTTGAACACAATTTTACATGGGCAGAGATCAGACCGACAGGCTTAGACCGATTCAGAAAGTGGTTCTGACCGGTTCGATCGACATTATAAGAGTTGGGTCTATGTTAAGCCCTTCTGCGTGTTACATACGTCCCTATACTACAGTGGGTGTTGGACATGAAAAGAGACGATAATGAAATCAAACCTTAAGCAAACGAAACCGATGAAAACGCTACCATTAGTATGGAATCATCAAAACGTAAAAACTTTTATTTTAAATTTTCTATTAGAAGCCGTTGTTTTTTTCTTTCTCAGTTTCGTCAGCTCATTTCCCATAGACTTGTTTTTCTTTTTGCAGAAAATAAACAAAATTTGCAAATGAATGCAGGAATTATCTCTAAATCGATTTAAAACTTTTCAAAGAAATTATTGTCTTCTCCGAGTTTCGTTCCATATTCAGATTTCATAGAATTTTGAAAGGAAAAGAAAAATTCATACAAAGCATAATTTCTTAAGTAGTAAATGTAAACTTTGACGTCATAACAGTTGCTCGCATACTAATCGGTTTCAACGGCATTTCCAGTTTCCCCAACAAATTGTCACGTCTGGCAAATAATTTGAATTTTTTCTTTCTGTTCTTTTTCTTTATCATCCTTTCGGTCCGTTAAAAAATGCTGTCTTTGTTTTTTCTCTTTTTGCATTTAATATTTCTGTTTTTGTTATATAAATCGAGTCATTTTGCGTTCGCCACGCACGTATACGTGCGTGCATGCATGTGGCCGGCCGTATGCGCGTCGTAAATTTAATATTAAATATTTTATAATTAGGGGGTACTTTTGTTTGTTTGTGTTTTGTTTTTTGTTTTTTGTTTTTGCTTTTTTTTTTTCGCTGCCGTAGCCTTAAAAACCATAAATATTATTTAATTTTAAAACCACAATTAAAATATCAAGTCTGACCTCAATTAATGGGCTATAAATTCGATTTATTCTGGTGTTCTGCTGGGAGTTGATATGGCATAAAACGCACATAGTAGATAGAAAACCTAAACGAAACTTCAAGCTATAACTTGTAATTAAAAAAATTAAAAGGCATTTTATTGTTAAGCACTGATTAAGTAAAATGAAAACAAAATAAAATACGTTGAGTGGGCTTTCTAGAAATCGTTAAACGCTTGTGGGTTGTTGGGTTGTGGGCCGACACAGTGAGCAAAGATAATCATTTATGGAAAATAATATTCGCCTTTGTTCGGTAGACTTTTTCCTAGTTTTCCAGGCAACGCGCTATAAATCTGTTGCTATGAAAATTTTAATATTTTTCTGATTTTAAAAAATTTCATGAGTTAGTGTTCAAAGGCTACGCTCGAAATTAGCGAGTGGGCGCCAATATAATGCTCGCGGCCTCGTGGCAATGTAGTGTACTTAACCAATTTTATTGGTTAATTCCGGTCGTTGTTTTTATATCGTAGACAACTTGTGGTACGAGGGTGGATTAAGTTTGTGAGGATGTATGCAACGCCTAGAAGGGCTTGACATACACCTACCTTTTATTCTATCGATCGATTCAGCATCACTCTTGAATTTAATCTAAGCTTGTCCGTCCAAGTGTCCCTCTGGTTTTCTTCTGTTTAACCTACACGCCGCAATTTATTGAGATATTTTGATAAAATTTGGTGCACCGACGATTTTAGCCCAACGCTATTGCAAACGATTCGGATCGATTCACTTTTTCACCACCACTTTATTTTGAAAAGTCTTCATATATGGAACTGTACGAGGCAAAGTCATGTGGGCTATTTAATGATACACTTTGTCCTTGTAGTCTTTCCATTTAATAATTTACCAATTTTCCGAACGCGGAATACTCTTATAATGGACGGGAACGTTTTCACTTCATTAAGCGTATTGTTGGCGTCTTAAATTAGAAATTGTGGGACGTCTACTAGCTTCAATTACCGTTTTGGGATTGCATTGCTTTCCTTACTCGTTGCACATCGTTTCGATCGGATCAGAAGTGATCCGGGACCTGATTGTCAAAATCGAATTGCACCTGTGCAAAAATGGAAAAAATCGCGCACTCCTACTCAATATCAGAAAGAGTATGAAAATTTCATTCTTTTGTCAAATCGTTTACAGGCACCCAGAGAAAAGCTCCACAGAGACACAATAAAGTCTACATATTACTGATTAGGATCAAGTGTAAGTCGTTCTACACATGTTTGTTAGTCCGTCTATCAATCTGTCTGTTACTTACTGCGGTAAACGTATTCATGGTCGCAAGAATCGAAGTATCCGGTTCGGATACATATGAATTTTCACTTTTACTCTATAAAAATGGAAAAAATCAGTCACGTTCATCCAACATTTCAGAATGCGAAAATTTGATTGTTGCCTCTTCTTAAGTCTTTTTTAGAATAACGATACAGTAGCAGGCGAATATGATTTTCTCACTTCTTTCTTTATATATTTATTTCTATTTTTTTTCTTTTATTATATTTTTTTTCTGAGGCAAATGGAAACTTTGTTGCCAAATTAAGTGGAGAAAATAAATAAGGTTATGTATAAATTTTAAACATTGAAACATAGTTTTCAGCTGGAAGAACTACTTAATGTGTTTATAAATATTTATGAGAATACTTCCGTCTCCTATTACAGCTTATCTTTACTACAGATTTTCTTAATTTACTTACACAACAATGTATCCTTGTTGTAGCACAACTATATTACCGATGCCTGCTTGCTTGCAAATGTGGAGACATTTAAAACTTAATGGTGTAATCTTAATATTCTCTGAATACATTTACGTGTATCTATAGACATAACATACAACATATGTTTAAAAGCCTCATAAAATAAACAAACTTGAGTATAGGATAGACACAAAATATTTGCAGGCGTGTTTGTGTGCGTGTTCTCATAGCGGCATTCATTCGCAACGGAATTGTTTAAGTAAAGTCTCAAAGTTGTTCAAAGTATACCAAATAAAACTTTGTCTCCTACAACCATTTTATGCTTTTCAATATGAACTGTTGACGATAAAGTGTTGAGTTCCTTTTCTTTTTGTTTGTGTTTACTTTCCGTTTTTTTTTTTTTTTTTACGCATATGTTCAATTTTTAAATGTAATTGTGTAGAAAGAATTAGTTAGCAGATGCCATAACAATTTTTAAAAATTAATTAAATAATTGAAAAGAAAAAAATTATTTTGAAAACTTATTGAAGTAGAATTAAAGAACGGTTTTTTATTATTCTTACTTTTTTTAATTAAATTTTGTGCATTTTTTCAAACATTAAGAAAGAATAAGTGGAAACACCATGATGGGTGACGGACCACCATTAGATAACCTGCGGTTATCCATCCTACAGTTATCCATATTTCGACTTTTTAAAATAAGGCATTATGTGAGTAGTGGTCGATAAAGTGATCCGATCCAAAACATTTCCCAATAGCAGTCGTCCCTGGGCCCAAAACACGTCGGTGTACCAAATAATATGAAACACACAAGGAAACAAGACGGACAGAGGAACAGACAGATAAGCGTCACCCAAAATTCGGAAATTGATTCTGAATCGATCGGTATAATAAAAGTTGGCTTTATCGCAAGTCCTTTCTTGCGTTGCATACAGCCACACACACTAAATATACCTTTGTAACACAAGCGGGCATACATACACTAAATCTACTTACATCATCATATATTAAAATTTATTTCATTGTAAAAAAAAAAAGAAAAAATGAAAGCTATTAAAATCCCTAAAAATATGCTTTAAATTTATAAGAAGTATTCGCTTAACTTCAGATGAATTTTGTGAGGAATATCCTCATAACTTAATGCCTACTCCGGGCTATTGGATTGAATGTTCTCGTCAAAAAATCGCTTTACCATCCGCACACACTATTTGGGATGAAAGTGACTCGGAACATGAGGATATGCGTGGGGCAAGTTCCAGTGAGGCTCACATGGATCGAGAATGTAACGATTTGTATGAGGATGATGAAGACTCCGAAGCAACGCCTAGGTAAAGAAGTTCTTTTCTTTTGATTTTGAAATTAAATTTACATCACACCCTAAATTTAATTAATTTAATTTTGACTGTTTTCTTTCAGTCCTCGAAAGAAGACTACAATTGAAGAACAATGGGAACAAAATGGCTGTTTTGAACTTATCTCTGTCGAACAAGAAACATACGAGAAGTACTTCTACGGCACCGAACATTGGAATTATTTCACCAGTGACGAAGACCTTGGTCCTGTGATTCTATCAATTAAACAGGAAACCCTAAATGGACGAGATCAGTTTCGTATATTAGTTAGAGCTGGTTCATATACCGTACACGGTCTTATACCTGCCTCTTGTGTATTCGCTGATAGGTAATCGCAAAGGAATACGAAAATCGAAGTTCAAATGGAAATAATTGAAAATAATTTTCTGATAGATATAATCGGGAGGAAGTAGTTAGATCCCTAGGTAAAGAAGTTAACCTAAATCCTCCTTTAACTTTAGGCCAATTGCCGGATACGCCGGAAGAGTTACTAAAATTAGATCAAGTAAGTGTTAGTCAAAAAGAGGTAAAATCAATTGTAAAACTCTTTTCTGTCATTGCCACGAACGATGGCATAAAAAACGAAGGAAAGATTTCTTGCCAAGGACATAAATATACGTTCAACGTTTCACTTGTAGTCTTATAGGCTGCTACTTTAAAAATCTGAACAATAAATCAACCGAATGACAGCACACAGAACGGCGAAAATAATGGATCGGTGAAAAGATGAATAAGTAAAATGAAGGGCGGTGTAAAAGACAGATAAGATAAAGAAGAAGAGAGATAAATGAAAATACGGATATTGATCCGGATAGATGGGCTGGACAATGGAATAGCGAAAATACGTACAAACGGGTGGACGGGACAACGGGCAGGCATGGCAAAGAATAGGCATAGCAAACGACGAGAAAATCGGAAAATGGTAAATGAACAATCAGTTCGTAAGACGGGCAAGTGTGGGAAGGTCAAGGCAAGTAGTGGGCAGCATCTAAGGAAAAATAACACGAAGATCGTAAAAGTAGACTGACAAAGAAACATGGGACGGACGGAAGTCAAGAAGTGCAGCTGGGAAAGAGACCGAGGAGGAGGAAGAGGGGCGTAGGGCAAAGAACCGATTGACTGAAACACAGGCCGAGTAAAAAGTCGAGAAGACAAAGGGCGTACAAACCAAAAAAAGCGAATAATATACAAAATAAACGAAGGAAAGAACTGCAAACGGACATCAGAACTTTAGATCAAAAAGGCGCACATCCACTCAGGCCCTATGAACAGCGATAGGGGGAGTGGAAGGGAGGAAGAACGAGCACCGTTAAACATCAGAGTAAGATAAACGGAATATTTATTTGTTGGCCTATAAACAGCATTGCTCGGGAAATTTGCAATCGATTTCTGTCATTTTTACTAGTTTATAACAATTTTCAATGACCGCCTCTTTTCATAATAAATTTGATGAATTTTTCAATGAAAAATATATGTATAACAATAGGTCTTTATAAAATCTGAACTAAAAGTTGGGGTCATATATGTAAAGGAGGACCAATATACGGAAGAGCAAATATTAGACAATAATGAAAATTCACTATTATTTGATGAGTTTCTAACACTGTTGGGCGATCGTGTTAGACTAAAGGGTTTCGATAAATACAAAGGTGGCCTTGATACAGTACATGATTTAACAGGTAAAAAATATCTCAAATATATATACAAACAAACAAAATTGTATAAAATAATTTATCGGCCGTCGCTACAGGATTGTACTCGGTTTATACCAATTGGCGTAGCATTGAGATAATGTTTCATGTTTCGACGCTACTGCCTTATGAGAAGCATGATCCACAAAAGTTACAAAGGAAACGGCATATAGGTAACGATATTGTATGCGTGGTATTCCTAGAAGCTGATAACACCAGATTCAGTCCGGCCTGTATAAAAAGTCATTTTCTCCATACGTTCATATTGGTGAGGGTGTCAGCTAGAATAAAACATAAACCCACCCGTTACGAAGTGTCGGTGGTTACAAGAGACGAAGTGGGTGCCTACAAACCTTATCTTTGGGAGCAATCGGTCTTTGAAAAGGGACCAATGTTTAGGTACGTTGTACTGTAATTAATAAAGATCCTTGTCTTGTTTGTGCTCGTTTCTCCTTTAATTGCCTCATTATAAACGTACGCAGAGAATGGCTGCTAACTAAGATAGTAAATGGCGAACGGGCTTCATATTCGGCACCGAAATTTGCCCGTATGCAAGAGCGTACACGTTCACAAATGTTAGAAGATTTGGTTATGAATTTATCAAATCATGCTGAGACAGGACAAATACCAAAACCATATCGTCGTGGCTCTTGGCGACCCATCGGTGAGGATGAATATAGAAAAATGTTGCATGCAAGAGTTTTAGTCACAATGGCAACACCGCCGCCACTCACACCTTCATCACCGACCATGGATGTTGAGGGGTGCTGTGGCCGCCTTTATGTGCAACATAGTATGTAAAAAAGGGAGAGACTTTCAAAAATATCCGAAAAAACATAAGAGAAAAAAAAATTACATTTATTTTAATTGTAATGAATCCCTAGCCAATCTCCAAGCACATGCCCTCTATGTATGTATGTATGTATGTGTGTCATTGATTACATCTTGTTTGATTGCAGTTATTTATTACAACCTCCTACTCGGCTTGTATTAATGGCATATTAAGCTTGCGTGCATGTATGCAACGCCGACAAGAACTTGACATAGAACCAACTTTTATTATATCGATCAAATCAAAAAGCAAAACATTTTCTGAATCGATTTAAGCGTGCCCGTCCGTCTATGGGTCTGATGTCTGTCTAAGCATTTTTATGTTTAGCCTACAGATCGCAATTCGCGAGAAATTTCTGATACGAACCTACATTCGCTCAACGACAAACGCTAATGAGAACGAATTAAGTCGAAAGAATTTTACAATCGGCTAACTTGGAAAAACTAGTTATATGAGAAAAACCTCCGTTTTTTAATATTTCCCAATGGAAATGAGCAGAAACTCGCAATAGATCGGCATACCTGTCATGAATATTAGAAATTTGAATGTGATGGCACCAATTTTTTCAGAATCCTTGAGTAGTGAACGTTCTTACAGAAATAATCCTTTATATGGCTCAAAGCAAAGTTAAAATTTTTGTAAATTATTGTATAGTGAAAACTGGTCCAAAATATATATTTTCGACCAATCTCTCCCACAGAAGGGACATATACTTTGTATAGCAATATGATCTGACGAATAAAAATTTGTCAAAAACAGTTATATGTCATCTGAACCTGCTCTACTAAGTTTGGATCATAAGAGCCTATTTTTTCTCCCCCTTTCCAATGGAAGGCTCATCATGAAAAGGTAAATGTATTAAGCGATGTGGTGTGGGGTATTTAATGATCGGCTTTGCCTGACTTAGCGCTTTCACGTGCTATGATTACTATTGGTTATGGCCGCAGACACTATTTTATGTTCTTTTTTGTTTGTCATTCCCTTATATACTCATAGCTTGAAGCAAGGAAAAATTCCTTTATTTTTGCATAAGTACGTAGTAGATATGTGTATTCCTAAATGCCTTAATCAAATTTTATTCATATGAATTCGTTCTTTTTTTCCTTTTTTTATTTCTTCTCTGAGTAGATCTTCGATAACCATATGATTAATGAGCTGAAAGCAAAAGGAACGCAAAAGTAAAAATCTTGAAAATTTCACAAGAAATGCTTGCCATGCGCTTGCAGTCCTATAAAAAATGATAAATTATCTTGAAATTTGTATTTGTGTTGTTCTGCAAACAAATGCTTATCTTAGACATAATGCCAAGTCTTTTAAAGTATTCAGTTCTCCGTTCAGTCTTTTAAACTTAAGCGATTTATGTGAGAAATGGCTCAGAATATTTCCGCGTAGGTTGGAACTGCACATATATTTCATGAGCTATATCCCCGTCATCGTCCAAGCAACGATCAAAAAATGAAGAACGTCTCCAGACAGCACTCAAAACGATTCCACAAACGACACGAAATCTTAGATCGATCGGGCGAATCACATCCATTTTCACTTTTTCCGCAACGTTTTACATTCTGCTTGAATTTTCTCGAAAAAAAAGAACCTGACTTAACCGACTTTGAATTTCTCGCTCGTCAAAAATATATAAAATACTTCTAACATGCCCTTCTGTATATTGCAAATGGAACGACAAATCTAAGTTTTAACTTGAAATTTGCGTGATTCGAGCCGCTGCTTATCTTTTGAAACAATCGAAACTATATCGCGGATCGATCATATCGTTCTGCATCGATCTTTCTGAGTAAGAATCGAATGACGCACGCATTTGCTGTCAATGCATTTCCGTCTTGACTATTTCGGCCAGTTTCGCAGTTTACCCATGATTGAAAAATAGCAGTGTATTCAGTTTTGTCAAAACACTTGCAGGACCGAGAAGGACGTTTCACGGATCCTATAAGCGTGTCAATAATATTCATAACAAACACTCTCCCACGCTCACTTGCAGTTTGGCGTCATAACCTGCGAACAGCTCTGTTTCAAATGAAAAAATATCGGTTGTTGCTCATCGCTCGTACACCACCAGTAATAAATATTTCCATAGATATTCAATGGCCAATCCTGCAGTACCAGCCCAAAAATGGGCAAGGATCACCGAACTCTATCCCCTATACTATAAACTATCGAAATATAATTTTTCTTGTTCGTTTGTGCAACACAGAGAGTGCGTGTAGAAGATTCGGACAAAGACTAACTAACATTGTTAAATAACTCTACCCGTATGTGCTATCTACTACCGTCTGCACTGTGATATCGATTAGTCACAGTTGTCATATAATCGGAGGAAGCAAATAATTCTCACTTCAATAACTAATATAATAAATCAACATAAGACAATTCACGATATTGTTTCCAATACATAAGTTAGTAGTCACATAGTCGACCCCACCATAAAGTGACTGCATCGGGGCATTGCACACAACCGCACAAAGTTATTATAATATACCCTTGCACTATAAGCAGCGGTGGTGTAGGGTACAAAAGAAAAAAATGCTTATGATATTTACGTTAATTCAGCCAAAAGTAATTGTGGTACGAAAATGAGCCAGAATTCCAAACAAAAACTTGCTTAATTGACGCTGTCACTCCGACCGCAACGATATACTTCAGACTTGTGAAACAGCCAGTGTATTTAGAAGTTGCTTCAGCAAACTCAACAACACGCAAACGATGATTTACTTGTTAGCGCCAAAAAGACTTTGTGCTCTCGCCAGCTAATCCTTGTTGTTGAATTGTAATGCGGCTGCGGAAGTAAACACTCGCTAAGGAACACTCCCACTCCCTCATCTTTCAGATAAGATCGGGTACAGAAAGAAGCTTGATATTTCGGAACTACACGACTGAGAATCATTGCTGACCGATAACGGGCACGGGAGTGGAGACCATATTGACGCCACGTAAAGTAATGCTTTACGATTGGTGAGATTGGAAGGCAATCATGCATCTCGACTTGCTCCAGCGTAGTGCTATAATGATATTCTACTCACCACTGTCGAAAAGTAAAGGCGTTTAAGACGCGCAATTGAAATGAAGCGTCCACTAAGCATCGATAGAAATGTCGTTGTGTTCTGCCGAAGCAACGTCAGACGATGCACATTTTTTAACCCTTTGGTAAAAATTGCGAGAACTCGGCTGACAAGTTTTAATCCATGCACAGTATAGTTCGGCTCATCCGTCTACCATTCGTTTCGCTCTCCGCAGAATCCTCTTAAGTATCACTGCACTTTTCGCCCAGAACTACTAGAAATATATCAAAAGTTTATCAATCAAAACCATACACGCATATAGTTAGACGAAGTTCATGTAAATAATATAAGGAAAATATATACGGATTTTCATCAAAAGATGACACAAACTTTTTCCTCCGATCTCACGATGTTAAACCTTTCACTACATATGTTTCCTTCACATTTGAATGTTGCTCCCTTTAACATACTGGCTGGATGGCATGCTTCATTCATTTCCGTTTTTCTTCATTATCCTTTCTCGTTTTTTTGCTTTCACCATTCACGTTTACCTTACTAAGAACACTTGAACTTTTTTTAAACTTTAGGACACATGAGGCCTTCTTCGCCACTGTTGGATTCAGTGCGCGATCAATTTGAGGATTACGATCAATTAGCTAAAGATTTTACTAGAGTATTTCTCAATGAAGAACCATCGTGCCTACAAAACTCTCATCTATTTGACGTTGTGTTTCTAGTCGGGCAATCGAAACAGAAAGCCCGCTTTATTGGCGTACGGGCCATACTCGGCGTTCGAAGTCGAGTTTTTCAGGTGCAATCAATTCATTCATTCGCTGTTATGAGCGTGCAAGAATACATATGCATACGTATGTTTATTAAATAGGAAATGTTATACGGTATACAGACTGGATTCGGTTCACCTCAAATACCAGTTGCTGAAATATTCGCGCGGCCGGCGCCTTCATTGGTTTCACCACAAAATCAAAAGCCAAAGAGTAATAATTATTTAACGGTACCGGATTCAGATACAATGCGACCGAAAAGTGTTCCTTCCTCGCCTATGGTTAAGCGAGCATTTTCGCGCTTAGGCACCATCACTGCCGGCTGGGGTCGATCGATACGCAGCAAGAATGCAAATCAACTGAATCCCGAAGACAAAAAGAAATGGATCTCGTCGACAGATTGTTCGAGTAAGAGTTTGAATTTATTGCAAGACAAATATATCGATGTGTGTGTTTTTTCCGAATTTTTCTTGTTTTTTTTTCTGTGGTTATTTTCCATCCTTTGTATGTATGTGTGTGTAACAAAAAAAAAAAAAAACGATAAAAACACAACAAAATGTCGTGTGTTTATGCTGTCTCTGCGTGATCCTACATATAACACGTTGTCTTTCCGGGTATTTGGAAATCGCTAAAAACGAAATTTTATTGTAATGAAAATTTAAATTAAAAATCTTCTCCTTTTTTGCTCTTAACTTACTTTGAACATTTGTTTTGTTTTTCTTTCTTTTGTTTCTTTACATAAATCCGCACCAACACGATCTTATTTTCCGCATTTGAATTCTCCCAAACACTTTTTTTTTTCAAATTCACTGCGTAATCGAAACGAAAAATTTTTGTTAATCCATTCGAAATGCATTTACTTGTAAATTCTTATTTTTTTTTTTTTTGATAAATCAAAAAATTTGGTTGCAAATCACTCACTATTTGCTCACTTTACGCTAATATTTTCCGTAATGTTCCATAATTAATAAAAACAATGATTTTTTCGAACTCGTGTATTTAAAAAAAAAAATCCTTTTTTGTTTTTGCGTTTTTAAAAATTATCCCTGTTGAACTTACTTTGAAATTCGTGTTATTTAAATTACAAAAATTAATAATAATTATTACAATTTAAAAAAAAAAATCTTTTTTTTACATTTTCAACAATTTTTACCACTAATCTTATTTTGAAAAAAAAATGTTCATAATGATTAAAAAACAAAAATTTTTTTATTAATTTTAATTATTTCTGTTTATCCAAAAAAAAAAAAAAAAAATTTCAATTTAAAAATGTTTTTTTTTATATTTACTTTTAAAACTTACTAACTAAACTCCCTGTTAAATGAAAATAAAAAACTTTGCAATTCATTTGCAACATTCTTTGTTAACAAAACTATTACGAGACTTGCCGTTTATTTTTATTCTGTAAAAATGTTTTCGAAAAATTTGTAACCAAACACAATTTTCCTAATCGACTTTATATATATATTTTTTTAATTTTCTTGTATTAAAAATATTTATTTAAATATTTAAAAAAATTTTTTTGTTTGCTAAAAAAAAACCGAAAATCTTGGCCGACTTATGACCTTGTAATTGGCCAACATGTGAAATTATTTTTACCCCAATTCTCCTCCGCATCACCCCAACAAAAAACACTGCAACTTTATACTGTACACAACAATTTATTTCTGTTATAATATCTGACTCGTTTGACGCGTATATGATAATTTATTTTTATTTATATTTCAAAATTCACGGTCATCTTATCACCCCTGCTGCTCGCTCCTTTATTTATTTATTTGTTTCTTTTTTCTCATTTTTTTCATTTTTTTTCGAAATCCACCTCGAAAATGATTTTTTTTAATTTTCTGTTCTCTTTTTCTCGACCGTTTATATTACCTTACATTTAAAATTTGAGGAATATAATTTTAATACTCTTGACTTATTTTATATGTACATTTTCCAAAACTAATCCAAAACCATATTTCAATTTAATACCAATTCTATCACAACAAATTCTCTGATTGTTTTGATTGTTTTTCTGTTAATCATTTTATAAAATCTACGTCTACTTCACTGCATTACTACCACTTACTTGAATCGTTATCTATTATGTGGGGAATCTTTATCATGTTTATTTGTACCTATACTTATCCATTCATGGCTTTTTTTCTTTAATTTTAAACTTTAATTTATATCACATATATATGATTTTGAAAATAAAAAATCTGGCAAAAAAAAAAACAAAAAACTTTAGACAGAGACAGCAAAGAGAAGGATAAGGATAAAGCTACCGCCAATCAATTGGCTGTGCCGCGTTTGTCGGTGTGTGCCGACGCTCAAAAGGTGGATCGCGCAAAATTGGCTCAGACCGAATTCACTATAATCGAATTTGATCCGGAGACATTTCGTGTTTTGCTTGATTACTTGCATACGGGTACATGTCCTCTGACCTGCGTTTCCATACCAGGTAATTATAGCATATATATATAAAAAAAAGGAGAACATGTTAAACGGTTTTTTAAATCGCAAATGTCTTAGGCCTTCTTTGCGCTGCTGAACATTACGATTTACCCGAGTTGTTGCAGGCTTGTTTCCATCATTGCAAGCAATTTATGCGCATTGAGGTTTGTTGCCCTATGCTAATCTCGTTGGAAAACTATTACTGGCGCTACACGTCGGCTTCTGAATTAGTTAACATGATCTTGTCGTTTGTTGAGAATAAAGCCCACGGTCTCTTCAAGTGCTCCGAATTTTTGAACCTTTCCGAATCCATGGTACAAATGATAATGTGCCGCGAGTTGCAATGCCCGGAAATACGAAAATTTGAAGCGATGCTGGCCTGGGCCAAACATAAGGTAGCGAAAATGAAAAATCATCCAAGCAAAGATACCCAATTCGAATTCGAATGCATTATGGAGCGTTTGACACGCGATTTAAATTTATGCCGCATATCACCAAGCGAACTATTGTCGATAGTTTTACCTTCGAAAGCGTTGAAGAACGAGCGTATTATGGAGACTTTAATGATGCAAGTGAATTTGGGTACTTATCGAATGCAGGAATTAGACGAATACCGTCAACAATTACGCAGTCAAGATTCAACTGAGGCGACAGTGCAGGTCCATCGGGGTGGATGAGATAGTAAGAATGTTAGTTTCGATTTTGATAGAGGCACTAGGATAATAATGACGACACGGGGTAGTTCCTCAAAAGCATACGATTCTATGGCTGACGATGAAGTCGAAATGTATGCTAGTTTTGAAGCTACTCCAAGCACAAGTCGTATAGCTGCTCAAATGCAAGCAGCAAAAGATGCTAGACGTAGACGTTGGGCGGGCGATGGTGCTTCAGCTGGCAACAGTAGTGATGCGGGCAGTAGCAGTGGAGGCGGAGGTGGTAGTGGGTTACGTTAAACGACTTATTGAACAAAAGAGAAATTCAACTCCGACCCCCACTGTTCTTTCTACTACTAAATGACTCAACAAATGTATGAAGGGAAGTGCAAAAATTGAAAATCCAACAAAAAAAAAACAGTAAAAACAGTAAAAACAAAGCAAAAAATCGAAACTAATATATTTTTAACTGTTTTATCCACTCCTTGGAAATACAACTACCAACAACAATAACAACTCAAAGATTTGTACAGTAGTTTAGTTATATTAAAGAAATATTTAAAAAGATTTATATATATATATATACAAAAATGTTAAAACAAATAAAAAAAGAAAAAGAGAAAAAACATTTAAAGCGCTTATACTTGAAATATTAAAAAGACTAACAAAAAAACTAAGACAAATTTACGAGATAAATTACATTTTTAACTTAAATATAAAAATTAAAATTTTTTTATAAATGTGAGAAAAGATCTTAAAGAAAAATCGAAAAAAAAAACCAAACAAGTGAAAACACTACAGTTGGCCATAGCCCGCCATTAAATACCTTACACTACTTTGTTCAAAAAGTCATTCATACAATCACAAATAGATGGTGCAATCAGAAAATTAGTCCGATCCGATCCGAACCATTTCCAATAATCCGAACGGGCTGAAATACATTAGTGTACCAAATTCCATCAAAATATGTCAAAAATGGTGACAAGAACACAAAATGGACAGACGGACAGATAGACAGAAAAGCTTAAATCGATCAACAGAATGACTGTAATTCGATCAGTATTATAAAAGAATAATATGTTGCATACATCTGCACAAACTTAATACACCCTTGTGCCACACAAATGGTGTAGGTATACGAAGTGGTATACGAAGACACAGAACAACAAAACCCAGAAAAAGTAAAAACCGAAACTTTTATAAAATAATATAATAAGAAAAGAAACGGATAAATTTTTATTTAGCCCAAGCTAAATATTGTATACCCACCCCCGCCCCGCATCTACTGAGCATGAACTAACTATGGGGAGAATTTCTTAACTTTTTTAAGCATTCTCCAGAAGTTCACGACTGGAATGCAAATTGAAAAAATGTTAAAATTTCTTACTTATTTGACATTAAAACCTTTCCACTTAGAAATGCATTTCACTGAGCTTTATTTCTTTACCTTTTAGCCATCGTCCCTCATCTCTCCGCATCCTACTATAATGAATTCAGTAAACTTTCTTAGGGTTTATTCTTTATCATTGTTCCTTTCCCTATAGAACTGTCCCTGCTCTATGCAGCGCCTCTCTCAGCTCTTCATTTTTCTTAGGAAATAATCCCGACAACTTGATTACAAACACGCAATTGTCAAAGTTCACTCTTTCCACATTTATTACCCATGATTGGAAAAGCCGCTCACTACCGAACTAAGAGAGCTTATTTGCCTAGCATCGTCTCTCTCCACACATTCGGCATACGTGCCAGAGAAGTTTGGGAAACTTTGAAGAGACAACTAGCAGCAAATCTTGTCTTTTTCTGCTCAGCTTTAGCCTTACAAGGTTATGGTTTTTTCTGAGCATTCAAAAGAGCATTCGTTTTTAGTTTTACGGATGTGTACTTTTCGAACATAACAGATGTTAGCGGATTCTTGCGGAAAACTAAATGAACGATATGGTCCTATATCCGCCACTGGCCCCTGCCAAAGAAGTTCGGCTTGCGTTATCACATGCCCCCAAAGTCGAATCTAGCCTAATGTACCCACTGTGTGTGTATTGGGCGTAAATAAAATGAAATAATAAACGTAAACAAAATCTTAAGAGAACAAATAAACAAATGTAGAATGTTTGCCAACTGAATTTTTTTCCTAAAACAAAGAACAGAAATTAAAAAAAAAACAAAAAATTAATGTTAAATTATACATGTTAAAATTTATATAAGATTAATAAAACAATTAAGAATTTTTTAAATGTTGAGTGTGTTGAAGATGCATAAAAAATTTTCTATGTTAACAAAAATTCCAAAAGCAAAAAAAGAAAAACGCAAAACGAAAAACAAAATTTAACCCAAAATACAAAAAATTATATTAAAATTTAAAATTATAAAAGAAAATATTTATAATTATTTATACACAAGAAAGCTGATAAGAAAAATACCTAACATTATATATACACATCTATTGTTTACACTCAAACAAAAATTTATAACAAAAAGAGAAAGAAACTAAAACAGAACTTTATGACATTACAAGCTAATAAATGATTTAAAAAAAAAATAAATAAATAAAAAGGAAAATAAAATGTTATCATCAATAGTTTGACACCATTCAACGATAGAGAGAGAGAGAGAGAGAGAGAGAGAGAGAGAGAGAGATAGTGGGAGATAGATAGATAAAGGGAGAGAGAGAGAGAGAGAGAGAGAAATTACATGAATTATAGTTAAAAAAAAAAAAATAAAAAATTATTATTTAAAAAAAATCCAACACATATTCTAAAGACAATTGCATGTCCAAAGCAAAACTAGTAAAAAAAGCTACTTGCAACAACCAACCTTAACTTAACTAATAATACTAACAATAACAACACACAGCATAATTTTTCGGTCCACACTTATTACCTAGAATTTTTTGATAAATTGCAGCTCTGTTCATCGCTAAAAACCTAAGATAACCGAACTTCCAAATTGTACTTAACTAAGTTGTAATTGACTTTCAACAGAAACTCATATATATATATATATATAAATAATAATAGTTTTCTATTACAAATGTCTGATGGGAGGGGAAAATTGCCTAAAGTTTTTATTTTGTGAACTGCAATATGAAGACAACAGCAACAACCAAGAGAAACAGCTCATCAAAAAATGTTTGTGTACTTAATAATAGATTAAAATATTTATAAGAAGAAGAAAATTTAAAAACCACAAAAAAATATATTTAAAATTATTTATAATAATAGAAAAATTTTAAAGTAAAAAATCCAACAACAAAAAACAATTTAATTTAATGAAATTATTATAATTGAAATTTCAAACGAAACCCACCAATAATATATGTAAAGAGATGTAATAATAATTTGTATACACATGTTTTCAATTTAATTACGCTGAGACTTTAACAGTAATAAGAAAAGAATTTCAGAAAGTTAATAAAGCATCAGAAAATGTCGGCAATGATCGACCTTCTCTTATACCCTCACCTTATGACATAAGTAATCGATCACTTTCCAACTAAAGCGAAAGTGAAGTGAAGCGATTACAAAGCAAACATGTATATAGGGTGTCCCAAGGTCTACGCAACATTCCGATTTGCAACCATTTGAGTGCTAAAGGTTTGGCATCTACCAAAAAACAAGTTGCAGTGAAGTGGAGCATTACACGAAAGAGCAACGCAACAATTTAAGCGATAATGTGAATAAATAATAACGAATACGTGAAAAGAATATGAGCCAATGATAAATTTTTCAAAATGCATGATATGTGTGAAGACTAGTGGATATTGAATAAACGTAGAAGAAGAGAGAAAAAAGTGAAAACATTATTGTTGGGCAAAGCCGACCCTTAAATACCCCACACCCGTTCTGGTAATAATACACCACAAATGACACATTACTTCCGTGCAAGGACATATATTTCATGAGAGACCGCATATTGGAGGACGCTTAAAGCGTCGCATGACGTGGAAGTGAAAATTAGACTTCCTCTCCATAGGCGTGCTTGTTCTTCATGACAACCTCTACATATGTTAGAGTCAAAAAAGGGACCTGTTTGATTAAAATCCCCAACTGATTTCCCTGCTAAACTACTACTCTCTCTGTTGACCAATTTTCGTTATAAAATGTTAAAAACTAAACCTTTTTCCGCAGGGCTTACTAGTCATGATGAAACTTATATGCCGTGAGGTGCAAGTAATAGACCCATATTGTCGGCTTACATGCCGCTATATCTGTATGAGTTCCTATAAAATGACTTACGGTTTGTGTGGTAGGCAAGCAACTTTTAACCTACTCCACTTAACCTAATCCGCTGTCAGTAAAGCAAGATCTATGTTGGGTCCCATTAAGCGCTGAGCTCGTGAATTTAAAGATCCATACATTGCGAAAAAACTGTTTATGGCGTTAGTTAGACCAATAGTGGAATATACAGGGGGGTGTGGCCTGCGTTCTGTCGTTGCTTTAGGGAAGTGATTGACGCGATGCAAAAAACAACTCCCGCTTTTTGCATTAAAGCACCTGCCATTAGACCCCGTGTAACCTCAACACCACATGAAGATAAATTACTATTGATAGCGTTACCCTTCCTGGAGAAATGTCGGCTTACACTTGAGATCTCATTCTTGGTAGAATTGATCATAGGATCTATTGATTCGAATGCCCTGTTGTGTGAAATCTACATAAATGCTGCAGCTCTAGACGCTATCAGTTTATAAAGCTTTGCCAAGGTAGAAGCATTTATAAATTATTGACCCCATTTAAGTTTCTTAGCAAGAATTTAAATAGGGTTCACAACCTAATTGATACATCTGATTCAATGCCAGACTTAAAACGCTCATCGCCACATGTCATACGTTAATGATAGTAATCAATAAAAATGGGTTCAGCGTGACTACTTGTGAACGCTGATGTAGTGGAGTTGAAGCAAGGATGGTGCTCCAGTATTGTTAAATTACATTTTACTGGAATATGAATTTATATAACAGATCTATATCTATATAATTGGTTTTGGCTAAGCCTTCTGGTGTGATAATGTTGACTTATTGTGGCTTGTATAGTTGTTTACAAATAGCCTGATTTAGCCTATGTTTATGTAGTTGAATTGAAAAATGATTCAATAAATAATAATAAATGAAAAAATAGTAATAATAACTGGAGCCTGTACGTTGTGTATAAGGAAGCAAGATGGACAGACGGGCAGATAAGCGAAGATAAGATTCGAAACGTGACTCTGAGTCGGTCGGCATAATAAACGATGGGCTATCCCAGTTCCTTCTGGGTGTTGCCTACACCCACACAAACATTGTACCACAAAAATAGTGTAGGGTATAAAAAAGACAACGAAAATGGGATTTTCATATTTTATAAGATTACCCGGGAATACACAATATCGGACAATAATAGCCCCCATAGGATATATATGTCCGTTGCAGATCACGAGTAGAGAACAAAAAAACGCCATCTTTTTTGCTTTTAAATGGAGAGATGTCCTCAGTTTCTGTTGGACTCTAAACATACGCTTTGATCGACTTGGCCTCTTTTCAATTGAATTCAACTGAATTACGTTCAAGAACTTGAAATTTGTTTGCCAAATTTGAAGACGATATCTAATGGACACATGGACAGGCAAATTTGGAAAGGTTTTGCAAAACTGACTATAACGGTGACTATAAAAAACTTATTGGATAATCAAAGAGCGGATGAAACATAAATTAATGAAAAAATGAAGAGTAATTTAATTTAAAAAATTTGAAAAGAGTAGCAGTAGTGGAACATTGGACATATATAACGATAGGAAATGATTGCAACATGTGTTTAATTGTTGAAAGTAAAAGCAGAAATAAATACATAGGTGTACAGTATTTAAGAAGATGCAACGTATACACGGGAATGTGATAAACTAACAAATTTAGCGGACGGATAATGCGTGTAACGAATAATTAATATCTGATATTAATGATAGACGATCATTAAGGACCAATTAAACAAGTCAACTTGACCCAGCTAATCACACCCAGCTTTAACGTCTTCCAGAGTAACCCTAAGTAATCGTGAGTAACTCAATGTTGTATCTAGCAGTGAAGCACATGTTAGCAATTTTCCTCTCTTTAGGAGTGAAATCGTAAAACCTAGCACCTAATTCTAACCGATCAGTGCCAACTTTGACGCAAACATGTGCATAAAGAAGTCTATGGACTTTTATGGAGGTGTCCTTACTTTTTCCGTAGACATGTTCCTGTGCAAGTACAATCTTTCAGCCTTGCACGCCAGTGTCTAAGTTACTTCAGTGAAATATACACAGCGTAGCTTTCGGATACTTTGAATAAGTTAAAGCTAAAGAGTTAAAGCAAAGAGTCAAGAAAAAACAAAACGTAGTTGCTTACATAGGATCAGTTCTCTTCCCCGCACGGAAATAACTACTCAGTCCGAAAGCTGGGTACATATTCCCGGCTAGGTCTTAAAACAAAATATTTTCGTTATTTTCCTAATGGACTCCTTTTTCATCAAAAAAAAAAACACATCGATCAGGACTTATTTTTACATATAATATTCTGAAAGTTGGATAGTAATGAAAGAACAATAACAAGTAAGAAAATTATATTCGGTCGTGACCGAATCTTTTGCACCCATCACCGTGAGTGTAAAGAAAGAAAAACTACATTTTCGTAGTCTATAAGATTAGGTGGGCGCGATTGACTTTTTCTATTTGTAGTATAAAAGTGGAAATTTATATGGTGTATGTGTTGTTCAACGGAAAGCAAAAGTTTTCACAGTTTTTGTTGCATATGCGTGTGGGCGTTGTAGGCGTGCCCTTGAAATGTTTAGGTAATTTTCAAATTCTTTTGCAAGTTTGTAAGCAATATCTTCCTTTTTGTGAACGGGAGAATGTTTACCACAGATACTACAGAGTTGCGCAGACGAACAGATGAACAGATTAGTGAACGGACATACTTAGATTCATTCCGTGCGAATTTATATACTGCGTTACACAAGTTTTGAAAAAAATGAATATATGGCACACTATAAAATTTGATGCTGACCAAGAATATATATAATTTATAGGGTCTCCGAAGCTTGCTTCTGGGCGCTGCAAACGTTTTGACAAAGGAAATATACCGCTAATCCTTCGGTGATGGGTATAAAAATGGAATTAAAGATAATTGTTCCTTCTAAATCGGTGCAACGGATATAATAACGACAATAACGATAATAACAATGACTAATATTACGTAGAAATAATAAACGGGAAATCGTCAGAGAGATTATAGTTGACGCAATGAAAGAAAGAAATTTTGAACACTGAATACAAGTGCATCGATAATTTTCGATAAAAGATAAAATTAAATAATAAAAGCAACAGAAATATAACGAATATTAAATAATTGCGAACTAGTGGCGGACAGACAATGTTTTATCAATAGATTAGAAGACAATAATTAGCGAATAGTGGAGAAACAATAACAGAGAACAGAAAGAGAATAATGCCTAGTGGCGTAACCTAATCAGTAAATTAGAGGTGAATAGAGGCCCGTCCCAGATAAAGATAACAAATGATAAGTTCACGTTTTAACATCTCTCTTAGGCAAAGTATGAAACCATTCATAAATTGTTAAATAAACTTTTATCGAACCTAAACGCAGATCATTAGCAAGCTTGTCTCTGAAGCAGTCTATTAAGGTTTTATTGTCACTGGGACAAAGAGAATGGCTAGCATTTATAAGAATGGTCATGTATCAACCCTTTCACTTTTCGACCAACATGCGGAATGATAGGCGTAGATATCTTTAGGAATTCAAAGCGTTTTCATGAGAAGTGGAAACAACCCAACAATTACCCAAATTGAAGACATATTGTAGTATAAGTATAATATTATCGTCCCTAGTGGTGAGCGCGAGTGTCTATTTAAAATGTTCGGTTTGCTATGACTCAAGCAAGAAGTTGTAGACCAACTGCACGGTGCAACACTCAAGTACCCACCTTTCGATCTCAACTAGCCCCAGCTATCATAATTTCCTTGCGGGCTACGTTCTCAACTACCAGGCTGGAGTAGAAAGTCCAGCCTAATACATACACAGGATACCTTTCAAAAATTTCGAAGACTGGGATAAATGACCTTTTGGCAATTCTTCTCTAACATAATGACAGCGAACAATTCTTTTGCGTCCTTGCGCCTTTATGCTACCGTGGCGACCTGCTCAATAGCATCATACTTGATTTTCGTTTGATACAGAAAAACGGCAGTTCAGAAAAGCCGCCTAGGCTGTCCAGCTCTTCTTCTAATCTCATCAGAAGGCATTTTCTAGGAGTTTGCTCGTGTTATACAGGAGGCAGATCGGTCTATATGAGAACGCGCTATTTAACGGCTTACCCAGATTTTGTAACAAAACCAGACAATCTCGTGCCCGACGGCCTGGCTCTAGACACCAGAAGCGTATTTTTTGATATCTTTCTTCCTAATGCGGCATCAAACCTATCCTATTTTGGTTCTGTTGGTGTTCAGCAGCTGTGCTGCTAATGTTGTTGTAACGTCGATTTGTATGTCCAAGCAATTACCTATTGTTAGGTATGCGTATCTTCTCCATGTCTGCATCGTCTGTTGCCTTTAATATGGCATTGATTGTGTATGCCTTTGCGGTAGATTCGTCCACGTGTTTTATCTCTACTAAGACCTTCGGCTCAATTTTCTTCCGTTTCATGGCCATCTCCTTTTTATAGCTGTACTAGAAAGTCACCAGCCTTGGTTCTGCGGGTCCTGTTTATATTAAAGCCTTCTTCCCCAACCTGTATCTCTAGTTCATGTTCTTCAAAATGTCAGCGTACGAGTCGCTGGTCGTCGCTTTCATTGTGACGGCTACTCCCCTTATTCGTATGTCGGGCGGTTAATTCTTCTTCGAACTTTTACAGTTTTTTACCGTTTGCCAATAATTTTCCGAGGTTTTTGCTACTATCTCTTCTGGTTTGTCGGCCCTCAATTTAGATACGGTTTGCTTTGTGGTAATATCTCCTCTTAGCGCTTTGGCATTTGGTGTATCCTTTCCCTTCAACACTACCGCATAACATTCGATCTGGACTTGTTTGCTTGCCAACGGTACTTTCTTCTTTGGTATTTCTGCCGTTACTGTCAGCGTGTTTATGGCTATGACTTTCCTGTTTGCCGCCATTTGTTGGCACAAGGCCATCGTTTGCATGAAATTCTTACAGATTGTTTTATGTAAATTTTTGGGATCCAACAGGACCCTGTGTATGACGTCTAATTTGCACCGCAGTTTAGTGAAAGCTTGTTGTTCTTCTTCCTTAAAGTATTCCTCGTTAACAGCTGCGTCTCGTGCAATTTTTTCTACACTTGTAAGATTTAGAGTTGCTCTGTTGGGAGGGGTCCGAATCGCTTTTGTGTTTTTCGGGACCGAGTTCCTGAATGTTAATTACCATTTCGCTACTTGGTGTCTGATTGTTTAAATTAATATATGAGTGTACGTATATTGTGTGTATTAATGTGCGTGTGCGCGTAGGTGTCTTAATGTATGTAAGAATTTGTGTGTTCGATTATGAAGCAACGGAGCCCTTCGGAAGCACGTCTGCGCGCTACGATTTCACATCGACTATGCCTCTATCTCCTTCTATTTATCTATGTATCTCTATCACCCTTTCTCACACTGTGTTTTCACGAATATCATACACGTCGACTTAAATTAATGAACACGTTCCCAGCCATATGTACCTTTTTCAACACACACTAAAATGTATCAAACGCGAAATTTTTTAAAGTAAAATATTAGAAACTCGAAGTTGCTCCATTTCAGACATGTACCGATAACGGTGCACGCGGCATCAAAATGCATAAATTCTCTTTCATGACCACACAAAACAAACTATTTAGCTAATTTTATTAGTTTTATTGACGTGTACCGCGATATATAGTCATAACATAGCTTAGCAGGTGAAGTGCGAACGATTATCGCCACAAACTAATAATGTAAAGCGTGTTTTGGTCCATAATTAAATCATATACTTTGACAAGTCAGGATACCAAAACAAATTATAGAAAATTCAACGACATAACCTCAAAAAGTGTAGCCGACAATTAGGGGCTTATGCAAAAAAACTCTGCACCTCTTGACCTTATGCGTAGAAGGAAATAGCTTTTAATATATTCTTCAAGCCCACACTACAAGTTTTTTCTTGTAATAAACACAATTAAAGTTAAAGTTCAGCAGACTTAAGAATGCACACTTATTGTAGCGTAAAACATTAACCAAATATATTTACATCTTCGTCTTCTTTGTATGAGGGTATAAAACTAATTTTTCGGCTTTTTGTATTTCTTTTAAAATATTAATCTTTTTTTGTTTTCGTTTCAATTGAATTTTTCGAAATAGTTCATTAAAATGAATTGATCACATACAAGCTAACATTAATATTCTCTATTTTTAAATGTTTAATGCGATTTTAAAAAAATATATGAAAAAAAAAGCGAAAAAACTGCTACGAATTATCTCTCTTGTAATTGTCTGTCTCATAAAAAAGAAGTCATTTGGAAAAGGATTAAAAGATTGTGTAAGAATAAAATGAAATATAAAAAATGAAAATGCAAGTAATTTAATTTGATTGAGAGTTATTTCATTGTCATTACATCCATTGCATTCTTCTATTCGATTGTTTTAAAATGATGTTGACCCCTGAGCCGTTCACCGTTAAGATAGTCAATGTGTTCGACAAAATTTACACTTCACAAATTTGTCGGCATATTTTTACATTTTTTTTATATATATAAAAAACATCACGTCACGTATTTCTTCAAATATTTCACTCATTTTCAAATCAATGCAACTTTAGAAAACTATCTTCACAAAGAATGGAAGCTGAAATGTCACCTTTTGAGCACATGTTCGGTGCCCGATATATAGGCACCAACATCATCACCCCAAAAAAAACCGCGCAGAATTTTCAATGTGACCTAATATGTGGAAAAAAGTAAGTTAATATTAATTAATTGCTAAGGTTAAACGATAGTATTATGTAATTAATGTGGTATTGTGTTGCCCTTATGAATAAGGACTTGTTGTATTCTGCATGGTACAGGGCTCAAAAAGTTTCTCAAACTAGTCATATCAATCTTCTCCCATTCCGACAATATTTCAGGTTTAAGTTCCTTAAGCGTAGGATACTGCTTAGACTTTGCAAATATTCCGACGGAAAGCATTCTCCAGAGATCCTCAATTGGGATGAGGTCGGCACTCACCGCTGGCCACTCTAGTAACATTGTGTGAATGAAAACAATCCTTCGTAAGCCGCGCGACGTGTATGGGACCGTTGTCTAATTGAGATGTCTTGTCATAATCATAAACTTTCCAGCATATTTTATTAAATTGTTCTCTAACAAGTGAGTTCAAAGCATATTTTTCACTTCCCTCGTGCTCCAAACGCAGCCCATACGCTAAGGGATCCATCACCACGGCTGCGCCTGTAGCACGTTAGCCGAGGACATCTCCCAAATATTCACGATAACCATCAGATTCGTCCAAATTAAACTCCTTCCTACATGTAATATTTGGCAGCTCTTTCTATCAAAATTTTTATTTGTCGGTAAATGGAGAGGGGACATTTTTATGGCGCTTAGGCGTAGTTTGAAAATTTTGTGTTCATACCCAACAGGAATATCATCTCCTCATTAGATTTGCGGCTAATTTTGCCTTTATTTGCCTGCAAGTCGTATTTTCATTGGTTGCTAAAAGGCATATACGCCCCTTCTTCCTCCGCTGACCTACGGTTGGGAGGTGACTACTGTGCTTAGTGCGACTATAATTATCACCATGTTTTAGATAATTTGAGACCATATTGCGGTGGCAATTTATCGCAATTGTTATCTCGCCAATTTTCTTACCAGCAAGTCTCATTCTTTCAGTTTTCCCGCGCTCCTCATTCGAAAGTTCACTTCCACTTCGCGCTTTCAACTAACAGCAAAATTATGAACACAATTATTCCTTAAAATAGGTTGAAAACGCCTTACTTACCTACGGCCACATACTTTCTATAGAACACAAATTGAAAATTGATATATGCACTTATCAGCGACAGAAACTCAGATGATAATGACTGCACATATACTTATTTTCCATTGGATTACAAGCTGAACCCGATAATTTCAGGCAAAGCGATCACCGGGAAAAGCGAACGAAGAAGAAAGCACCTGATAAAGGGAAAGTTTATACACATAAGGCTATATATATTGTAATCCAAAAAATTAATTTTTGGACGGAATAAATACAACTGTAATGTTTTCCTTTTTGCCGTCTAGTGCGAGTCAGCAACTTAACAACAGATGATTTACTGAGTTGAGTAATATTTTTACTTGTTTTTATTTATGTTTATATTTCTATTTTTGATCAGATTTTATAATCATTTTATACATTTTTCAACGCCGCTTATTATCTCGGGAAAGATAGGAAAATATATGAGGATAGACAGAGACAAAAATGTGAACCACGCACGAAGGCTAATTGTATGTTCTTTCCTTTCTACCACATTTGTGTAAAACGAAATTACAAAACATTAATCTTTTATATATATTACAAGTGTATTAAGTGTTACCCCAAAAAAAAAAAAGAAGAAAAACAGCTTTTTTTACACAACATGATGAATCATCTGTCGTTGACTTGCGAAGTTTTAGAGGCAGAAGAAGAGAAAGCTTTTTTTGTTCTTAAATTGTAAAGCGAAAAAATGAGAAAAATATCAAAAATACATTGCCATTAGATGCCAAGAGAAATGATTAGAGAAAGGGCAAATTAAAATAAATAGTTATTTGAAAAATGAGCATTTCGATGTCTTCAATTAAAAATTGGTCATTTTATAACATGGCTCACTCTACAAGCTACACAGCGCACATACCTACTAAGTCGATGCGAAACGGAAATAAAACTCTATCCATAAGTGCACCTTCCACAATTTGTGTGCATGTAAACTTTTAAGTCACACAACCACATAACTACAACTCAAATTGGGTTCGTGCATTTGTAGTGCGATATTACTAAGGCTCCTAAGACTCCCAAACGTACTAACGATGAGAGACTTCCTATTATTTTGAAGAATTTCTTAGGCAGTCTAAATAAAACTGAGCTAGTAGCCTTCATGCAACTCCCACTTGTATAAATACTAACTAGAGGCATCTCTATCATTATTAGGCTCAATAATTTTTTGAGTTGCGTAGCATATGTTATGTACACCTCCTACACCCTGTACAACAAATATGGTCTCAGTTGTCAGCGATATGGCATTTAATATCGAATTATCGAATTGGAATTAAAGACTTTGGCTAGCTAGAATGAGTTATTGTTTAGGCAGTTGGTAATCTTTGTAAGAAAAGTTTCTCTTTAAGTTAAACAGATTTCTTTTCCTTTCACAAAGAACTTTAAATCAGAAAAGCGAGACAGAAACGAAAGAAAGAGAAAGACTATTTGACGTTGAACTTTGCTTCTTTCTGAGTTTTGTTGTTTGTTTTTTGTAGTTGTAGTCTGCTGTTTTACTGGCGACTGGTGTTCAGTTGTTTTGTGGGCTGTTTTGTTGATTCTTTTTGTTTTTTTTGTTTTTGTTCACCGAGTGTCTGTATCTATATGTATGAGTGTTTTTGCGTGAGTTTGCTTTTACGGCGACTTCATTCATTGTCTGCAACTATATATGTAGATGGATGCATATGCCGACGTGTGCGTTTAATAGAAAATATCAATATTTGGATTTATTTGTGTAAAAAGTGTCCGGAACTATCTATTACAAAATCTTATATATAGTAGCTTGGCCAACCCACTGCCAAAAAAAAAAAATTGGGAAATTCCAGAACCAGTCTATGGATCAATTTACTCGAATTCGTTTTCAATCTTCGCTATCGGAAAATATCGAATATATATTTAATAAAATAGTGTGCGAAAATTGACGGAAAAGGCTTAGAATTACAGAGAAGAAAACCAGGGATGAAAAAGTCACGCAATGCCTTCCACAATCGCTGTCAAGTAGGTGAAGCATCAAAGGCGAAGCATTGTCGGCAAAGTCAAAACATTCATATCGACAAGCCATAAACTAGTTCACCTCTCCACTAGCTGTTATTAAATTATTAGGCTTTGCATTATGATGAGAAGGATCTACTTACAAATCGAGTGTGACATACGCTACATCGACAAATTGTCACTCTGAAGAGATCGAACGCTATCTTAAAGATGATTTACAAAAAGTGCTTTGATGAAAGCATTGGTACCCGGCACTTTTTTGACACCGGCTTTTGATACTAATTTTCTACCTTTAAGAAATATTATTGTAAAATTTAATATAAAAACTACACTAGTAAAAAAAAAAAAAAAAGCGTTGCAATCATTGATGTGACGCGCATTCAAACGCGCATTGTCCTGAAACGAATTGTTTTTAATTTAAAATTACGTTAAGTTTAAAGACCTGCCAGGCGATAATTTCAATTTTGTTTTCAATAAAATGGAAAATAATTCCGACTTTTAGTGGTTAAAAAAAAAAACGATAAAAAATTTATTGAAATTTTGTTGAACTTTAAAGTGAACCTCCAAACCTAAATAAACTCAGCGAATTTTATGAAAACCGCAAGCAACTCAATCAGGTTTGATGCAAGACCATGAAAGCAACTCTTAGTTTGGATGAAATCAAATCTTATTCGGCTTTCGAACATAACCAACGTGTTTCAAAGGCTACGACACACACGTTGTGTGTTTTGCGTTTTCAACACCAACGCTCATAAACATTTAAAGTTAAAGTAGATTTTTACTCTCGGCAGAAAAGAGCCCAGCCCGTTCGTTTCATTCGCCTTTTTTTAGATAGTTCACTCAGTTTTTGGGTAAGAAATGTACAGCATAGTAAAATTTACTCTGAGCAATGAATTTTATTCTCTGCATTTTTGCGGGGCATCCATCACAAATGTACAGCAAAGACAGCAAAGTAAATTTTAAAATTGAATTTGAATTCGTTCCATTTGGATGTAGATTTTTTATTGCGGGACTTGTGTAGAAAATAATATACGTTATTTTATATATTATTATATATTAAATATTTTCACTTGAAGTTCAGTCCAGTCCAGTCCAGTCAATTCAGCGGCAGTGAATTTAGTAATACAAGTGCAATACACGCTTAAAAAACGTTTCGAAACAAAAATATTAAAAAAAAAAAAAAACAAGAAAACATACAATAATAATAAAACTAAAAAACGTCAAGCCGTTGTTTTTAGTTCGTTCACTTTGATTTAACAAAAAATTAAGAACGAAAAAGAAGAAGGTGTGATTTTTCGATTTTTAATTTTTTAGAAAATTTTTTATCAATGACTTTATAAAATATATGTAATAAAATTCAAAAACGTTACAGAAAAATTCTTTAACAAGAGCAAAACCAGTTTTTTCCTAAGGATGAATTCTTAATTTATATAGGCATATATATATATATATAGATATATATATATGCATATATATATATGTTCAAATATTTTGATCATTTTTTGTTATAAAATCAATTACAAATTATTTATGTTTTGTTTAATAATAACGAAAAAGAAAACAAAAAAAATTGCAGTCAAAATAACTAAACGAAATTTTATTTTTCTTCTTTGTTATATTGTGCGAAAAAAACCGGCAACACATATATCAACGGATATGCATAAACGCAACTCACATGTATACACACACGCCCCGATAAATAATAAAGTAAACGGCTTTTAAAGCAGCCAGAAAACGTGCAGCATCTCTAAAACGAGTATCTTGATCTCGTCTATAATTCTTCGCAAGCAAGAAGTATAGAGCAACAACAAGAACAACAAGACAGTATATATAGTCACAACAAGAACAAACAACTTTAATCACAAAGCATAAGATGTCAGACGGTATCGAAGTTGAACAAATGGTTGAATCCAAACCAAGAAGGGTAAGTGTTAAAAACCATCTCTTACAAGTACAAACGACATAAAGGTGCACAAAACTCGACTTATGTGGACATAAGTCTAAGCAGCTAACCATAGCTAGCTTGTGTATTGCATCCAATTCTCGTATAAAATATTTAAATTTAACCAGAATTTTTCTTCAATTTTTTTATGAACAAAAAAGAAAAATCGCTATCAGAACTCGAGATAAAGAAGTTGAGGGTTCTATTGATTTCATTTATAATTTATTAGGAAGAACACATATAGAATTATAAAAAAAAAGCGATATAACAAATAACAAATAAAAAACAATGTCTATTGTATGTTTCAGATGTTCACCTTGATATACATAAATTATTTGCTAATTGTTGTTTAATCATGTCAGCAATTTTTGAACAGCTTTAACGTAAAAGTTGCCGTTTCTCCTCCATTGCTTTTCATTTTTCATACTTCATTTCTCATTTCTGATTTTTTTTTTTTTTTTTTTTGTGTTTTCACGTCTGATACAACTGTTGAAAGTTGATAAAAAGAAAAAGAAAAAAAAAAAACAAAGAAAAAGAAAAAGAAAAAAGAAAACTTATTATCTCTTAGTACTCATGCACACCACTTATGTGTGTCGTAATAATCATAATAATATTTTTTATTATTTCCATATAAATTTTGTTTATCTCCGTTTACGATGACGTGCAAGCAGAACAAAGCCTTGCATTGTGTAACTAAAGTATTTTGTGTGGAAACAGGAAACGTACATTTTTTTCTTATTCGAAACCCAAAAAATTGTTTCTAAAAATATCAATACATTTTCATATGATTTTATACTCATTCTAGAGGTACTAATCCAGGTCAACCGTACTTAATATACGAGTTCTCGTTCTATGGGGTTAAAATTTCAAACGGTTCATATTCGCAAGTCAATCGAATCTAATTACAGTGAGTCTCATTAATATTGGGTTCTTTAGCCCGACAAAAGGTAAACGCTTGTCAAGCCTAGAGGAAGGCAGTTCTAAGGAAGGCATCTAAGTTATTCCACTAAGAGTTGGGTGTGGCAAATTCGAGTCTTACCTTCCATTGTAAACAAGTAGGGTTACTTGAGGATATTGAAGGAAAATCTGGAAGAAACTACCGACAAATTCTATCAAGATAACAACCTCAAGCATAAGTTCCGCTTAATTCGAGAATGGCTCTTATACAACTGCTCCAAAATGCTTCACGCTCTTCCTCAACCACCCACCCGACCGGAACCCCATCCAAAATATGTACGATGAATAGGACTGCCGTGTGCGAACACACTCAATCTCTTCCGTCCAAGATCCGTCCAAGAAAAATAGACTACAAGAGGAACGGAGTAAGATCCCTGTTTCCTAAACACGAAACATTACAGAAGCTATGCCAAACCGTTTAAATGACGTCATTAAGCAAAAAGCGTAGCCCTGCAAATGTTAATTTTTATAATACGCTGCTTTTTTCCTCGTATGCTTCCTTATGTGAAAACACCCAATATTAATGAGACCCACTGTAGCTGAAGAAGAACATGTCTAAACTCTATAAGACAAATGTTAATTTCTTATCGCCCGCCCCTATCTATTACACGCAAACAGTCAGCTAAGTATTGATATTCGCAGTACACGGTGTTTCTTAGTAACTAAATTTATCTCCATTTTTGCGATCAACTATGCCTTAAGCAACTCAGTATTTATTGTAAGAAAGAATTTTGGATTTGTAAAGACAAAAATGAGCGAAATTGATTACAGATAGTAAAAATAATAATAAAAAAAAAAAAAAAAATTTATTATTATTCTTGTTTGTCACACTAATCTGAGCGATACTTTTGCTATAACTGCAATATCGCTTGCTCCGTTAATAGGCAAAATCTATAAATTTTTAGATTATGAGCGAGAATATTTTGAAGATTTCCGAATGCACGCGATCTTGGCGCTTCTAATGAAACGGAACGATGTGGTGAAAATAGTTTCATGGATTTCGTAGTGTGCACGTAAGAAGAAAGTCTCACTCTATTCATGGCATTCACAGGGGCACTGGAACTGGAAAACCAACAGACATGTTCGCACACAATACAAACGCAATCTTCGCCACTGCACTTAATATTCTCAACACTTTCTTTAAAGTAACATGTGTGACAAGACAACGTATCAGTTTTTTCCTTAAAGTGTCGATTTTTCAGTCAATTACAACAACAAAATCATATAAAACATTATATGCGTGCAAGGCTGATCATTAAATGCCTTACGTCACTTCTCTAAACGTGATAGTTCACCAAATTTCATCAAAAACTAATAGAAGCTCATCGCAGCTCGTTGCTCAGTTGTTATAACGGCACTTATATGGAAGAGCAGACGTGATCTAAGCCATCCATATAAGGCTTACATTTCGAAAAGTCCTTATTGTAGATAGCAACCTTTCTGCATGAGACTCAAAGCAATATAAAGCTAATATTAGCGGGAGATCGCTAATCTGGGCGCAAGTACCGGAATCAGCTGTCGTCCTGAAAAATTCATGACAAACAGAGGGATCTTTCGAAAATGGGCCGAAGTAAATGGAACTTGATTCAATTTCAAAATCGAACTATTCCAAAAACTCTCTCTCTTTCTCACACACACACACACACACTTTTACTTCTTTTAGCGATCTCTCCAATTTAATTATATAAACGAAAGCTCGTACAGGTCGGAAGTTACTCATTCCATAGAGATAAAAAATTGTCATAACTGTTTCGAGAATTGCCCTGTAATCAGAAAGTGCACCTTTTTGCTAATAAAAGCTTTTCTTCTTTCCGAACGTCTGTTATATGATTTCTTGTAATGAACTGTCAATGAATAAATGAAAAAACACTTTTCGTCCAGGAAAACTTAAAAAAAAAAAGAAGCCAGTCTTGAGCTTTGGATTTTTTCAAAATCTTATATTGTTATTATTGGTATTATATGCATACACAGGTAACGACTGTATAACACGGCGGCTCCTTATCGCCGTATTATGCGAAACCGTATTGTACGAAGCAAAGAAATGTTACGAACAGGGGGGTTTAGTCTCCAAAAATTTCAAAACCATTTGCCTAATTAAGGTAAATATCTTAAGAAGTATATTAAAGTATTCTTAAGAGGTATTACATATTAATAGGAATCAAGTAATGTTCGCTTCGTCATCACCGCGCACTGTTAACCGCAAGATATGTTTACCCTCTCCTATCTATCTGTCTTCAGATCCATGCAAACCGTCAGTTATTTTGGATTGTTTGCTCTTTTCAAACATATGCGCGCATAGTTAAGTGTAAGCACTGTAGCTATAATAAGTAAATACAAGTTTAATTATCGTAGCATTGATTTAATACACTACTCCGTCTACATCTACGGTATCGTTAAAAAGCAAAGTTAGTTGCGGTGTATTAGATGACTCTGTGTATGTGTGTGTGTAAGAGGGAGCATAAATATTTACTTTTATAGCAATTTGTATGCATTTATGCATATACATGTAAAAAGTGCCTGATGTGCATGTATGATTAACTTGCATCGACTGATGACTGATGACTGATTATTGCTTTTGTTGTAGTTGATGACAAATCTCCTCCGGCTCGTTTAACAATCTCTCGTTTTTGCCGAGTGTCTCACTGGAGTTTAGAGACTTGAGATAACAGCAGAGATTATGTGTGAAAGTCCCCTATTTCATGTGTTCATGCATAATAATTAAAATCTATTTATAAGATGGGCTCGAAAATAGCATTCATTCGAGTCACCCAAGCGATTTCATTTTAAAGAAATTAGGTTCAGCTTAAGTCAACTTTTTTGTGTTTTTCTGTACTCACCGCTTAACCGTTTTCATTGCCTTTAAAAGGAAAGAATTTGAAAACAGAAATATGACGAGAGCATGGCACACATGCGACATGCTACGCAGGCGTAGGCTCCATCTTACTCAACATGTTGTTCTACGTGAGTTCGGCTACAACATAAAAGCCTCGTCTGAGTGCGAACACATAAATTTATAATTTTTAAGTCTTTGCCAAGAGCACGGGTAAACCTAACAATGAGCCGTGACGGACAGCGAGGCCAAGAAATTTGTAATCACTTATCACATCGTCATGTTTTCCATATAACGCTGCTTGTAGGTTATATAAAATGCATAAACGTTAGATTTTAGGAAAGTCTAGGATTTACTAGCGCTTACTATTTGAAGCAGCGGTTATTTGATTTTTCCGTCTTGCTCTGAAGTACGGCGAAGTAAATGAGTGAATTGAATCAAGCTCTTCTTCTTGTACACCCCCTTGCCGGAGAGAGAGATTTGTCGTCAATTGCAGTCAATTTATGTAGTAATCGACTTTAAGACGTTAGTTCGATAAAAATCCCCTTTCTACCTAACCATTAGCTATGTAGGGCGACGGGTAGCTTAAAACACACAGTTTCCATATAACTATATTCGAAAGTGAACGTCGGCTTCCATGACGAAACGCAAAAGTACTTTCTTGTTTTTTTTTTTTAATCTTCTTCTTTTTCTTCTTCTTTGAATTCGGAAAAACAAATGGTTTTTTTGGATACAGCTGGGCGCTGAGATGCAAGCCCATTCTATGCTCGCGAATTTATGATTTAAATATGTACATCGTTGTGCTTCTCATACGCCTTTGTTACGCAAAAACGTTTGGCGATTTTCGTTTAAGGCCTCATAACACGAATCGCTACAAACTGCACCAGCTCGGGAGGCAATGTTTGATTCCAGACTTCTGTTACCGCATTTACGGGAATATAAAAAGGTATTACCACATTTATAGAATCAGCCGAGAAGAGCTTAAAGAATCCAAGAATCAAATGGAAGTGCAATCACATCTTCTCGAAGGTCCTCGCAGATAGAATTCTAGAATTAGTATTCTTTTTTCGTCACTTTATGGTTATCGAAGAAGTGAGATGGACACAGCGACAACATTGCACTTCAGGTCGTCGTACAACGTATCGGGCAAAAGATTGCCAAGAAGAGTACACACAGTCTAGTCTTTTGATATTTTGAGAACGTAAAAAGAGGTTTCCCATATGCTTGATGTAATCACATAGTTTACAAATGTTAGGAGACTATTTTCGACCTTAAGTCTGATCATAAGTAAGTTTTTAAGTAGTCAACCTCGTTGAACAGTTGCGTTATCTAGAAATCCACTTGGCGATAACCAAACACGCACACACATGACCGTAACATTTTATATTCAACAACGTCCGCCCGTCCGTCTCTTATTACCTAATTCGCATTTTCCTCTCCTTGAAGACGTTGGAGCTAAACAAATCGTAACTAAGATTCGTCGTGTGACGAGGAACCAATAGATTTAAACAAACTTTCTAACGAATTTCTTCTTTCTAAGCAACGTATGATTGCTCATAACTGCTAATAAAAAAAATAACTGTTTTTATCTATGTACAAATATTTATAGTTCTTAGAAGAGCAGTAATTTTCTGACTTGCAAATTATTTTTACTGAACTCTTTGTTAAGAAAAAAAAAAAAAAAAAAAAAAAAAAAAAAAACATATATAAAAAGAAATGTATAAAAAACCAATACCACATACAAATTATTTAAAAAATATATTTTTAAAAGATGTGTGGATATATGGCTATGGAGACATGGATAGCAGCTTACACTTGACGGTTGGACTAAAAATGCAACGATTTATAAAGAAAATTCCAAAAAAGATGTACTTTCTTTAAAAATATATTTTAAACATTTTGGAGAAGAGACAATGCTTCCACTAAGATATCCGTTCAATTATTCACTCAATCTTTTAAAGATTACATTTTAAAATAAATATAAATTATTTCTTATGGATTTCATAGGCCTTTCAATGAATTCTCGCGTTTATTCTTACGACGCAGTGTGTGTGTGTGTGCGATTCATGACTGTTTGGTTGTATACACACCCAACTCTGCTTTTAGTCGGTCGACTAGAATTCCGAGTAAAATATACATGCGACATACAGTAAATTTGGTGACATGTCCCACAACTTCTAAAAAAGCGTGCAAAAAAAACAATAATGAAATCCGTATTACCAAGCATCCAAGTAGCAGTGGAACACGTCGCCAGCACATGTGTGGGCATAAACCGACCGACTTCTGATCACGATATTCCCTCAATAGTATTTTCTGTGGCTGTATAGGTGAGTTACTGTGACACGCTGTCAAAATTAGACCAAAAAATTCGTGCAAAAAAAGTGTATATGCTACGCAGTGATGAACCGTGTTATTTGAAAAATAACGTATAAAAAAGACCGTGTAAAAAAAGAGTTGTGTGTACTCTCACTTATAAATGTACATGTATGTAACGAAAAGAAAAGAGAAGGGAAGAGAAGAGAAGATTGTGTTCCCACAACTAATTAAATAGCAAAACAAATGCACTTAACAAACAAATATGGCAGAAAGAACAAAAACCAGCGGATATCAAATGAAATGTTTTTGAGAATACAACACAATTTCATTTACAGATAAAATATTATTTTTCCTTTTTGTTGTTCGTATCTCGTATGTGATGTTCGTACGTACGAGTATATGTGATACTTGATATATATGATGTTTTGTAATGTAATTGCTGTGAATGCTCTTCCATAAAATTCCCCCATTAAGGGATTCCTAAAGTAACTCCAGCTCGCTCCGACATGCATTAATATTAACTCCGTCAGACGTACGCACATATTCAAGTATATAAATATCGTATATAGAAAAATCATATGCATACGTGTAAAATAAATTGATTCTAATTTTAGCCAGAGATACAATAGTTACACAGCTACACACAAGCGAACATATTTTTGGATACTAAAGATTACTCACACTCTCCCACCAAAGCCATCATTTATTAAAATTTATGATTATTTTGAACGACACACCGAGATATTTACGAGCGGGCACGTTGTTCTCACCCTGCCGACAACCAATCGAGAAAGAAGAAAAACAAACGAAGAAATTTGATCAAATAAGAAATCCATACTTGACTTGGTACGCATATTGAACACTGGTGTGCACTTTCATAGAAGTACTTCAGAAGATTAATGTTCGTGTAATGGATCGATCATAAGCAATTGATAACTGCACTTACGATCGTGGAATTTATTCACGTAATTGTTAAACGGCAATGGCCATTGCCATGAAACCGGCTAGTCAGTCACACTTATTGCCAATATCTGATTCGCTTTATCATAAGAAATGAAAGGAAAAATTCAAAAGTTAGAACATCCGTGAATGCAGATCACATTCACTTTTACTATAGGATACAAGGACAACACCGGGTCAACGGATCAACGGATCAACTGAAAGAAAAACTAAAAGAACAAAGGAAACTGCAATGGAGTTTAGAATGAAGAAATATTCGGCTAAGGGCGAAGCAATTGTATTTCGATCGTACATATTATATGTCGTCCATACCCTATATTATGTATATATATTTTTTTTAACTTGGCAGCACGTATTGCGAGTAGTCCATAGACTGCTTTTTTTCGAATTTTTTGTAAGTAAATTTTTCATCAAAGTGAGGCCACATTTTTACCAAATCTGAACCTATGCGATAAGCTTGCAAAAAATGAAAATTCATAAACCAATAATTGAGTGAGAATTTATGCACTCTATACCAGGTGTGTAAATCTGATGCCGGAATTTAGCTATAGATGGCCCTGGCTTTCAATGTCGCGTTTTGTGCCAAGAGAGCCAAGAGCCGATAATATGATATTTTGCTCGAACGACAAGGGAACGCAAGGGAAGGTCGTTTTGGCATCGTATCGTTGCTGTGGATTTATTTTGAGAATTGCAGGATCAAAAGTTCATAGGTAGACCGATATATATCACCTACATCGACCGGAAAACCGAATGCGTTTGTTAAAGTCTCGTGAAACGCTCAAGACTAGACGCTACCAATAATGATTGATCGATTTGAATGATCCGACGTTGAGGATACGGCCGGAATATCAAAAAACAGCGACACAAGAACCCTTTTTTCCACATCATCCGTTCGTCCATCCATATTACGAAACTGATTTGCGACACGTTCGGAGCGACGTTCAATGTCCAGTTTACTCGACTTAGTCCACACAGCTTACTCCCCAAACTCGAGTGCTTCGACATGTGAAAAAAGAAGGATTCGGAGCACATTGCTAACGTCATTGATGGGAAAATTGCACAGCTAACGATGGGCCGTATATCGAAAAACATACTTTTCATCAATTTCAGGCAATAAGCGTTTATTTCGTAGACCAAAAATTCCGATTTCATACTTACATATCTATGTCGTTGCAAATGCTAATCCAAAATTGGGTGCACATGGGTAACAGAGTCGTTTGAGTCGTTTAATGCGGTATATCGACATTGGGGAAGCTGAAGCGAGCAGATTTTCTGATCAGCGAATATGCCTGAAAGAAGAAGCAAAAGCTATAAAAAATGACTGACTTATAAAATATGATTTTCTTAATGGGTCGCTCTCGCGTTTTTTATATTAATTTCTCTGTGAGCAAATTACCATTAAATAAAATGAAAATGCAGTCTGTCGTAGCGTACGCTTGAAGAATGAAGACGAAAGATGCACTTTAAAAAAAAGTAAATACTAAGTATGGACGGTAATTATTATTAAAATAAACAGTTACAGCAATTGTACTTAATTTTATGCAATTTGGTATAATTATTATAAATAAGAAAAAATGATATCATTCTTGTAATTAGAAAATAAAGAATTGGATACGCGATGAGTTATATAAGACTCATCTCTTGCTTTATGAAAGCGACAAACCTTCAGCTGACGATTGCATAGTTTAGTTAAGCAAACCCAACCAAACCAAAATACATATGCATTTTCGTTATTGTCATGCTGCTGCAGTCAGGCCGCAGTCAAGCTGCGGAATGCTTGGCAATTTTCTTTGTTTTTGTTTTCTCTCCAACTCTAAAATAATAAGAATATGAAGTATTTATCCTTTCCTCTAATAGAAGTCATTCTTAGTCTTTTTCAAACGCAATTTGCTATCTTTTCAATTTGGAACGCGTTTAATTGGAATCATAAAAAATGCAGAAAAACATAAACACAGAAATACAGGAAAGAAGTTGTGCTCGGCTCGAGACGAATTGAATCGTACCCTTACTTATACCTATTTCACCTATCAAATCGTACTTTTTTTTATAAAATTTGGCATTGACACGTTCTCGCGATGATCTTTGCTCCATCGAATTCGATCACTTTTCAAATTAATATGACAAGAATAGTAAGAACACGCCTTAAGATAAGACTTGCTCTACGAGGAAACTTTGCGCCTTTTAAACAGACAGACAGACAGACAGACAGCAAGTGTTAATTGCAGTTGTGTCGCTGACGCATGTATGTACACGTTGCAAAAACATTTGGCAAAGCGAATATACCCTCCCCATGCTAGGTATAACAAAATGTACAAATAGAGATAGTCGTGACGATAAAATTTAAATTTGAAAGAGCGTTTATTAATTATTTCCATTCGCGACCAAAGGTGAATGACACCGCCAAGCTACGTTTGTAACATTAGAAAGTGATCTTCAGTAGCTTTGCGAGATTATTAATCGGCAGAAATTTGCTTGTGCGAATATTAATATATTGACAAAAAGTTTTCTTCTCCTCTTTATCTTCTTTTTCCTCAAACTGAATTACATTCGACGTTAGTATGAGTTTTTTTCTATTATTAGGATAACCAAATATTGACTCCGATCATAAGGGATCGTTCGCAGTCCTAATGACGCCATAGAAGGGTTCATCCCCTTTAAGGCAGAGCTTCAAGCATTCTTCGTTTCATTCAACTTAAAACTTCATTCTGCTTTCAAATCGACCACGGAAACTGGTATTTAAGACTAATTTAAGTTTGCTGTTAAGTTTGTTTATTTGATTAGCGTCGTGAGAAACGGCCTTCTGTGGAACAAAATAGTTTGACATAATTGCGTTTTTCCTGGATTTAATGAAAGATTTTGAAAATATTGTTTCCAGCCTTTGCAGTCGCATTTCGTTTAAAGTTAAAAACTCACCATCGGCACAATACCGTACGGACGAAAGGATAGCTAAGAATGTCTAGTTTGAAATCGAAGATATAAATAAGCAACTGTATGTGTAATGTGCTGCCACCTGCACGTTGCTTGAGAAAGATTAAAGTGAAAGCAAAACCATATCAATGTTTCACCACAAGAGCCGTTTCATCCTCTCTGTAATGTGCGCTGCGCTTGTGGTTTAGTTAGATTTGCAAGATAACACAACAGGTAAGAAAGTTGCATTCGCTTTAGCGGCAATACTATGCTAATTAACGACACTTGTCTCTCCAAAATTTGGATATCGTCTAATTTCGGATATATCAGTTGATCACCGGTTGTGTGACACTGTTTTGCATTGACCTCTCAACTGACCCTCCTGGTCACGCTTTTAGATTAGTTTAGTATTTGCTAAGGAGTGCAAGTAAGTAAGAGTGTATAGCTTTTTGCTTAGGAGCCCGCCTGATGATGTTCGGTCAGCCATTAGGAGTTCAAGCACCAGTAAATATCAGCTTCCTATCACAATTTTTGCCCTCGAAGATGACAAATTAAAAGAAAATGATTTTATGCCCATCATTTTAAAAAGTCGACGAATGTTACAAACGCCAGGCATAGTATACCATCCGAGTAGCGGCCGTGGCAACCTCCTAACAATTAACGATACTGGCGCTTAAAACATTGTTACTTGAGCAACAAATGCCGCTGCACGCATCCATTTACAAACAAGTGTAAAAGAAGTCCTACCTGAATAAATAACGGCACAAATATGAATGCGATGCGCAAAGCACAACTGGAGCTTTGGGACTATTCTCAATACTAGCTGCTGTTTTTTGATAGCATAAGAATGGCAGCACTGCTCGAAGAGACTATCAGTGATCGACTGAGGCAAGGGTTAAATAGGAAGAGAAGTATAATGTGATGAATGCAGCGGGGTGGAGAGCACGTAATGACTCAGTGCGGCTAACATGTCGTAGGCAAGTTTGATCTTACGGCTCAATTACATCAACTGTGGTGGTTGTTGGTAGCGCGATGACTGCATTTAGTTGAAGCAACTCATAATATGCTATGTTCAGCTGATCGCATAAGGGTGGGCATCATGGATGCTCGTGATTTTCTTTTCTTGATAATAACTCGATTAGTCTGCGTCATAGTCATTTAACCTCTAAACTTCTCTGAGACTTGCTTTGAAGCATTTTCATTTAGAACGAATCTAATCGGCGAACAATGCTCTTTACTGTCGACTGTAAAAGGTAACACTAACACGTTTACTTCAGCAATAAATTGTGACAAGACACTATGGTATAGTCCTCAGTTAGCGGAACTTCCAATTTGAAATAATTCGCTGTACTTTCAACGATAATCTCGCGACGTATTGATCCGGTGTTATTCCGTGTGTATAGTATGTTGTGTTTATATGTAGCTTGGTTGGATTTATATACGTTGTATAAATGAATTTAAACCGTTGAAATGGGAAACGATAAGATATCAACTATTCCGAGGATTTTCAAAAGTGACTGAGGGTCACATCGTGGTATGATTCGTTATAATAAATATCCGTAAGAGCCGGCTACTATCAACTTGCGAATGATATCTTAAGAATATGAATTATCTAGAAAAGGGGCAAGAAAAGATCAACAAACTTTCGATAAATTGCAACAACTCGGCAAAGTTGTCTGACTATTCACAATACACATCCGCATCCGGCGTTCATTCCATTCATTTTGTAGAATTCTAATCATTCGAATGATATATTATATATAAAACACCGACTCACTCCTTTCCAACTTTATTGTTGCTGCGTGCACTTTCCTAAATGTTTCAAGCATTGGTTGATGTGTGCACGCAAAATATGCGGTTATCGTCGTAGTCATCGTCGCCACTGCTAGTGTATCGGCGAATAAAAAAAATAAATGCCTCAACTAATACACGATTATATTACATATATTATACATATTTATATGTTTATGCAACAAGCGCGTATGCCTAATACCATTCACACTACATTATCCGCGGATCGATTTTTGTGCATGTTTGTGTAAAACAAACGACGCTTGATTTCAATGTAATATAAAGCAAGATAAAAAAGTAAGAAAAAAATATTTATAAGCGGCTTAGGCCGAACTTTTTAATACCCAGCAGTTGCTTGCATGTAATACTTTTGATTATGCAAAGAAAGTAAAGATACAGTCGCTCTACGTATGTGTACATTAAGCTGCAGAATGCTATTTATACCATTTATCATATTAGCAGTCTTTAAGTGCCTGTCCCTATTTAATAGTTCATTTTTACTAATGGAAGTAAAGAGTTAGCATTCCTTTTCGAGTTGACCAATCAACTTGGAAAACTTGGAGTTTGCCCAACTTTGAGAACTGGATGAGAGAAACAATTTCAAAGCGAGTCACTTCTCCTGAACTAGGTTTTAAGGAGTTTGCATTCAAAAGACAAGGCATGTCCGGCCGTCCAAAACCAAGATCTACATATGTATGTCTTTTATAGAACATTTGACGAGTTTAATATACCAAAAGGAATGATTATCATGACAAGAGAAAGCACCTTACATGTCCGATTGTTTTTCTACACATCTCTGGAATATCTGTTAACTTTGAAAATATTCCTCGAGATCATTTTTACATCAAAATATATTCCATATGTGATTCTCAATATACTTTGTATATAGTTTGGGCTAAACTTCACTCCCCACTCACTTCAATCTCCACTATGCAATGAAATTACTTACATATATTAAAAAAAGAATGCTAGTAAGGTAGGAGGTGGAGGTGGATAGCGGGATGATCAAATCAAGTTAGCATGTCATGCAAATCAAAGACATAACATAAGATTTAAACGATACAGCTCCTATTTCCAAATGTTGCAAAGCGAAAAATAAAAACTTATTTTACTTCCATATTTCGCAAGTAGGCACAAAAAAAAAATAAAAATTAAAATTGAAAAAGGAAGACAACATCGCGGAGTACAGATGAAAAATTAAAAATAAATCTCTCCATATGGCTTGCAAATGAGTAACGAATGCTTAAAGCATACGCAGCAACCGCAAGCACATTAAGTGCTTTAAATAAAACAAATGTGTAAAACTATAAATGGCTAAACTCGAAATGGGAAATACTTCGACGAATATTCGCAATGAATCATGGGACTAAAAAGGAAAGAAAAAATCAAAAAAAACTTCTACAGCACGGAAGAGATTAGTTATTGTAACTACAACCGTAAGATTGCTCTCGCACGGTCGATACGCGAAATGTAAACAATTTTATTACTTTGTTAATTAGTAAGCGAAAAATATGTAACAAATATGAAAACGATTATTACTGCAAACGTCTGCATATTACATTACAATCATCCATTACCGTCGGAAATTAAGCCTCAAAGACGAAACGCAATCAAATGGATTGCGAATTTTATTGCTCCTGCTCTTCAATTGAGCAACTAAATGCAGCAACTATATGAGCAGTTTGCTCAACTAGTTGAGAGAAAAAGAGTTTGGAATCTAAGCATTTTTGGGAAAAAGGCGTGTAACGAGAAGGTACAATCGCTCTGGGCTTTTCGGAAACCCGATTTTCTGCCTGTTAACTCAAATGATTGCTAACATAGTCAACAATGATATAAGCAGGTAATCGTAGGCGTGGCGGAAATGCAAATAATTCAACAATTTTATTTCCCGAGTGTGGATGTGTTTTCTTATATGGCAGCACGCATATGCATTTTCCTCAAAGTACGATTTTTCGAGGCGGCAAGCAGCGTAACTCAACAAATTTGCCTTCTTTTCTCGTGTGAATTTCTTACCAGACCTTTATGAAATAACGTTTCCTAGTGCATCACGCATAAGATTTTTTTTTCAATGACAATCCACTCACGGGGATGCTCTGGAAAGGTTATAGGAAGAGAACGGTGAAAGAAGGTGGTAGTGTTTGCGAACGTTTGCAACGACTTGCAAAATGAACACATCCGGTACTGCTGATAGGTTGTTCTAAAGACGGGCGGTACAGTGGCAGAACGACGAACCCCAGTAGTCTGTTATGCGGTACGCAAGTAACTTAAGGACAAGTGGGTGAAGGCACTCTCAAAGCCGTGTAACCCTTTTAATCCCAAATTGGAAAATTGCAGCCTGTAAGCTGAGCAAAAGGCAAACAAGCTGCACTGACAGATAGACAGATAAGCTTGTATCGATTCAGAAGACGATTCTTAATCGATCATCGTGAAGAAACATACTCGACAACATAATATTGTATGGTATATATATGTCGATATAATCTCGAATATCCGAGATTAAGTGCATCACTTTTTCTCGCTTCATACGTTAATTTTAATTGACGAATAGTCTGCTAATGATTAAACTTTTTGACTCCCTTCTTATCCTTAACAGAAGTTATGTTAGTTCCTCCTCATGAATGTATTATATTTTACTAATTAATAATTAGATTATTGTTATAGGTTTTCCGGCTATGTTAGTGTAGTTAGTGTAGTGTACTATAGCACGTCGGAACCCTACAATTGCGAATGACATCTTTAGCTCTTGTTTAGCTGCATGACGCATAAATTGTTAAAAATAATTGGAGAGAAGCATACAAGGACGAATATCGATTTAACCCTAAGTCGTACATGTTGAGCCTTAGTGGCTCATTTGAAAGCTTCCGAGTATTTCATAAAGCATTTTCAAGAACTTATTTTTAAGATTTTGCTTTACTACTAACAGTTAAGACTAGTTGTGATAAAGAAAGTTAACGCTTTTCATAAAACGCCTATTAGTACATCGCGATTTACCTCACCGTCTCACAGTCAGAAAGGAATCGCCTACCTTGGACGGGAAGGACCCAATCGAGGAGAATCTACGTAGCAAACATTATCCCGTTCGCAACAATGGAGATATCGCCTATAAACTTACAAGAGAATTTGAAAAGGACTCAAACTTTTCAAGAAATACGCCTGCAATACGCCCACACGCTGTGTTTTTTGCTCGTTACTCATAAATTTCCACTTTTATTCTCCGCCCACCGAATATTTTTGAGAATCACAATTTAGTTCTTATCTCCTTCTTACTTGTTATCTATTTATTTTTTTCTTCTTCCAAAGACGACAATTTACAGAAGACTCTTCTTTGCATGGTAAGGACCAGGATATTTCAAAGGCCACAGATCAACGAGCATCTACGATTGGCTTTGTTTCGTTGGTTTCTTCTGCGGGGAAAAAGAGCAGATGGGCACATTTCGTTTTGTTTTAAGGGACATGTCAAGCAAGAAAGTTCTCTTTCCTTGAGTGGTTAACGCATTTAAAAACTTTATGTGAATGCTTTATGTGCATCCTTTTATTGCATAGGTGCACACCCAAGAGGGCCCGCAGGAATAAAAGGGGGGAATTGAACAGAATGAGATCATTCCTGCATTATGTGTCCATTTACCATGACAGCGATTTTGACAAAAAGGGAAAGTCGATGAAATTTTCATTAGGGGGAGTTTTCGTCTAATTTCATAAAATTCATAAAATTGTTTTTGTTTTTTGAACTTTTAGGTCGCGTTCTTTGTTTATAAGCAAACATTTTGCTTTTGTTTCATATTTATTCAGAAATGGGTGAGTCAGGAAGACCAACATATAAATTAAGCAAAATTGTGGTATATTTTGAAACCAAACTACGTCATTAAGGTGTGGTAGCCATCATCTTCATCATTATCGCTGTCGTCAAAACTTTCCAACATTGTGTATTGCGTTTTGCCGGTCTTGTATATATATATATATATATATATATATATATATATATATATATATATATATATATATATATATATATATATATAT